>SMGT01001158.1:146559-157479 GCA_004794575.1 Lanistes nyassanus | reverse complement strand
GACATCACGTCTGTCCCCCCCCCCCACGTTCCTTCTTCACTCATTTCTCACTTCTGTCCTCTTGTTTGTACTCATTCGTCTCTCTCTCTCACACACACTCCACCAGTCAAACCTGTTTTCTCAGGTTTTGCTACCTAGGTGACACAGTATCCTTCGTTATTTCAGCAACATTTATTTTTATTTAAACGCGCAGCACACATCTCAAAATCATTCCGGACCAGCTTGAGAAGGGTTAACCACATCACTATAAACCGCCACTGACTCGGGAATCCAGCCAATCAGCGACTCGTTTATGTCGGTGTGACCTTTAACCTTTCACTTCCTACGCGCCGATGCGGAGCCTATTTATAAGTGCTGGTGGCATCGCAGCAGAGGTGTTTGCTCCTGTATCTCACTTCAGGCCCATTTTGCTTGCGTGAGGCATTCAACAGGTGTTTCCAAGTGTTAACTGCTACTGCCTTTTCTCGAGACTGCGTTTGGGAAAAATGGTGAGTAGAATGAAAGCATTCGAGCGAAGGTCGCATGGATTTCTCGTGCGCAGAAAACAATTGCTGCATCCATGTGCACTGATGGACTGACCCTTAGGCGGGTCGTGTTCGAGGTGTTATTGTCCCGTTTCGCGTACGATTGCTACTAGCTGTATCTATTTAAACTCAGTTTTGACATATCTAGAAGTGTTCTTTGAAACAAGTTTATTTAGCGTAGCCGTTCACTGAAATAATCTCTGGTGGCCTGATCGCACGACCGATATCACGGCCCTTGTCATCATGTACTATTAGTATTACTGCGAGACACATCGTCAATCGGATTTCAAGTTATCGCTTTCTACGCATCTTTGTAGGGGACATGCGACGTTCACTGTCCAACGAGGCAATCCTCACCTCAACAGTAATCATCGCACACGTTCGTCTTATCATTACTACAACTACTGGGAGAGTAAACGAACTATAATAAGCTGATACACGAACTAACCTATCGCTGATAAATCCAGCATACGATAAAATTTACACGCCTGGACCCTCATGAGACAGATACCAGCACTAGTGTTGCACGAACAGTATCTTTGCAGCTGTGTCACTATTATACATCACGCGTGACTGGTGTGTCCTGGATGTCCTGCACATAGCTGGAGAATGTATATACGTCTTACAGTTGCATCGGGTGCCACTTGACCTTCTGTCAGCAGAAGCAATGTATATGATCGCACGCACACATTGACAGAACGGGCATGGTTTAATGTTACACATCTCCGTTTAGCTCCAGTTTCGCTAGCGAGGCAGGACTAGGCTAGTTTAAGTAACAAGTTTGAGTTTTTGTGGGTATTTATTTTTGAAATTGTGGTTAGCCAGGCCTTGAGCCTCATTCGAACGTCGATCCTACCTGTCCACACTGTTGCCGCTTTCTTCGCAAGGTGTAGCAGAAACAGTTTAGACATGCGAAAATGGTTCGTCTCTCCCGACCCTCTCGCCTACACACTCCCCGTTCACCACGTGCTGCTAGGTGGCAGAATTCTGCCCACTCAGCACTTCTTACCATCGCCCGTTTCGTCATGCCAAGGTCGTCGTGCAGTGCCGCATAACATTTTAGCTACAGGTATTCCCCAAACGATTGGCAGCGAAACCCTCGCCAAAGAACAACAAACAGTAGCATGACCTTGAAGCTAGCACCCCCTTTGCTGAAGTTACACGAGATGCGGATTGCCATAGCAACAACGCTTTGCACGATTTCACTTCATTATTTCAATTAGATTGTAAGGAAAAGCTTGGCGTGTTCTGCGTGCTTGACGTTTTGTTTACCCGGGAACTTTCCAACGTGTCTTGGATGGCGGGGAGACAGGAAAACATGGGGAGGAGGGAGGAGGGCGATGCTAGGTGCCTCTCTGTGTAAGAATGTTGCGCGAAGTAAAACTTGCCCTGGAGACCTGCCAGTGCCTTCCCCCCTAGAGCAAGCGGCTCGCCATGTGGCGTCGTTGCTTTATCTCGACACAGTACTAAAGGCATAAGCTAAGATGTGCTCCGACATACATTCTCTCTCTCTCTCTCGTTCTCCTTTGGTCGCCAGCTGGTTCTGCACTGAGACGCAAATAGAAAAGTTCCAAAACGAGCCGGCAGTGGGTGCTAGTGACGAATCGTGTTTGTCGTACTTTTGGCTTCTGCGTCGCTACTTGCCACTGCGCAAATAATGAGGCTGGGACATTAACCCCTCAGGAGCTAACTACAGCCAGTCTCTTTCGCTCTCCTGGTGTCGCTCAAGTATAAACTTCCTTCGGGCACTTTCTCGATCATTCCTTCTCTCCCAGCTTTGTAATTACTGGGTTTATTATTAATAGCGACGTTTATGGAAATAGCGGAAATTCTGCTCGTTGAGGACGTTTGAGTTTGTCTTTAAATTTTTTCTACCCCCCAAGGCCTTTTCCCTTATTTGTAGTTATTACTGTCAGACGGCAGCGATAACGATTTATCAAAGATGCATTTATCGTACACCATCTTTGTATTAGTCTTGCTTCTGTGACCGAACAAGGGAGGAGTGGGAGGCTTTGACTTAAACTCTTTCGATGAAGATACGGGGTTTCAAGAAGAATTCTATCAGTCTCAAGTACCGCAGAACAAGACGCTAATAGTGGATTGCAAGAAGCACGCCAGCACGAACATCCCTTGCATCGCCTTATCCTTCGGGAGGCGCTTAAAATCGCGTGTTCCGCGGTACTGGAGGGTTCTTTCTGCGAGTGGAATGGTGCGTGGACTCGGGGCTTTAGAGTTGTTTTGGCTGTCAATTCGTATCCGATGCATTTCTTGTAGACACGGCAAGCTACTTGCAAGCATACTTCTAACATCTCGTTCAAATCCCAGATGGTTGTTATAGCCTCATCATGGGGATGGGAAAGGGTCTGAACATAACTGACGTTCCGTGAAGGCAGCCATCACATTCCCTGTGAGCGTTGCTGTACTGGGTACTGATGCTGCGTGACCTAATGAAATTCCTGAGGTCGTATTTATGAGCGCGTCAGTCAGCTGGGATCGGAAGCGGCAAACGGGAGGTCGTACGGCGCCCCCCCCCACCCCCCCAAAAAATGCATCGTCCTTATTCTTTGCACGCTCGACTGCCCAGCTGCCGTATGTGCGATACCTTTTACCGCCTCCGTTCACGAGGGGTTGACTGTGCATAGCGGTTAATGAACCCGAGGAAGTGTGTAGTTTCTGTTTTCTGTCGCGTGTTTCCAGCGTGAGTGCATTTCAATCCACGTGGGCCAGGCCGGAGTGCAGATTGGCAATGCATGCTGGGAACTGTACTGCCTCGAACACGGCATCCGCCCTGACGGCGAGATGGGGGAAAATTCCTCCCATAGAGGGACGGACGACTCGTTCAACACGTTCTTCAGCGAGACAGGGGCAGGCAAGCATGTGCCGAGGGCGGTCTTTGTGGACTTGGAGCCCACGGTCGTTGGTAAGTGTGAAGCCTTGGGCAAAACGCGAACTGAAGCAGGGGTCGAGAATGTGTCCAAGCGAATTTTCAATCTTGTACAAGCGCAGAGTGAAAATGTGTCGTTTAATTCTAGTTTTAGCCTCCACCCCTTCTTCCTGGAACAAGTTTGGAGGAGTCCTGGTCTTAAGGGGTAGAGATAAGTCTTGCTGGGGTTAGTGTTGAAAATAAGCGAAGGTTGATGATAAGATTAATATCTCTACTTCTGTACCTAAATGCGTTCGTATTTATACGCAGTGCGGGTGTGGGTTTGTATGTTTCTTTGAGCGAAAGCAAATTTTCGCCAAGCGAGAAAGCCGACCCTGACGAAGCACCACCACGGTTATACTAATTTCTTTTTCTCGTCAGACGAGGTTCGAACCGGGCCCTACCGCCAGCTGTTCCACCCGGAGCAGCTCATCACTGGCAAGGAGGACGCCGCCAACAACTACGCCCGCGGCCACTACACCATCGGCAAGGAGATCGTCGACCTGGTGTTGGACCGCATCCGCAAGCTGTCCGACCAGTGCACGGGGCTGCAGGGCTTCCTCATCTTCCACTCCTTCGGCGGCGGCACTGGGTCTGGCTTCACGTCCCTCCTCATGGAGCGGCTGTCTGTGGACTACGGCAAGAAATCTAAGCTGGAGTTCGCCATCTACCCGGCTCCACAGGTCATTAATCAGTCGTGATGTCATCTTGCAGGGAGCCGCTTCCTAAAAACGAGGACGAAAGTTTCTAGATGCGGGGATGACAAGTTAGTTCTATAATTCAAGAAGTTCAGGTCAGAGCGCGTGCACAAGCATACGAGGGAGCTTTTCCATCGTTTTATATCGGGTCTAGCTGGATATTTGGATTGTAGTTTTAGATCAATATTTTCTTTCCACAGCGTTCTGAGCATGATAATAGGTCATGATAGCCAGTCTTCAAAGACTGAATGCTGGAAAAGAAATTTGTAAAGGCAATGCAATACCCATTTTTAAAATATATACATATATAGTCTTGTTCTGCAAACAACTGTTTTCAGCTAACCGTACAGTTGGCCTTATTTATTTTGGAAGACTGTTTCTGGGTCGCGTGTCACTTTGGCAAACAGTCCGGAAAGACGGTTTTGTTAAAAATCCTCGCTTTTACCATTGTCACGTCATGCTGACTCCATAGAGAACAGTGTTGAACTGAGTTTATTAATGGTTCATAAGTATGACTGCCCTTTGGACACACAAGTGAATGTTTATTATTTCAAGCTTGTTCAGATTGTAAGCCACATGTACTTTCTTAGATTAGCAAGTATCAACGTTTCGATGCGAGCCGCTGTCTACGCTGTTTTTTTAAAACCGCTGGGCGAAAAGAAGAAACAACATCTCCTCTCCTCCGTTCTAGTCTCCAAACCATGACGAGTCGTAGCGGGTGACAACCGTGCCATTTCTTACACGCGTACTGAAATTCAAACATAAGACCTAGAGATTACAAACTGTCTTCTTTTTTGTTCTCTGGGTTTTTAAAAAAAGGATAAAGAGAATGAAGCTTTATCGATCTTCTGGGCAGCTAAGAATGTATGTGTGTGTGTGAAGTTTGGTTTCGATGTGGGACTAAATGCAGACAGTTGTTCAGATCCTAGAGTGCTGCATCCGGTCAACTGACTTCTTAGAATCGCAGAATGGGATGCCACACAGCAGCGTTCTGTTTGCAGGGTCAAAAGCTCTACGCTTTTCCCCGTGCTGCGATGTGACATCCACTATAGCGCTTTTAACGACGTCGATTAACCGTGTGTTCACAGCTTTATAAACAACAACAAACAAACAAACAACCAAAAACAACAGTTCCGTCTTATCCGAACCTTTCGCGGCCTGCAGGTATCGACGGCGGTGGTTGAACCGTACAACTCCATCCTGACCACACACACCACCCTGGAGCACTCGGACTGCGCCTTCATGGTGGACAACGAGGCTATCTACGACATCTGCCGCCGCAACCTGGACATCGAGCGACCCACCTACACCAACCTCAACCGCCTCATCGGACAGGTCTGTTTATCATAAATCACAAAATTTGCGTATATAAAATAAGTTCCTGCATTTTCTTCCCAATTCTCTCAAGCTTGTTTGATTCATCTGGGCTTGTTCCTTTGAATTCCTTGCATTTGTTCGTTCATGTATCCCGTCCGCCTGGTTTCCCGTTTATTTCTTTTCCTTTTGATCGCTTGTTAGTCGCTGTGTTCTTTCTTTTTGCTTGTTATTTTTTCCTGTTACTTTGTTCTTTTGTCTTTCTCCATCTCTTATTGAAATAGTCATCGTTATTGTGTTCACTAGACCAGTTGATTTCCTCTGTGCGTAAATCACATTTACAGGCCGATGCTCAGGTATGTTTATGCTTAGTCCGGAATCCCTCCACAGGTAGTGTCCTCAATCACCGCCTCCCTGAGATTTGACGGGGCCCTCAACGTAGATCTGACGGAGTTTCAGACCAACCTGGTGCCCTACCCCCGCATCCACTTTCCCCTAGTCACCTACGCCCCTGTGGTCTCTGCTGAAAAGGCTTACCACGAGCAGCTGTCAGTGTCCGAGATCACCAACGCCTGCTTCGAACCCGCCAATCAGGTGCGTACACAGACGCCAGTTTACTAATGCTTCTCACAGTATGATGGACTTTACCTTTGCACAGTATCTCCACCAGTGGAGTACATGGTCTGTGACGTCACAGGTGACAACAGTTTGCATAGGTATTTGCCTGCATTTAAATCACCGTCACACGCAGAAAACATGTGCATCTAACCTTGGCATTACACAACACGGATATTGTTTGTGGACACAGTTTACAGGTCAAGGAGGCGGTGTGTCGCCTACCTTGATCGCAGAAGGCCCTTAGCACAGCGAGAGTGAAAAGAACCTCTTGTAAAGGCGTGTGGTGGAAGGACGCGTGGCACCTTAACGCAAACATTAGTGTGCACGCACTCCACCCCCAAATCTTCTCCAAGTCCTCAGCTAGCAGCAGGGTCATAAATTGCGAGTTTGTGTGTGGCGTGGCAGATGGTGAAGTGCGACCCCCGTCACGGCAAGTACATGGCCTGCTGCCTCCTGTACCGCGGTGACGTCGTGCCCAAAGATGTCAACGCCGCCATCGCCTCCATCAAGACCAAGCGCACCATCCAGTTCGTCGACTGGTGCCCCACGGGCTTCAAGGTAAACGAGGCTTTTGATCGTAAGTTTATTCCAGTGCATCGAGGTTTACAGCGGTGATGTCAAGAAATTAATTGTGTGTTCTCCCTGGACACAGGTGGGCATCAACTACCAGCCACCCACGGTGGTACCTGGCGGTGACCTGGCCAAGGTGCAGCGCGCTGTGTGCATGCTGAGCAACACCACGGCCATCGCCGAGGCCTGGGCCCGTCTGGACCACAAGTTCGACCTGATGTACGCCAAGCGCGCCTTCGTGCACTGGTACGTGGGCGAGGGCATGGAGGAGGGCGAGTTCGCCGAGGCGCGGGAGGACCTGGCGGCCCTGGAGAAGGACTACGAGGAGGTCGGCATCGACTCGGTGGAGACAGCTGGAGAGGATGGAGTCGACGAGTACTGAGCGGCGCTCACTGCAAAGATTTGCTTTTGTCCAAGAAAGTGAAAAGGCAAAGAAATATGTTGGGGTGGCGGTATGGAAATAGAAAAGGAAAGGAAAAACCTCAAGATTGGAGTTGAAATAAAGACATGCCAGGCTAGACGAATGCATGAGTACCTGTCGCGTGAATAAAAACAAACCTGTCACCAGAATATCCATGACTTTGCCACAAGTCTGCCTATGCCTTTGTTTACCCACAAAAACACCGTCATACTAAAATGGCACGTACACATTCAAGGATGTGTGCTGGTTTTCCTCCAGTGTTTATATCAAATAAAGTATTTATATTCAGTGCAGAGAGCAAGGTTTTATTCATGACGATGCTTAATAAAATGTTGCATAAAGTCCGACTTATCTATTTTGTTCTGCAGTTAAAAGCAGTACCACAACCGTGAAATTTTATTCATTAAGCGTAGAACTGTCAAGTGGCTATACCAGCTGGACTGGCCCAGACGCAGCATAACACTGAAGCGTTTCCAACTACCTACACAACAGTTGGTATGTGCTGTCAGGTGTGTGCAGGTAAACTCTCGCTGCACTGTTCACCCATCGCATCTAATCGGCACCGCTGACATCATCCATCCCCATCTCGAAGTACTTAGATTTTTGTACCTTCTTTTTACACGGACATTGGCAACTGCCCACTGCGGGGAAATATGTCAACGCTTTTTTGTCTTGAACATGCAGCAAATTCCCCCACAATAATAATCCGAATATGATGCACGAGAACACAAAATGCGCACCTCGCGGACGAAAAAAAGGGGGTGGGGTCACATAAGACCATCATAAGACATCGCAAACTAAATTAGTGAAGGGCACAACGGTAACCAAACAGGAGACGTTGGACACAACCGTCGGTCCCGAGAAAGAGCAGGTGTTAAATGCAGTACATTTTATCATAAAAGGACGATTAAAGTACATTTAGAGTTGACGCAGACAGGCAATCCCAGCATCACTCGAAGTATTTGCAGAAATGTGTTAGTTTAAGGCTCGTTTGGAAAGCTTGGGGTGATGGGGAGTGAGTTCCACTGGTTGGATGCCGAGAAGGTGAACATGCGGTGTCCGTAGGTTTTTGTTCAGATGCGAGGTATTGAACGAATGGGATCATCAGAGGAAAGCTTTCTTGCTGGATTGTAAATCCTAGGAAATTCAAGAGTATACAGGGCAGGCACCCGTAAAAAAAACAAGAGAACACAGCTTGTAATCAATGTGAGACTGTATGGGGAGCCAATGCAAAGTGCAGAGGAAAGGTGTTGCATGCTCCGTTTTGCGGGCTTTCAGGACAAGGCATGCGGCACAGTTTTGGAGTTCATGCAGCTGCTGTAGTATGTAAAGGGGACAGCCAGCAAATAAGAAATTGCGGTAATGAGTGTAGAAAGTTCGTAAGCATGTACGGAGGTGTTCGTTATCTTATCAGGCAGTGACTAAAGCTGCGAAATAATTAGATCTGCAGATGTTGGATATGTGTTTGTCCAGTGTCACGTGAGACGCGAGGGTAAAACCAAGTTTTCTTGCAGTCGGCGAAACGGATGTCAACATCACCAACACGAACTGATGTAGGACTAGCTGTCATTCCAGCATTTTTAACTGAAAAAAGATGGCCTTTGTTTTGTTTTTTCATCGTTTAACTTCTTGTGAACCACCCATGCACTGACATCGGAAATTCGAGTCCGCATAGTCGTAGTGCTGGCCAAGGCATGTATATCAGCTGGAGGACGAGAACTGTATAGTTGGGTGTCGTCCGCGTAGGACTGGCTGAAACAAGAGCGATAGTGAATGAGATGATAGTGGTTTGATGTATAAGATGAAAAGGATAGGGTTGAAGATCAACCCTTGAGCCTCTAAGTGAACCATTTTCCTCATAAAACAGTTTTACAGGGGAAGAATGTGGCAGTTCGTGTCAAGAGAAAGTTTATTTGGAAAACTACTTTCGGCCGCAATGTTCTTGAAACGGCTGTAAATGGTGGGGACATGCTACTTCTGTATGACCTCATCACCGTAGGCAAACACACAAGATGTCTTCTCAAATATAATGGGTAATACCGTTCATCATAAAATGTGCTGGTTAACGACCAGCTAAATTTTGTTGGTCTCGCCATGCCTAACTAGAATTTTTTTACGCTGCCTGCACGCCGTAATGCCATCCTTTCCTTGGCTTTCGTGCTCAATCATACTCCACACATCCAATGCACAATGACGAGGGGAATACTTCCGCAGACTGAGACAGTCCCAGCACTCTTTATTAAACATTGGTCTAGACACCCCGTACGCATCTGTCCACCCGCAACAACTCAATACCACACATTCATGGGTTCACAATCGCTCGCAACACGTACTGGGAAACTGAACTGGCAATCGTCCCACTGGCGTACAAGCATGCAATAGCACTGGGCGCAAATTGTCAGTTCTTCTCAAAGAAAAAAGTCTGCAAACCGTCGTGCACCACTGATGCATATTGGCAGTTGCACCCGAATTCACTCGTCTCCTGGGTCAGTGTATTTGGTTAGGTTCTCCTCTCCCTTGCCCCATATCTTGGTCAAAAAGATGTGGAGAGTTTGGAGGCTTGTTTCGGTTTAATCTGAACGTTTAGAAGACATGATACAAAATGACACTCCTGTTTGATCACACCTGTGCACATGTACCTGATAGCTGTAGAGAAAGTCTGTTTTGACTTCTGACACAGACCAAAGGGTTCGGCAATGCGATAGCTGGAAACATGCAGATCCAAAAGCAATGTGTAACAAAGTGCACTACCCTGTCACTACCTTTATGCAGCACAGGTAAGAAATGTTTCTAAACATCTGCGTTGTCTCTGTACTCACTCAACAGTGTAAACAAACCCATATGACTTGGATTTGACAGCAAACATCCTCCTCGTTTCAGCTGATGCACCTCTTGCAACTGTTTAGAAGCCAGTTATCAGCAGTGACGACAGAAAAAGCACTGGTGGAGACGGGTTGCTCTTTAAAGTGACGAATGATGGCCAGTGACATAAAATATCTTCAGCTGAACAGGTCTCAAACCCAAACAAGAAGCCTCTCGGTAGACTTTCCACTATGCTGGACTTCCCTTTTTGTCCATACACTCACCTGATATATTGCAGCATAACAATTTTTATGCAATATTGTGAATATTTTCAATATTGTGAAAGTAAACCCCCCAAAATTTACAGTTTAATACTGGGAAACTGCTTTTTGTCACTCGAGTTTGGAAAAACATTTAACTACTGGAAAGCAAATATTAAAAGAACCCAGTAAAAGTCTTTCAATGTTGAATCAACAGCTGTTGTATTTCAAAGTTCAAATGATGAACAGTTTTATATGAGAAGACATGCAGGCATACAGCGGACTAATAATACTTTCCTCATTGATAGCAGGTGATGTTTGCAGACAGATGTTTCTCCTATAAACGCCACTGACAGACATATTACCTCAACAATTTTAACTGCAAAAATAATTTAACTGTCACCACTTTCAAACTGCACTTAGGCAACTGTGTGTCACAAAGCAGACATTCGAAGAGCCCCACCACTAACATTTTGCAGGTTGACTCAGAATCGAGCAAAAAGATCAGAGATGCTTTGGAATATTGTCAAGAAAGCACAAGGTTTTCAGACTGCCCACCTCTCCTTTGTGTTATCTGACTGGAAGAAGTGTCCAAATAGTCAAAACTGTACAACTAACACAGTCATGCAGCGAAAATCTTGCATAACACTGATGGGAAACATGGACACAAATCTGAATTGGTGACAGGTATTCTTTCAAAATCATCAATGTCTATTTCATGTATTCTTGCCTGCCACACTTTCTCTGGAAGATTGGGGGACTTGGTAAAGGATTTTTTTGGGGGGGGGGG
>SMGT01001158.1:128175-146524 GCA_004794575.1 Lanistes nyassanus | reverse complement strand
GGGGAGGAGGGAGAGAGGAGAGGGAAGAAAAAGGATGGAGAAAGACAATAGCGAAAAATACAATCAAATGAGAAGTGATGTAATCCAATGGTACTGAAGACAGTGGGGTTCCCCTCAGTATTTTCACTTTCCTGTGAACACTTGCACAAGCACAACAGATCTCATCTGCGTCAGACATTCTAACACAATCGGTTTCCATCTGTCACCACAGCCCCATTCAAGCAGCACAGGTGTCGCCAAGAGTCTGGATGCCAAGACTGCAGCAGGATTTTGCTTTTTTGCGCCAAGTGTTGTCATGGTGATACACAGCCTCTTCCCTCTCCTCCTCTTGCCGATCTGCAGACGAAGCACGTCAGGGCTTGCCCACAGACAGTGACCAGCATCTTCTGGCACCCTGACAATGCTGGCATCATCATTCAAGTCCGACTGCGATACATCCTGGTATATTCACACAAGATTTATCTGGGATATGCAACATTTGCAGATGACATTGGAAGAAGAGCAAAAACACAAGTGGTGTCAGCAACATTAAAGCTTCCTTTAAAGCAGACGACACAAATATTTTGTACTTTATATCACATCATTACACAGTGATTTCAGTAACTCTGGTCACACTGTCAGGTGAGGTCCAAGAGACTCTCAGTGCTTGAGCGCGTCTACAAAATGGAGAGGGTGTGGTAGGGAGGAGTAATTGGTAAGACATAAAAGGGAGGGAACTCAAAGCCAGTCAAATGGATATGGGACCTTAGTCACAGCCAAATTCTTAACTCCGCTTTCTACTTGTCTCTTTCCAATGAAGGATGACGTCGACAGACACAAGTGTTCACATGCACACATCAGAACAAGGAGGCCAGCTGGTGAGGTCAAGCTTTCTCAACAGATTTGCTTCAGTATGCAGGTCACATGCACAGCATTAACACAGCCGAGACTATGGTTGTCGTTGCCAAAACACTAGCAGCAGCTGCTAGATTTTGACGAAAACAGACAATACTTCTTGATCACAATGTTCTCTTTTCAACAAGGCTTCATGAGCACAGCACCATGGCAATGTGTTTCCAAGATGTCATGCTACACAGCATGACGTGAAAGCTTGCAGTCTGCTTGCAACCTAAAAGGTTTACCAGAAGCCCAGTATGAAACCAAGCTTAGTACAGCTGGAAAGTGAACAAAACTTTCTGCTGTCGCTTGTCTGCAACAAAGACGTGCAAAATGCCCTGAAAGCATACCTTGACTATACATCCCAAAAGGGTGCAGTCTAATAAATTTAAGGTTGCATCCAATAGAAGAGTTTCTTGGCGACAGAATGGACTTGCTTCCTTGAGTTTATCTAGTGAATCAAACCAAAATCATGGTGGGCTCTGGTAAACTTTCAAGGTGTGCAACTGTGTCTTCTCTCCTGCAGGCTGTGGTATGGACTATTTTCCTGGGGCAGCGAGTGTCAGCTGAGAACTCCAGCTCCACCTACAAGGGATTTTTCACAAAAGCTTAATTTCATCACACTATCTTGAATCAGCTCCTTTCTGAAAATTATCAAGACAAAGCCAGTAGAAAAAAGAAGGATAAGAAAGATCAATTAATGTGACAGCGTTTAGTGATGGAGAAAATTGAAATGATAGGTGTGGGGACAGCAAACAGCAGAAAGAGATACGAGAACTACAAGCTGGTAAAATGGCAGAAGAAATCATGGTGGTAGTGCAGGGTGGGTGGAGAAGAGAAAGTGACAGAATGTTAAATCAAATGAAAAAAGTGTTAAAACATCCACAGCACGAAACCTTCTTTCCAGGTGGGTGGGGAGTGGGGTGTTTTGCAAGAAAATTTTCAGTTCTCATAATTAATTACTGAACACTTTCTGTTGGTGGCCCTCAACCAGCAAAACATCCTCTGAAATATGAGCACAACTCCAAGGAAATAGCACTGCCTCGTGCAGTACGTATTCTGATGCCCTGTACTTGTATTCCATTGTTGGACAGCTTTCCCATGGCTCTTGTCAACCAACTCAGGCTACATCAAGCAACTTTTTGACTTGTTCACTCACCAGCAAGCAGCCACACTAGTAAAATGTCTGTGTATTTTATCACCCATGTCATATGCATGCTCACACAAATATGCACAAGAGCACAAAATCTTGCATGTTCCATCACTCCTCCTACTGAACCCTCAACTACAGAGCAGCTTTTCATTTACAGCCTATTTTGCAAATAGTATCTTGTTTACCACTGGCACCTTCGATTGTCAGTCTGTATCAAATACAGTCCGAGGTTTCTAACATTCTGACAAGCCACTCTCTCTCTCTCACACACACAACACACACACACATGCACGTATTGTGCCTAGCTTCTGACATACCCACATAACATTCATGCATGATACTGATTACTCCTACACAGGTATGACTGGTACGCACACGCTTGTGCTACCACCGTGGCACTCACAGTTTTTAAAAATCCAACTGGACTTCATGCCATCTCACCACCATGTGTGCACAGTCACACACTGCTTGTTCCATGATGTAATTGTTGGTCACTCAAAGCATGCACAATGGCTGTGGATAAGCCAACGATGCTGTCTTGTGCTTTTGAGAGCCTGCTGGCAGATCACATTAGTTTGCGATACACTGGTGCCAAGCCTTCAAAACAATCATCAGGGACAAAGAATCCAGAAGGGTCCCACAATGGGGGCCTCAAATGACCATGGAGGCCCCTAAAGATGGATGACTAGGAGAACTTGTCGCCAAAAGTGAAGGATGGACTCTGTGAGACTGTGATTGTTGTAGGGGGGCCCGAACTACCAACACTGTTGCTGTTTGTAACTTCACTGTTGTGTCTGCAAAGACAAAACCTAACTTAATACTCCAACTTCAAAGCCTTAAAATCCCATGGTCAATCAGAAATAACTTTCCAAACATAATTTTGAGTACATGCATTATACTTCTCCTATCTCTTTCTTGCTCTCTCTCTCACACATTCACACATCCTGCGACCTGTTGTTGGGCTGTAGGGGAATAAAGGTCTAGGAGACCCCAACTTTCCTGAGGGCTCTGCCAATCTCCTCTCCCTTGCTGCCTCACCTTCCCTGACCCAAGGGTCAGGTACCGTTCACAGCTGGGTCAAGTGGGGAAAGAGTGGCCTGGTTTATTGTTATCGAACCAGTGCCTTCAGATTTGCAGCTTAGCACTATAACCTATAAGCCATCCGCTTCCTCGGGGGTGGGGGGGGGGGATTTAAAAAAGCAAGAGAGACTTACTTTGACCTGAGGGCTGTAGGTTTGAGATAGTCCTCATTAGCCATCATCAACACATCTGGACGCAACTCCTTTTTGTACTGCAAGCACTTCCTGATAAAATTCTGAGTAATTGAAAAGAAATTTTAAAATATGTTTAATAAGAAAACAGAAACCACAAAGAAGACCCCAGTTAAACTTTCAGCATTACCTACATTATTATAACCCAAAAGTTATTAACAGGAGCTCTACAGGTCAGCACATAACAAGTTGTTACAATCTAGGTTTCATGACCTCTGACACAAAGTACAGCAAAGTCCTTTCACTCCTTCATCCATTACCTGCATGTTATCTATTCGGTTCATGGATCTCCAGACAGGGGGGTGGGGGGGGGGAAGGTGACAGCAATGTTTTGTGTCAGATCCCATCAGTGTGGCAACTAGCCAACTGCATGCAGGCTTCAGTGTTTGACCATTCTTTGCATCTTAAGTTTATTATACATAGCAACACATGTAGGATGACGATACTGGGATGCCTGTGTATTGGCATTGCTGAAAACCTAAAGCTACATGTAGCTGAACAATAAAAAAAAAAACCCTTTTTTAAAAACTCGTGGTTGCTTTTAAGTTTCTTTTAATGAAAGACATAAGCCCTGTTAACATGGTGTGCTGAAATTAATAGTAATGCAAAAGAAAATAATTTGGAACTTGGATGTTGTGTCAGCAGTTTGAGATTGCGAAAATTCCACAGGTATTTTTCCTAAAAAAATCTTTATCGGAGGAAAACATTTTGACTTTTTTCTTTTTAGCTATGAATTTGGTCTAATTTTTGTGAAATGGCTGCTTTAGAATGTAATTTTTTGACCAGCTAATTTCTAGCTTTTATTTCAACCTGTTCCAGTGCATGCGATTTAAACCAAAACTACAATTCATAACTGGTTTAAGTGAAAATCAGAGGTAACAGATGCCTAGTTTGTTTCTAAAGCAGCATACAGAACGCAAAGATTGACTACACAACAATGGATATATGACTACACTTTCACAATGGTACACAATCTGGTGACAGAGCAGTTTTCCATATCTGACTGAACATACCTTGGCTTCTTGTGAAACAAGGGGTTTAGCAGGAAATTCCACTTCAGTGGCTTTCAGAATTGTGTTTTCTTCAAGAATGGCTGCTTGAGACAGGTTATGACCGAAGGGCTAGAAAGTACAGAGAAGAAAAGTGCAACTTAGCAAGAATATTCTTCTGTGCTTCATTTCTTCATTACATGACCAACACCCCACATCCACTCTTTCTGTATATGCATTTGCATTTAGAAG
Organism: Lanistes nyassanus; assembly: GCA_004794575.1. Classification (NCBI taxonomy): domain Eukaryota; kingdom Metazoa; phylum Mollusca; class Gastropoda; order Architaenioglossa; family Ampullariidae; genus Lanistes; species Lanistes nyassanus. The sequence goes on along the minus strand of SMGT01001158.1, from coordinate 141,983 downwards.
CAAGCGTGTACAATAAAACATGTCAACTGTGAAATGCCTCAATGCCTGTGATGGTTTTGTGGTTTAGGTACACCTACTGAATCAGTTCTGAACCTGCACAACCAGTTCTCACCTTTTTACCATAGAGACACTGATAGAAGATGACGCCTACAGACCAAACATCCACTTTGGAAGAAATCTTTGGGGGATTCTTGCCAACAACAAAACACTCTGGTGGCAAGTACCTAGAAAAGAACAACAATCATGCCTTAACTGAATACATTGCCACTTCTCGCATTCATTCCCCTCTGCTTATCCGATAGATAATTAGAAAGGTGCACAGCAAAACACTGAATGCCAGGTATTTCTTGCTGACATTACTTGCAGACACACCTACCCCAAATGGTGGGCATGAGAAACACCTAGAAAACCAAATTTTCAAGATGCTCCTGTTAAGCACATTTTACATCAAACCACACTGTGTTCACCAACAAATGAAAACAACTTTTTTCCTCTTTATCTGACATGCGGTCCCCACCCGCACACCTCCCTTTCATCTTCAGTTACTTTCGTTGTTTTTGTCACAGATTCTCCAGCCACGCACTTCATTATCTAAGAAATCTCACAGTTCACATCAAACACCCTGCCATACTTAATCAAAGTATCCAGCAAGCAAACAATGCCACAGATATAGCAATCATTCCCTGTATAGTTGGACTTTTTATCATTTATTTTGCTTAAAGTTCTTGATTACATTCCTCTCTGGTGGTAGATATCTAGACAAATGCATATCAGCAAATCGGTTCAAATGAACCAACTATAAATAAATAATCAAAAAACTGTGATGCAATTAACTCTTTGACCCCGCAGGGTTAAGGCCTATGCAGAAACCCCAGAGCCTGCACAGATTTACACATTTTAAAAAAATTACTACTTAAAAACTACCAAACTTACAGTAATATATTTTACATATTTAGAAAGATCTATTCTTTGGCATCACAATGGAAACAATACTTTTAGTTAAAAATATTAAATAGTACTTACAGTTTGGTGCCAAATAAAGCCACTTTTTGCACATAAAAAAAATTGGAACAAAAGAAGGTTTCACTGCTTGTACACTTCCCACAGGTAAATAAATCCAGTAGTCAGGAGTACTCCACTTTGAATCTGTTGGCGAATGGTTCCACTGTGAAATAAAACACAATTGCACCCTTGAAGTTCACCAAGTGTTCACATATTGAGGTGTTTTTGGTGTCCAAAATTGCAGAGAACTTGTCAGAAATGAACAGGTGGTTACCGTGTTTGTTGAACCACTTTTCACTACATTTTTTTCACTTCAATATCTACACTATCTAGGCTACATTTTTTTTTCATTTCCCTATCCCCTAACTACCCAGCTGAAGAAGGCAAATTTATTTCAGAACATTAGCCTGAGTGTGGTAGATGCCAAAGCACTCTACACACAGTGCCTTCTTGCAAGGCACACACTCGGTGCTGACACATCTGCTTTTTCTGCTCTTCAGCTGATCTCGTGTCACACCACTGGCTCTGTCTCTGGCATAGTGCAGGGCACATTGCTTATATCTCTTCTTGCCATTAGGCAGGTCAGGAATCCTGGTCAGAAGGTGTCTCCCAGTAAGCCTGTTGGCTTCTTGCCTCTGCTGGTTGCTATCATCCTCATCATCCTGCAGCCCACTTTCAGCCATCTGGTGACATGCAGCCATCACAAAGTTCTGCAGTTTCCATTGCTTTTCTCCCCTCACTTTTCTGTGTTTGTTGAACAGAATGCTGGCTTGAACTATGACCACAGACAGCAAGTGGAAGGCAAGCTTCCTCCACCATTTGACAGTTTCCTGTGAAATGGCATGTAGGAGAGAAGCTGATCAGAATGATCAACCCCTGCCATGTGTTGGATGTAGTCCACTACAGCCTTGGATTTCATCTTCTGCACCCCCACATCACCTTTGCTGTTGCTGGTCACAGAAGGGCTTCATCGGTGTGGTTGGTGGTTAGCAGGTACACGTCCTTGTATCTGATGGCCACCAGATTTCCCTTTCTCCTGTAGTCAATCTGACCTGTTGTCATCTTTTGTTCGACAAGGTCCCTGGGCATGCCAATTCTGTTGCTGCGAACTGTGCCAACAACCATTGTGTCTTGTGCTGCCATCTTCATGCACAAATCTGGACAGGTGTAATAATTATCTGCATACACTATGTAGCCTTTCCCAAGCAGTGATTCCATCAGTCGAATGCACACCTCAACTGGTTTGTTGCTAACACCAGGTTCCTGGCACATTATCTCAAAGTTGTAGATGTATCCTGTTTGGGATTCACACTACTCATAGAGTTTTATACCCCACTTCACTGGTTTGTCTTTCAAGTAAACACGAAAGTGCAGTCGTCCTTTCCAGGGACACATGGCTTCATCTATGCTGACATTTGAAGTGGCTGTGTAGACTTCTTTGAAGCGCTGCCATGAAAAAGTAAAAAAATAAATAAATAAAAAAAAATAAACAACTATAACCTATGTTATATCACAATTTTCAACACCTGAAATAACAGAAAAGACCATGTTTTTTCACCACTGACTGGAAATAAAAGTGCACATATGACACACAGGTGCAAACAAGGGTGATTTCACACATGAAACTTGAAAATATGCTAATGCTGTGTAATGGAAGGGGTAAAAGGGAAAATGTATTCAAAATGACAAGTGAATAAATGAGAATCTTACCTTGTTCAGGTGATCAAACAATGGGCGAATCTTATGAAGGGGGTCATGCCCTGGCTGACCTCGAGGCACAGACATTGAGTTGTCTTTCAAGTGAAAGAAAGAAAGAATGGGAAAAAATCTATCCCTTGTCAGTAGCTGTCTTGCGAAGGAACTGTCCAACACTTTGTTCTTGGTCCAGTAGTCTTTCATACATGGCTTTTTGACAAAACCCGTATGAATTATGATACCAAGGAATCTCTTTATCTCGGATTCTGTGACAGGTTTCCATGTTTCATACATGGACCTGGCAGAAATGTTCTCTTTGTTTCTGCTTTCCTAATTTTATCCCTGGCATAAGTATTTGTCTGCCACATCATCAGCTTTATAGGCTATTTGTTGGCACTGACTGAAATTCTGATCCCCCCACCTCCGCTTCAGTGTCTCCACTTTCTTCTTGTTTCTCCTCTTCTAAATCTGTGTCTGCAGACACAGAGAAGTCGTGGTCACTTTCGTGACGTTTTTCACTGTCACTTTCGCTGCTAGTAACATTCAGTTCGTCCAGGATGCTGAGACCTGCCGACAGACGAAGGGTCCTCTTTCCACGTGTGGCCATTTTAAACGACGGAAGTAGAAGGAAGTAGAATTGGCGAGCCGCTACACTTAACCACGTTTGGCAAGCCGAAACTGTTTCCGAAACTCATTTAGACAGTGCAGGGGAAACAACCGATGATAGAGCTTTACAATGATACAAAGTTTACTTCCCTTATACCGTTAAATGCGTTGCTGCAAATTTTAAAATTCGCCTCAAGTTTGTCGGTTGCACAGAGTCGGCAGTCGTTTCGTCGTTGCAAGTTAGCCGAACCCAATGGGGTCAAAGAGTTAAATGACACTTCAGGAAACAATTTACCACTTTGCCATAAGTCAGCAAGTTAGGCTGTCTCATGACATGGCCAAGATGGGAGTGGGAAGCTGATGGAGTGAGGGTAGGGGAACATCAAATTTCGATGTTTTATAAAATCTATACCCAAATGAATTAGCAGGCTATGGGCTCAACATACTGTATTTGAATCTTCGCCTATTTATCTCAGCTCTGAGTTTCTATTCAAAAGATGACTAAATATATTGTCTATGTGCATAAAGGAAAGAGTTTTACTTCATTATAAATATTTAAGCAAGAAACTGTATCTTTGTGGGTTTTTTAAAAAAAAAGCTACAGCTTGTTGGAATTCCTGGTTCTGTCCATACAGTGGTTACTGGAACGAAAGTGTGTTTAATGAGTCACTTAGGCATTCACAATTATGAGGTTGTTTCCCTTTGACCATGACCTAAAGATGGCTTAGAGAGTTTTTGCATGCACCCTCAAACCATCAAACTGGCATACGAATTAGTACATAAGGTGGGGTTGTACTAAACGGATTTCAGTTAGACTGCTGCTGGATTTTAACTAAATTTGAGAAGATGGTAAAGATTAACCTAATCAAGGTTTTATCCAGCAGATGTTTACATTTAAAAATCGGTGTTTCTTGTCTGTAGCAATGACAGTTATTTCTTGGCAATTTTTAACATGAGGCTTCAAATGTCCGTCACATGAACATCCAGCGGTCACCGAGTTGATTAAGTTAAACCACTAAATTAGTAAATGAGACATGCAAGGTTTGTTGGGGGGGGGGGGAATTTCTCAAACCTGCTGTAACAGTGGTCAACTCACCAGTATGTTCCAGCACCCTGCGACGTGAGGTCCATGCCCACCTCAGGCTGGAAGTTGGCGTCATCCATTATTTTACTTAAGCCAAAGTCAGTAATCTTTATTTCACCACTAACAGACCCACTGCCCAGCAAAATATTGCCTGTAAAAGACATCAACAACAACAAAATCAATGAACAGTTTGGTCAATTTAGTAGTTGACCAACATTTCTAACAATAATAACTAAAAAAATTATTGCACAAGAAAAAATAACACTTATTACAGATGTAATTGTGCAGGTTTTATTATTATAAGTATAACCAAATTTCTTAGCTAAATTTGTGTTTCTTTAGCAATGCTTACCATGACCCTGGGTGCTAAATCTCAACTTAGTGATCCCTAACCACACCTTACGGACAAAGAACATCACCCTGGTAAGACCTACCATGCACAAGCACACTCACTGTGCATCACCCCATGTGCACAGCTCACTGGCAACTCAAGCAGACTTTCAAAAGACAAAGACACCAGTGGGGAGGAGGGTGAGCATATGATGGGTCACAGTATTGCTAAAGAAACACAAATTTAGTGAAGAAATTTGGTTTCTCTACTCACAATACTGTGCCATGAACCAGAGTACTGAGTAGCATGAGGAGGTGGGTCAACCCAAGAAAAAATGATCAGGGTGAGGAGGAGGCAGAGCGAGGGCCATTGCAAGACTTGTTAACGTGTTAAGGGTTTAATAAAACCAAACAAACCATTACAAAAGGCGGTAGTGAACTGACCTGGTTTAAGGTCGTAGTGTATCACAGGGGGCTTTATCTCATTGAGGTAGCGGAGGGCGCTGGCAGTCTGCACAATGATGGAGCGGGCCTCCTTCTCTGGAATGACTTTGTTCTGTTTAAGGTAGAAGTCCAGATCATTGCCTGTCTGGTACTCCAACACTGTACAGAACCTGGCAGCAACAGATCTGTCTTGTTTCATGATCAACCCTTATGCTGACAAGAAGGCAACTAATTACTCAAAAACAGTGGAACAATTAGATCAACACGCGATGGAACAAATAGCCTAAAGGAAAGTGTGTGCTGGGGACATAAGGAGCCAACACAGGTTTACTAAATAATTCTTGCTGTGAGGGGACTGTAGTATCAAGTTTCGCAGTCCATGTAATAAAAATGCCCATGTTAAAAGACTGAGTCACCTGGCTTTAACACAACCAGTAAGTAGGAAACGCAAAGGGGTTGGTTGGAAGTAAATTTTAGGATCCAATATGCTTAACAGCATTCAACAACAGGAAGAATACAATACCACCAGTGCTCCCACTTCACATTTTTTTAAAACTTCATTGGGAAAGCCTATTTTCTGAAGAATATCCAAGGTACTGTTTCCAACAAAAGCAAGACATTTTATGCGAAGTTCCTTGCTGAAGGATGCCCTTATTTAAATCAAAGTATAATTCTACTGGTCATTATGTTACTGCTTGGTAAGAAGCAAGAGCTACTGGATTATAGTTAGCTTTGTGATATGTTTAGCCTTATTGGTTGGAGTGTTATTCTTGCCTAATTTATGGCACCAGGGTCCTCAGATAATTAACCGCTTGTCGTCAAATTTATAAACAAATTTTAAACAAAAATTCAGTCTTTTTGGTGTGCTGTGAGGCATTACTAGAGAGGGTGGACAATAATATTCTTTTATTCAGTGTTAAGACATGCTGCAAAGAAACATTTCCAGTAAAGGACCATAAAGCCTTTGTGTTGTATTAAAAAAAGACTTGATGAATAACACAGAAGATACTGCTTAGAGATAAAAATGAATAAAAGCATATCAACTTACGAGTTATTGTCTATTTCGAACACATCATGGAGTCGGACTATCCTTGGATGATCAAGTGTCTTATGAATATTGTACTCCCGTAGTGCATGCCTGCCAAAAGCAAAAGTTACAGTGAGTCATCAATTTTCCATCAAGTTTACGAACCAAGGACACCCTTTATAATGCAATTACATCAAGCCAAATTCTAAATTTGCCTTCTTATTAATAGCATCTAACATGTTAAGGCAGTGGTAACTGAAGCATTATCAAGCGAAGTCGCAACTGTGTAGTCATACATTTCTTGCCTAACTTATGGCACCAGGGTCTCCAGATAATTACTCATCACCAAATCCATAACCCAATTTTTAACAAAAGGTACTGATTACCAGTCTCCAGCAAGAAATCCACTACAACAAATACCACCCCCCCCCAAACTGAGACTGCTGATTACAAATAATTCTGCCGGTTTACTCAACAAAGTAAGGGAAGTAACTTTTGTATAATAGAAAAGTGCTGTCATCGGTTGTATCCCCTGCACCAAATTTGTTTTTAGACTATAGTTTTTGACTCTCCACAATGTTAAGTGAACAGACCATCAGGTATGTGTACACCATTCAAAATGGTGAGACTGGTGATTGGGCACATCACTTGCTGAGAGGGGGACATTATCAGCAATTAGAAATGGCCAAGTTACTTTTGACCACTCCTTCCTGCCACTCAAGTGTACACAGACTTTTATCATTTTCTTCCCCAAAAGTGAATCATGATCCACACCTGGTACGAGCTACTTGTGGCTGGGTAAACACACACTCCTGTCAAAAGTCTGTCACAATGCTGTTTTTTTTTTAAAAAATGGAATGAGACTTTATACATTTTCAACTTACCTTTATTTCCATGGGCTACTACACTGATTTTGATTTCTTATTTGAAGCTTGAAACCAAAACAGGGGACTAATAACTATGATTAGAATTTTAAAATGTAAAAAAAAAAAGTTTTCTGTTGGCATTGTGTGTTCAAAATCCTACAGTGATCAGCCTATCACTAAGAGAGAATGTAGTGACTGGTGCCTGACGTCCCGCACCACTAGCAAAGATTTTACTAGTCTGTAGAAGGTTTTAGAGGTTGAGGCCAAGACACATGGTGATGGCTGATGGGTGGGAACTGCTGTGCATGATACAGTACTTGTAAAGTTTGCTGATCCATGGATGAACATATTTTTATAGGATTAGTGGAATCGCAATATCTGGAGGCAGTTTTCACAAAGTGCTTGACATTTTTACAATTTAGGACATGTTGCCAACAAGACTTGGTTTTGGTCACTAGTCTCACTACACTCCTGATGTATATGCCTTTACTCGAAAATGGACTTACTGCAATGTTTCCTGAAATGATCTCACTAAACTTTATCAGCTGATTTGTTAATATTCCAAAATGACATGCGAGACATGAATCTGACTGGTACATAACTTTTAGAAAAGTACAACGATGCGAGAACATTCAAGGGAAGTAACTGGATGCTTTTGTTTTATTTGGCTACTATAACTATCGGCGACTGAACCAAAGATTTACAATCTCTGATTAAACATTTGGCCTGACCAAAAGTCATGTGTGATCAACTTAGAAAAGTGTGCGTGAAGAAGGCATATATTTTCCAAAATTTGTGCATGATTTTCAAATTTTGTACGTGAAAACATACAACTATGCTTATCAGGAACCCAGATTTTCACTGTCCTTTTATAGGTATCAACTTTCAAGGCTCTGGTAAAGTCATTTTCTTTATGAAATATCTGCATTATTTTTTCTTGAAATATAATGATTCTAACTGCTGAAAGATGATAGTTTAAGTTCACACATGCAAGGGCCATTCCCCTGAAGGTAAATTCTCACCCTTGAAGACTTCAGAATTCCCACACCAAACTCTATCACCCCAGAAAAACTTCATAACTCCAGTACAGAAGCGAGGAAACTGAATGTGTTGAAACTTGTAACAGAAATCACACCAAAGCGTGAGTCTGTAATCTGATGAAATGGTCCTTTAAAAAATCGTTGCTCCTTAAAATTTCAGAAACGGCAGTGCCAGGGCCAGCCATTTTCAAAAACTAGAATTCCAGCCCACAGCTAGCACACCAGCACCTATGCAATAAGATGAGCAGCCAGGGAACCAAGATGTTAATGTTAGGCTCGCTGCTGCAGGTCATACTGGCATGGAAATACGTACATACAGTTGTACAGAAATTCCATCTTGCAAATATTCTTAATTCATGTAAACAGTCCTTAAAGTGTTGTCTCTTTGAGCAAAGTGTGCTCTTTGAGCTGATGGTCACAAACAACTCGGACATCTCAGACGTTCCCCAATTACACTGATAGACCATAAGCATACTTTTTCAGTGCAACTTCCACAGATGACAAACTGAACATTTTAACACCTGATCTGTTAAACGTAAGTATTCATGACATGCAAGAAGAACCAACTCACTTGATGTAGTTTGCTTTTTTATCTTCTTTCCACTCTCGGTTCAGCTGATGAATTTTACACGCAACATACCGCTGCTCCTTCAGATCAAAACCCTGAAAAAAAGTTTCATGTCTATCTTAAGTTCAAAACAAAATTTTCGCCAATAAAAAACCGCCCTTTAAATGCAAGCTTCTTTCTAAAAAAAAAAATCATTTCAGGGTTACAGCTTCCAACAAAGCTTCAATAAGGCAATCAGCCCATCTGATCCACTTCCCCTCAGCAAATCCCCCCCCCCCCAACCCATTTTAAACTGAAAGCCATACCCTTTCTTATCTGGGAATTGAAAGCCAATCAAACATGCAGCTGCTATGACCATTGGTCTAACTTTCAGACAGAAAATTACTGACCTTGTGCACCTCACTGAAGCCACCCTTTCCCAGAAGACAAAGTAACAGATACCGCTCATTGAGGATAGGATGGTCTTTGAACCTGTGCACATAATATTACACATGATTTCCAGGGCCCTCCTGCACACTTGACTTGTTATTTACCTTACTTTGTGATGTAGTGAGGATTGGTGTCTGACTAGACCTAACATCCATGGTGCACTGCTCATTAATAGCTGCTTCAAAAGTTTAGTTATATACTCCACACTTTTACAAAAACAAAACAAAGATTTAGTGCATAGCTGTTTTCCCTTCTGAATCCCACAGCTTGATTAAAAAATGCTGCAGTTCAACTTAATGCAGCGAATGTAACTATAAAAAATAGATATGAAAAATAAAGATAGGGTGTTCCGCCAGCTACAATTTTGAGGTGCTGATATGAAGGGGGAAACCGCCCTTTCAATTTCACATTTTCAAGACAATAGTTTTGTTTCTATTGCATCAACAGCAAGGTCTAAATGTGGGCTAACAAGTCATTTCTTATTCTGAGTTACATAACATTTTATAACTATCCATACATTTCAACTTCCTAATTCACCTTGAGTTATCCTCGTTGTGGATCCGTTTAAGTTCTCGTATATGAAGATTTCTTTCACGCTCTAATTTTTCTAATTCTAACTGCAGGTCTGCATCCTCCTTTTTTAGCGCCGCTTGCCGCAGTTTCAGAATTTCATCCTGCTCGTAGAAATCTGCTAGTGTCAAGCTGTTGAGAGCAAGAGGAAAAATAAATCCATTATCACCCTACATCAACTGTGTGCATAGCACCAGTACCACCAACTCTAAAACTCTAGCAACAGTAATGAAGGCACGTGAAGGTAATGGTTTGTGGGGTAAAAATGCAGGACTATCAAAAGGCTATCAAAAACTCCATAGACACTCACTATTTCTCTCCTGGTTTAACAAAGGTGTTGTCTGTGCTTTTGGGATTTTTAGGTAATGTCGGAGGTTTCCTTTTCACCAGTAGTCTCCGTTGCTTGTCTATATCATCCCTCTCTGCAGCAATCCGCTCCTGCTGTCTGATTTTAGATCAAATTATCACAAAAATGAACACACAAAGCTTGCACAAAATGTTTTTATAAAGAAATACGGTAGTTCCTAGCAACTATTATTTCCAGAAAACATGTTACAAGTTGTCCCAGAAAAGAACACACACACTCAAACTTTCAGAAGAGTCACATACACTATGTATATAATAAATTGTCTCCAAGTAAGCAGACAGTGCACCTCCTCTTGTAAGCAAGTTACAGTGGTACCTGCTTATCACAAGATGCCAGGGACAGGTGAAATTACCTTATGGTAAATGCATCTCATCCTAAGAGAAAGCATTTCAAATTTGTCAAACGCACTGATGTCTGTGTTCGTCAATCTGTTACATCCACTTGAAAGCACAAAATATGCACAACTCACAGTTCCTGTACAGTCATATAATTAAAATCTTCGGAATAACCCCGACAAAGAATGATCCGTAGGCATAATCACTCATTTCAGCTGAATTTCCACCACACCAACAAACAGGAAATGTCTTAGTCATGTAACAAAGTATAAAACCTTTGAGCCTCGTCTGCTTCACACTCACACTGCACAGTGCTAGTTGCTTTCTTGTCAGCAAAATGTTCACCAGGTTTAATACTGAAATTATTGAATCGAGCTCAAAATCTGTCAACTGAAATGCAAAAATAAATAACGCTCTCCACCTGCATACCTTCACTTTGCTAGTCACCAGCTAACAAGCCAAAAACGGGGACAAGCAAGTTTTCTGCATACATGCCAGTCCATACACAGTCATTTTTTTCATTCATTAACTGACAAGAAAACAACAAAGACGTTTCCCAACTACATGCTGCACCGTGCAAACTGTACTTTTTACATTTCCTGTAGGGAATTGGTGGTATGCTGTAATGGCAAATTCAACATCATGAAAAATCGTTACGTTATGCTAAACTGTAACACCTGTCGTATACACTAGCCATGCATGGTGACACAGAGTCATCACTGCCAGATAAGATGAGGACGCCATGTTTGTGACTAATCCCTAACAGACCCTGTGTGAGAATGCAAGCAAAATAGAGAAAGTCAGAAAACAATATGTGCTGACAAACAAGTGTGATACTCATTATGGCAATAAAATCTGAATCCTTTTGAATCACCAGATACTGAAGCAGGGATGAACACAATGACGACTTTCAATACATTTTCTGGGAAAAAAATCTATGAACCAGCTAAGGGTCAGAAGTTGCAACACATTGCACAAGCCAATCAATGCACAATACACAGTGAGATCACGAGAAAGAACCAACCAGACAAGAGAGAACAGAAAGAAATATCTCCAACACTGTAGGCCTAGTAAAGCTATGTTAGTGTGCTGTGAGTGCCGACGCTGGACTTTTGTCTGGCTAAGGTTCGTTTGGTTATATAGGATATGAAACTGACCTTGTTATATCCAATTTGTCCTTATATCCTCTCTCTTAGTAACTGATTAATATTTGACAAACAGCAGACTGTTGGTTGGGAAGTCAAAACTGTCTAACGATAGCTGATGTCTCATGGTATTTATCTCGTAAATAGGTTACACTTTAATTGCAAGCACATTCCTTGCATTTGGACCTCATCCAGCCTTATACTCCACCTAGAACCTTCCGCTCTTCTGCTGATGCCTCTGTCCTGGTTAACTCCAACAAAGGTACTGGCAGCGCTATACAGTTCCTTTCTTTCGGCCCTCTCTTTGCTACGTGTTTGGGTACGATAAGCTCCCTTGGTCACATGCGTCTGCATACAGCTATGAATAGCGCTGCCAGTACCTTTGTTGGAGTTATCTTACTATAATTTAAACGCTGGTCCTCATTTGTTCTGTATTAATCTGTCCTGTTTGTTCCAAAGGTCAAACCAAGTCTTTCAGACAGGGCCTTTTCTTTTTCTCTGCTCCAACGGTTTGGAATTTTCTTCCCGCCGGTATCCACAGTAACTAAGACTCTAATTCCTTTTGTACTGAACTTAAAACTCATCTCTTTCATCTGCCTATCAGTCGCCCTGTGTGTAATCCATATGTGCATATGGATGATAGATTCCAGTGTATTATGTGTGTGTGTGTGTGTGTGTGTTGTGTATACTCTAAAGCGATGTGAACTCAGCTGGGAGACAGAGCAAATACTATACAAATATTTTGTATTATTATTATTATTTCGCATTGTCCCACTTCAACTACTTTATGCCATGCCAATAGCTCTCACTGCTAACATAAGATCAACATCAAGCTGCATACACACCACTCTGGCCCCTAGACATACAAAACTGACCACTACAGACATACACTGCCTATGACAAACACAGAAAAATGTGACCACCACAGACACACTGCCTATGACAAACACAGAAAAATGTGACCACCAAAGACACACATTGCCTATCACAAACACAGATAAATGTGACCACCACAGACACACTGGCTATCACAAACACAGATAAATGTGCCCACCACAGACACACTGCCTATCACAAACACAGCTGACCACCACAGACACATAATGGCTATCACAGACACAGAAGTGACCACTACAGACACACACTGACTATCAGTATCACAGACAAACAAATGTGACCGCCACAAATGCACAATGGCTATCATTATCACAGACACAAACAGCAGACACATGCAACTGGCCACCACACTCTTATGACTGATCACTAGACATGCACAGTTGGCTAACACAGGTACACACGACTGCCTCACATGGCTGGCCACCTCTGAAACACGGCTGACAAGCACACCTGCATGTGCACACATATACACAAACATGCACTGTATTCGCATCAACAGAAAATATCAGTGTTTGTTCTTTTGCATATCACTTCTGCAGACATTCTCTAATCGCTAGATCTAGCAGTCACAATCATTGCATAAAAGAAAAAAAACAAACAAACTATGCTTACACATTTGAGTATGACTTACTTCATCAGATCAGTGAAAGCCCATCCATCAACCCAATTTTCTACAAACTGTGCTCCTTGCCGTTGTGTCACGAACTGTCCCAGTCGCAACCTGTTCTCCATACACTTTTGTCTTGTCGTCTTTTTTTCCATTGTGCTCTACAGAAACAGATGTGATGGAAAATCATCCCTTTAATAACATTTTCACATACCCATTAATAATCAGTTTATAAGTACAAGGTAGGTAGGTATTTGGGCTTAACGCCGTGCCAGCAACTAAGGCTATATCACGGCGGGGAAGAAAAAGGAAAACCACCGGTAAAAGAGAAAGGAGGGTAAGGGAGAGTGAACAGAGAACGGATCATTCAATAAAACCGAAAGCTTAAATGCGTGAATAAAAACCGATGGTACGTAAGAAGGCGAATATCACAGAAAAAGGAATGGATCGAAAAAGGGCAGGGAAAGAAGGGGTAGAAAAGTGACGTAGACGGACATGGCGAAAATGTACGCAGGAAAATAAAATGTGTTGGACAATGAGGGGTGTTGCACAGTGGGTACAGGTAGGCGGAGGTTCGGAACGGAGCAGGAAGGAATGGGTGAGGTGGGTATGACCCAGACGGAGGCGCGTCAGGACAACATCATCTCGCCGTACAGGTTCTGCACAGTAAATAGAATCAGAGAAGGAAGGAAGAATAGAGTGGAGTTTGTTGGAAGTGTGTCCCAGTGGGCTTGCCAAAGAGAGTGGATGTAGGAGGAAATGAAAGGTTTGAAGTCAACGGAAGGCACTGGTAAGA
>SMGT01001158.1:116718-128089 GCA_004794575.1 Lanistes nyassanus | reverse complement strand
ACAACATCAACATTTCGAGAGCGGAGGAGAGAGAGACGAGCATGAATGTGGACCAGGAAAGGATGGTTAAGGTGGTGAGAGGCAAGCGCACGGAGGGCAGAAAGAGAGTCGGATGGGATCAGAAAATTTTTCTCACCAGAGTGGCGAGCATGCGAAAGGGCCAGAAGAATGGCAGAAAGTTCGGTAGAGAAGACAGAACCGTGATCGGCTAGGCGGGCAGTGAGAGGATGAGAGGAGCAAGAGGGGATGGCTGCAGCCGCAACTCGACCAGCAGCAGAAAGTTTAGAGCCGTCGGTGAAGACGCGGCAGAAACCAGGATAGTCAGAGAGGAGTTCGTGGAAGTGGTGAAGATAAAGGAGATCAGAGGTGGAAGACTTGGAGAAGGCAGCAAGGTCGAGACGAACGTCGAGAGGCGGCAGGGTCCAGGGAGGATTATAAGTACAAGAACCTGACACTATGCATCAACTCAACTGCTTTATGGCATTCCCGAACAAAAAGAAACACTTCACTGATGCTTGGGGTAAATAATGTGACAACAAATAAAACTTAACCAAGCAACAACAGACAAACGGTTTGAGGCATTGCCCCTTCTTTAGGACGACACAAGCAGATAACACAAAAACCAAGTTACTTAACCTAGAGAGAGAGAGAGAGAAATGGTCTGTGTGTCCAGCAGCCTTGGTGGACCATTGTCTCTAAGTAAATATGCGCAGCACCTGTGCATGACCCATACACACTACTCATTGATAGCCCTAGCTGACTTTTCAAAAGCCGTAGTTATCAGTGGGAAGGAGGGTGGGCATTTGATGGCTCGTGGTAAATATTGCTAGAGAAACACAAATTTAGCTAAAAAATTTGTATTTTTTTGGCACAATACTGTACCATGACCCGAAGTGTTGAGTGGCACAAAGAGGTGGGTGATACTACACAACAAACTGAGAAGTACAGAAGATGCCACAGGTGCTGAACAACTGCAGTGGTTGTCACACCCTGAAAAACAGGTACTCCAACCTCCAGGACACCACAGTCATGACACATAACACCACCGACTGTGACTTGGCCAGGGATGCAGCCTCTCTTCATCTCCAGTGCCCATGCTATGGCCAAAGGGAGGGAAGTGCTGCACCCTCACCCCTTTTTTTGGTCCGACGAGTAATCCAGCGTGAGATGCTGGCTGTCATTAAGTCTTGCGATCGGCAAGCCTGAAGAGGGAGGAACATGTTTCTCCAAGTGAGGCTCTGACATGAGGTAGTGGCACACCTGCACATCCTCAAAGCCATCAGTGGAAAGTTTAACCAATCAGGGTTGGACAGAACCAGAATGGAGAAAGGAACCCACAAGACCAGTCACTGGTCTAGTGGCCAAAAACTTGGGGAGACAAGAATAGAGAAGATGCACAACGGGGTTCTCATCTGACAGCATCACTCAGGTCCAAAAATGCACGACCCACACCGGCATGATGGCCTGAGGTAAGCAAGACAAAAAAACACTGCCAGGAACTCCAGTAAGTAATGATCTTAGCAGTGGGGTAGAACAAAAAAACCGAAAAAAAGGCCAACATGGGAACCCAATGAAGTGGATGGGCCCGAGACAGGGTAAGGCCATGAAAGACTACCAACATAAGAGAGCCTGCACCAAGCAATGACCCACCAAGTAGCCACAGGGTGCCAAGTACCCCAGCACGCTGCGCCTGCACCAAGCAATGACCCACCAAGTAGCCACAGGGTGCCGAGTACCCCAGCACTTCGTGCCTGCACTGTAGCAAAAGATGACTGAATACAGCCAACAAGACCACATGTTGGGCCAAGATAAGCCCTGTGGCATGGAGGGATAAATCCCACGGCCACAGCACCTCAATACCCACAGACTCCCATGCGTGTCAGTGACAATGTTCATGGAATGACGATGAGCCAATTTCAGGAACACAAAGGTGGAGGCGGAAATGGCAGGATGCCAAGCAGTGGAGGCGGAAATGCCAGGATGCCAAGCAGTGGAGGCAGAAATGCCAGGATGCCAAGCAGTGTAGGCTACAAGTGCCATGCATGCAGAAGGAGAAACCATGGATGGAGAAGAGAATGCCGGAGCACAGATGCAGTAAGACCTATGTAGCAGTTGAAGTCAAAGTGGAATGACTTGATGGAGCTGTCACCAGTCCAGACAGCAAACCGGTGTCAAAAGCACGAGGAAGCCGAGCCACACCTACTGTCACACCTGGGGAGGGAGGTGCAGGGCTGATGGGGAAACCCCCAGCAGGGAAAACGTCAATAGCCCAAGTGTCCAGAACCACAGCCTGGGACCCAGAAACCACCAGCATCCAAGTACTGTGAGTGCAGCAACGCTGTGCATCAACAGTGAGATAGATGGCCAGCCTGAAGTGGAGCGGGTGCTGTGTAGCTGCATGGCATGGCCCCTGCATGGGAGGCGTGGCTTCTGGTTGCTTTGGTGACCTCTCCATGGGGGAGGGTAAGCAGTACCAAGTGCTCCTATGAATTAATACCTGGGCTAGGCTGAAAGTGCTGGGGATGAGCCTGCTGTGGCCCGCCAATAGTTCTCAAATGCATGTCTTGTGCAGTGAGTAGAGAAACAATCAGGTGGTCCCCACAAACAGGCGCTAATTCCCAATGTGTGTGTAGGACATGTGGTCTACACAAAAAGAAGGGAGAGACCAGCCCCACCTGCAAGTTGTTGGCCATGAGCCAGGCACACAGGGTGCCACTCAGGTGTCCCGTAAGGCCAGAACAACAGTCGAATGCAGCTGCAGCGTTATGCACAAATGCTTGCAATGCACCTGCCGCCACCTGTATGTAGATGCGAGATGAATCACAATCAGTGGCAAGGTAAAAGCGCTTGCCAATCACCGTGTCAATGCACTGTGCCGAACAGCAAAATCCAACACTGAAGTCAGCTCTAAATGAAACCGTATCGCCCTGTCCAGGAAGGCTTTAATAGCGACCATGACATGATGTCAGAAGGCAGAAGTCGGCACCAGTGTCACCGCCAGAAGCAGCGAAAGGTCATCCTGAGAGACTGGAACCAGGTGAGCCGACAACCAGGAGTGACCAAGGCTGAGGCAGGAGCCAGAAGTGACACACGGGGACCACAAGGGGAAATGACATCAGTGATGCCAGAGGTGAAATGATGAAAGTTACCAGGGCTTGTTTTTGCACCTCTTTGGCAATTGCTAGACCCTTACTATGGCAGCAGTGATCTTTCTGGGCTGTGGGGGCAGAAGGGGTGAGTCCCCTGAATATGACTCTGAAGTGCTTTGGGAACGTGTTGAATATGTTGAGGGGCAAGTTGAGTTTGGTGGCTGTCAACCATCACAACTTCTGCGATGATAATGTTGTCTTTGTTGCTTATGCTGCCATAAACAAAACTGAGTTTGAGAGTTTTTTTTTTGGGGGGGGGGGGGCTGGTGAGATTTTTTCTTTTTATTCTCAGACTGTTTCTTGCAATCAACATCACCTACAATCATCTTTTTCTGCCATGAGAAATCGAAGAAAATCACACCCACAAAAATGACAAATGCAAAGCCATCCCTATTCTCCCCAGGCACAAAACAGACGGGTTTCTCTGTGAATTTGATTTTAAACAATTAAAGCCGCCATTTTTTCGGAAGAGGTGCAGCCTGTTTCGGCAGTGTTTTGTTCAGATCATCATCGTTGATGATCAACACATCATTACTTTTTTTCTTCGCCATAACATCACTGACTGCTTCCCTCAACAGTGCGAGCAAAACCCTTTTAGAAATTCAACTTAGGGAGTAAAATTCCACTGAAGGAAAAGTCTTAATCTGATTTGCTAAGAATCCTGTTAGCCAATAAGAGACAAGGTTCTACAGACATTTTGGTGCAATATTTTCACATGTAGGTGAAAGAATACTCTAGTCAAAATTTGTTTTACTGTAAGAGAAATGAGATTTCTATATTTTGCTAAATTACATTTCTGGGCTTTTTTCAGGAACAAAATACAGAAAGTCAGAACGATAGGCATGTGTGGATCACTCATTTTAGTTATGTATACATAGTTATGTATATACACCAGTAAGTACAATAATTATGCTGCAAACTGATATTATCTCATCAAGATAAAAAAAAAAAACAACCATATTTTAAAAGCTTTTCTAGTTTTTCTGCATCCTTGTTCTGCAATGTCTTGACGTCTGCAGGAAAGCACCAATTTGTACATGATGGATTAGTAAAATCACAGTAGGTCATTCACTGAAAAGACTGTCGTTATGTAAGAATGAGTAAAATAAAATCACCAATCAATCATGAACATGTGCTGCTAATGACTGAAATCGTCAAGATCTGGATAAACGAAGTCTTGAAAACAAGTGTTCGCTTGCGTCATGTCATTTCTCCGTGTGCCCAGTTACGATACGATGCTTTTGTTCCCAAGCTTTAGTATTTCTTGACTATTTTTAGTATTCTTTCAAATGAAAATGCCCAAATTTTTTCATTCGAATGAATTATAACTGGTTTTAAAACTGTTCGCGCATATTTTAGCCAAAAAGAAACTTTGTCGCTCTTCTTTATGCTGCAACTGTTATATAGTAATATTTAGCAATATTTTGAGACAACAAACAACTGGCACATTTGCTAAAGGGGTTGTAGACCCCACATCAGGCTTTCACTCATGTTTGTTGGTGATAACAGTTTCACTTTATCTCTCCACAAAGTAACAGTGCAGCCAGTGACACATGAGTTATGATAAATAATGTCAAATCTTGACTGATTAAGGCCAAACACAAACCCTAAAATCCATGATTCGGGGTCACTTCATGCATTTTAAGTTAACATCATTTTCGTCACAATTGAATCCTATGTTACCATGTCACATAACTATTTTGTTGTAATAATGGCTATATTTGGTGAAAAAATGAATTAAGTGGTGTACCCACTGCTGCGAACTTTTCCTTCTATGGAAAACTGGCTTGCATGATGTCACTGGTTAAAACTATCATCTAATCGGAAATTAAACTTTCTAGTTTGGCTCCGTTGGGTGGCTTTCGATGGTCCCACAATGCATCATTCTACTCCATTGTTTACAGTCTGTCTTTGGTATGCATTCTCCAAGTTTTAAGATGTTCGGAGCTATCTGATGAATATTTCAGGAAAATTCAAACAGCAATCGATGTCGAAAAGCACTGAAAATGCTACGAGCTATGCAGCTTGGTTTTGCAAGAGCCGCGAAGCAAGAGGAGAAAGATAGTGTGTCTGAGTTGACTGTGTCTGTAAGCAACAGCAAAAGTGATGGATAGTGCAAAACATGAGCAAATCAATAGGAAATTGGCCTTACAAAAGAAAATAGAAAGGATAAAAAGACGGAGACATTTCTGATGGCACGGAAAAAGTGTGGTGTATGTTCGACAATTTACTCAATCAACCGTCTCACTGGAAACTTGCTGTGCACACACTGTTTCAAAGAATTGCAAGAATGCATCTACAAAGGCGGAAACCAAGGATTTTCCTCAAAGCTTAAACTTTCGTGCCAGAATCGTACTTCTAGAACATCGGAGATAACATCACCATGCCAGAAAGATTCATCTAAACAACACTCCATTTGACATTACTTGCACGGCAGTGTAAAGCCTCAAGATCGACCTTCACATGCAACACCAAAAAAGTTTGACATCTATGACATCATCATGGGAATTCTGGTTATGAACCGCAAGATACAGCGACACGACAAAAGAAAAAAGCGTTTTCCCAATTCTTCTTATATTGCAACATGGCATTTTAGGGAAAAAAAAAACTTTATTGCAAGTAATGACAAAGACTTTTGTTGGAACACAGTCATATGCACAGCCACAAATAACCACCTATCACTGAAGTAAATGTTTTGGCGTAAAATAAAGTTCATTAATTCTGTGTTAACAATGTTAATCTCATAGGATACGAGTAGTCACAACATTTTTAAACATCCAGTGGGTTAAAACTGAGGAGATATAGGTTTGTTTTCTTTATTTTTGATTTTCTCAGTTTTGTTATTTTCCTTCTTATAATTGAATAGAACTAAGAAACTAAATTATAGATTTTCGTGATATTTATCAGATTGCTTTACAGTTATGTTGTCTGAATTTTGTCAAAAGATTTTTTGAATAAAATAATTCAGTGGCAAGTTATGGGCAGTTTAAAAACTGGCTTTCCTCTTTCACGCAATACACAAAACTAATCATTAACAAAATTAAATGCACATTTTGTTATTTCCTTCTGAAAAAAGTTAGTTTAGACATAGTAGAATATGTGTGAGAAAGAACTGTGATTGTAACACTTGCTTAGTTCTACTGCTTTGAAAAGTGTTCTAAAAATAGAAAATGGTAGGCTTTTGAATGGTTTTCATGGCAGCGAGAGGTAAACAAAAGAGATGACCTAACCTCTAAACTATACCTTTGCAGATATATCCACAGCTCTGGTCTAATTTGTGTTTTTAAAGTGTCTTATTTGGGTGTGGTGTCTGGGCTTAATTAGGATAAGAGTGCCTAAGAAAAGTCTATTTTCTTGTTATTAAAATAGGCCAACACATTTGAGTAACATTTTTCCTGGCATTTAACTTCCCAGAAGTTTGATTTTTGCAAAACGTGTGCACGGTCATGTAAACCGACAAAAGCTTTGGTCTGTGTCATACTTTGGACCTCTAATTCTGAGAACAACCTATATCTATAAATAAGCAACAGCCAGTTTTTAACACAAACATAAATATGTAGGCACTCTTGCACGCTCTCACATGGAAAATGAAATTAAAATGTTTTTATCTACCTTTTCTATCAATAGAGATTTGTTGACTTCCAAACACTTTTGCAGATTCTCTTTATGTTTTTCTATTAGTTTTTGTTGAGCCGTACACTGTCGACGAAGCTCGTCGTTTTGCTGAAACAGATAGAAATTGATTTGCACGTTTCTGAACAAAAAGCAGACTAACGCAAGCACCATTCCTTTCCAACAGCATTTCCCAAGCAATGCAGTATTTAAATATGCTGCTGTCTAAAATGTGTACAGATGGACTCTGTGTCACAGTGTTAATTGGAAACCTGCAACGAAGTCCATGCAGCGTGAAGGTCAGGCATGGGAATTACCCCAAGGGGCAGAAATTTCCAAAATCTAGTGAACAGTAATTTCAAAATCTGCAAGTTTTGTTATGTATAAAATACAAATTTTTATGCTTGAAATTTGTGTTTTTTAATACCTACCATGACCCAGACTGCTAAATCCTGAAGTTAGGGATCACTAACAGCACCTTCCAAACAAAAAGTTTGCCAACATAACCCTGGTAAGGCACCTCCACACATTGAATACCCGATGTGCCAACCATGCACTCTACTCACTGGCCAATTCAAGCTGACTTTCGAACGCCTGAATAACAAGACCAGCAGGGAGGAGGGTGGGCCTAAAATGGGTCATGGTAAATATTGCTAAAGAAACACAAATTTAGAGCAAAAAATTTGCATTTTCTTGTCACAAACTGTACCATGACCCAGAGTGCTGACTAGCACAGAAAGGAGGCGGGTGACACAAAAGAAAAGGCAAAACAGGGTCTGCCAGAGAGGACTGAGGTTCACATGGTAGGCCACAGAACCACAAAAAGTTCCCAGGAAGGCAACTGGTGTGGAGACACTGCCTGGGATGGAGCAATGCCATGGAGCACTTCAGAGATGAGCGCCACCCTGCCAAACATGAAAAGGACAGCAGCCCTCTGAACCCGAACAGCCAAGACAGACAAATGGACCGTAGCCACCAGATAGGACAAGTGTTTAGCAAGATCCACTGCTCATGGCCTGGTAGGGTCAACCCCATGGCCATGGCACCACTCCACTCAATGCTGCTAGTGTGCATCCCAGACTGTGTTAGTGGAACTATGGCATGCGGTAGCCAGAAAATCCAGGGAAGGGGTGAAAGCCCCATGATGGTGTGCACCGTCGGCCCACAAAAGCCAAGCGTACAGATGAAGAAACTGGGATTTGGGATGTGGAATGCCAGACTGTGGCTCCATTAGGGATGCCATGGGGGGCCCAGAGTGGAACGGGATCCACTCTGCTGAGCCGAAAGAGATCAGGAAACGATGTTGTACCCAACGAGGCGCTACGAGAATGAAATGGGGACGTTCAAATCCCACCATCAGCTGCACCCAGGGAAGGAGGGATTGAGGGGAAAAACTTAAGCTTCCACACCCACCCAGTGAAAAGGCATCCACCACTGAGGCTTCCAGGTCCAGAACTGGAGACACACAGACCAGAAGGCACTTACCGAACCTCGTTGCAAAGAGGGTGACAAGCAGTTGGAGCCAGACTTGCCACACCGGCTCCAGAACTGAGTGAACCAGAGTCCACTTGGTCTGTAATACAAAGTGTGGATGACTCAGCATGTCTGCCAGCACATTCATGGTCCCAGCCATGTGCTGCAGACAGGAAGAGACGGTGGGCATGGGCCCAAAGCAGCAGCTCTTCGGCCCAAGTCAAAAGAGACTTGAGTGGGTTCCACCTTGGTGGTTGATGTAAGGAATCACCGTAAAGTTGTCTGAACGAATCCGGATGTGTTCACGCAGCAGCACCTTCCAGAAACATTCCAAGGCCAAGTGGACAGATCGCAATTCCAGCCAACTGATGTGCTGGGAGGTCTCAACTTCTGACCAATACCGGAAGGCTATATGGTGAAGGAAATGCGCAAGCCATCCCTCCAAGGACAAGTCTGTGAAGACTTCCACCTGTGGTGGAGGATGTACAATGGGAACGCCTATGTCAACCAAATCAAACTGGTCCCAAGCTGTAACGGAGAGGCAAATGCTCCTGGATCTGGAACCAGAGCACACCACTGACCAAACGTCTGGTATCAGTGTGCCCCAAATGTCTGTTGGATGGGTCGCAGGAACATCCCTAGTTACCACTAGAGATGCAAACTGACGAGCGGAAAATCTGACAGGTGGGCGATCAGGCTCTGAAGCCGGTCAATGTGGTGGGGTTCACTGGACTCCCTGCTCATCTGCCAGCTCGGGCTCCTGGGAGTCCGAGCCATAACCTACCTCAACCTCTTCCACTGCATCCTCTGCAGAGTAGCAGGGAGAGAAGGAACCGATTCCCCCGCCACTGGAAGTGTGCACCTGGGAGGAACTCACCGAGGATAACATAGGAAAGCAATTGCTGTACTGACCAGAATCGCACAGGACAGAAGTGCAAGGCACACCAATCCAAGTAGGACCAGAAGGGGGTTGCCTTGTTTGGAAAAGTGGTTAAGAATCACTAACTTGAGAATTTAGCCTTCTGGGTCACGCTACAGTACTGTGACAAGAAACCTAAAATTTGCAAAAGACAATATTAAACAGCTATTTCCACCACCCATTTGCTACATTTATCGCGGCACATTTTATTTTACATCCTTTGGTTTCTTCCACTTTTAACTTCTTTTAGACAAAATCACTGTAATCATGGATTGCCAAAACTGCCAAATGCCAATCTTTGTACAAAAACTTCAAGCTAAGCAGGTTAAAACATACAAATTTCTTGTTCTAAATTTGTGTTTCTTTAGCAATACTTACCATGAGCCGAAGTGCTATATTCTCAATTAGCGATCCATAAACGCACGTTCCAAAAAAACATACCTATAAACTCAACCCTGGTACGGCCCCTCCATGCATGTGCACACCACACGGCACCCGTGCGCACAGCTCACTGACCAGGTCACCTTAACTTTCTCAAGCCAGAGAACCAACCGGGGGGGGGGGGGGGGGGGGGGGGGGGGGGGGGGGGGGGGGGGGGGGGGGGAGGAGAAGGGCAAGCCTATGATGGGTTATGGTAAGTATTGCTAAAGAAACACAAATTTAGAAAAAGAAATTTGTATTTTCTTGTCACAATATTGTACCATGACCCAAAGTGGTGATTAGCACAAAAAAGGAGGTAGGGGGGATACCAAAACTTACCAGGGTGAGGAGGACAGAGCAGACCAAGGTGGTGGGTGACTAACAGCAGCCACCCCAAAGTCCGTCCTTTTGGCGGCAAGAAAGCTCCCTGAGGGAGAGCTGAAAAGGATCTCCCAAGTGCCAGTAGGCCACCCGCAGAACTTCTTGGAGTGGGTGCACCTAAGAGGCGAGCAAGGCAGCCCACACTCCTTTGTAGGAGGCGTGGCAACGCACACCACACAACAGGGAGACCCAGTGAGAGAGGCAGGCGTTCAAATCTTGTGTGGTTGGCCAGGCTGCAGGGAGAGGAATAGGCGTCTCTGAGGGTCCACGCGTAAGGGACGTGTACGACGTTGGTATGCACACAAGCCTGGTTCGGACAACTGATTAGGTCAGGTGCAGACGGAGCCAGGATTGTGGACAAAGGCAGGATAGTGACTGTCAGGAACCAGTCACCAGGGCTCTGATTTGTGACCAGAACTGGCAAGAAAGACAGAGAACAAGAGCCACTGCGCCCCTGGAGGGCATCTGTCTCCAACCCAGGAAGGTGTGAGCCACACTGGTGCGACGCCTAGGTGCCATCATGACTAAACAAACCATTTTCAAGTGAAGGTTGCCGTGCAGTGGAGGGACCCATTGCTGGAGAAGGTTGATGTGTCAGATGCAAAATGGACTGCTGAGACAACAATGTCAAACCCCATGCCAAAGGACGTGAAAGACAGACGACAGCACAAGTTGCCACTTGCCGAGATTCTGATAGAATCCCAGCAGACGCCTCAGACATGGCCACCTGCATGTGCAAGTGTCAGCTGCGAGGAGTGTCCAGACACCCAGGTACGCACGAAAGTGGAGCCCCTCTTGCACAGAAGAGCACAGAACTCCCAAGACACCATGGTGAAAAAACCCAAGGTGCCAAGGAGAGGCTGAAGTGTATTAGACTGGGAGACTTCAGTCTTCTAGGCAAGAGCAGCCACTTCTGGTATAACGGGCAAACCAGTACGCTTAAGCTCGCTTCCTGCAAGTCCAGTCACTGGGCGGAGAGCCACGCAAGACAAACCAGGGGTCTCCATCCAGAAGTGGACCTTCCACAGGAAGCACAATAGGGGGTATAGGTATAGGGGGTATATTGTTGAACCCACCAGTTGCTTTCGTGGCCCGAAAACAGACTGCACAAAAAACTGGGGTGCTCCACCGCAGCCAACTGCAGTAGGGCGATCCCCCCCATTTGCATCTGTTGGAGGGTAGACGGAACAGGGTAGGACAACGCGTGCTGGGTGGGGGTGGGGGGGGGATCCCACAGCAGACTAAACTTTGCCCAAATCACACTGTACCCAGGCACTGCACTGACAGTGCCGCCATGTGTCCCCAGAGCACGACAGGCCTCCAGCCTGTTGGGGGACGGGAGCAGGAGATTCTAAATGGGGGTGCTGCTGACGACCACGACCATGCTTATCGCGACCCGGAGTGGGTAGGTGGGGGG
>SMGT01001158.1:71586-107174 GCA_004794575.1 Lanistes nyassanus | reverse complement strand
GATGCATCTTTCCTGAATTTTAGCCCAGGTTCTACGATTTTTCTTGCGTATTCCTATGGTTTGGGTACGAAATCAGTTATACAGGCCACACAAGCCAATAAACACCTGAAATACAGAAAACCTACTAGCCAAATTGATGTACTGTAGCAAGCTACATAAATTTCAACCCAGGATTTGGTTGATCTTAAGGTCCATTTGTCTCGTGTATTTTATGTGCATTTTTACAAATGGACAGGTTAGTATAAGAAGTCCATGAAACCTATCCCAGGTCAAGGTTGGTGGAGACCGGGTAAGGTGGTGGTGGTGGTGTGTACAAAAATGGAGGTAAGACACAGAAAGTGAGAAGACAAAAATGACTTGGAACTTAGCACATTGCAGATGATAGTGTCAGTGGTGGTGGGAGTAGTAGACAGGATTTCCTGAAGATGCATGTAAGGATAATGTTTAAAAGTCACTTTGGTTTATAAAAATCAGCATTTTAAAATATATAAATCACATCAATGAAATAAATGAAATCTCTGACTGATTTTTCTTAATTTGTCAAGAGTGAAATGCTCAATGACCACAAGATGGATAAGAGTACTTTTATCCCTAAACCAGAAACAAAAAGTTTCAAAAGTCACAATAATGTGCAAATCACCTATGACTGTCACTGCAACAACAATCATGGCTATAGCATATGGTAATCTCTACAGGTGACCAAATGAAACAGCAGGACTGGCAAAATGCATCCTAGTTCACTCAGATATCAACAGGAACCGTACCTACCACTGGGTTGAAGAAAGAAAGACAGAAAGGGAAACAAAATGGGCGAATCACCACTTAGTAATTAACTCTTTAGGCCTGCTGCCGTCTTGTGATTGACAGCAGTAATGACACACCTGGAGGCCCTGCCAAGTACTTTAACAAGGCAGATTTTAAAAAATCGCCGAGAGGCACTTAATGGTATAAGGGAAGTAAACTTTGTATCAATGTAAATCTCTATCATTGGTCTTTTCCCCTGCCCTGTTTAAATGAGTTTCTAAAGCATATTTTCGGCTCGCCAAATGTTAATGGCTAAGGTCTGTTCCATTATTCAAAATGGCTACTTGCATGAAAAGAAAATTTGGTGTTGGTAACTTTACGTTTTTCTAATGATTTCGAAGAAAATGTTGATACCAATAGTTTAAATGACACCAGCAGCAGCAAATACAGTGAGAGTGACTGTTTTTGAACGATGAGGAGGAAAGTAAAGAGAACAAAGAGAGAAGTGAACACCAAGACAAAGAAGCAGAGGGGAGTACAGCAGATTTTCAAGTTCAAAATACTGAAGAAGTCATAATCGGTGACGACTGGATTGAAAGACCATCAGAAATTGATGCAGATCAGAGACTGTTCACGATATCATTTATAAGAACGATTTTGATGACAAGATGGATGCCAACAGTTGTGTGAGAAGTTTCAACCACGAACTAGAAATCTTACCATCCACCGGCTCACCAGGACTGAATGAACAAGAAATAAGTAGCTGCTCTACTCCCCTGGACTATTATCAGCTTTTTATTACATCAGAAATAATCAAACTGATGATTCAGAAAAATGCCTATGCCACGGAGAAGATGAGGAAAGCTGAAAGGAATGCAGACAGCATTTCTCCTAGGTCCACCTACACAACATTGAAAACCTTTACTGAATTAGAAATTAAGAGATTCCTTGCACTTATCATTTATTTGGGTTTTGTCAAAACGCTACGTATGAAAGATTACTGGTCCAAGAACACAGCTAATGACAAGGATAGATTTTTTTATCCATTCTTTCCTTCTTTCATCTGAACGACAACTCAGTGTCTGTGCCTCGGGGTCAGCCAAGGCATGACCCCCCTTCATAAGATTCGCCCATTGTTTGATCACCTGAATAATGTAAGATTCTCATTTATTCACCAATTTATTCATTGATTCCATTTCACTTTCACCTCTGCTATTAAAAAGAACTGCCATATTTTCAAGGTTTCATGGGAGTAACCACCACGTTGTTTTGTTTGCACCTGGTTTACAATACATGCACTTTTATTTCCACTCAGTGGTGAAACGAAATATGTTCTTATTTCAAGCATCGAAGATTGTGATATGAGATAACTTATAGTTAGCTGTCTATAATGATCTTTTGTTACTTTTTTATGCCAGCGGTTCAAAGAAGTCTACACACTCTCTTCAGACGTCAGCATAGATGAAGCGATGTGCCCCTGGAAAGGACGACTGCACTTTCCTGTTTGCATGAAGGACAAACCAGTAAATTGGGCATAAAGCTCTATGAGCTGTGTGGGTCCACATCAGGATACATCTAGTATCTACAACTTCGAAATCATGTGCCAAGAACCTGGTGTTAGCAAAAAATCTGTTGAGGCGTGTATGCAACTGATGGAACCACTGCTTGGACAAGGCCACACACTGTATGCCGATAGTTATTACACCTGTCCAGACCTATGCAGGAAGATGGCAGCGCAAGACACAATGGCTGTAGGTACAGTTAGCAGAAACAGTTGGTATGCCAAAGGACCTCATCAAACAAAAGATGACAACAAGTCGGACTGACTACAGAAGAAAAGGCCATCAGATACAAGGACAAGTGTGACGTGTACCTTCAACCACCAATCACACCAATGAAGCCATTCCTGTGACCAGCAACACCAAAGGTGCTTGGGGATGCAGAAGATGAACCAAAGGCTATTGTGGACTACATCTAACACATGGCAGGGGTTGAACATTCTGATCAGCTTCTCTCATACATGCCGTTTCACAGAAAAACTGTCAAATGGTGGAGAAAGCTTGCCTTCATCACTGTATGTCAACAGATGGCTGAATGTGGATTGCAGGAGGCTACTGAGGATAGTGACAGCAACGGGCTGACCAGTAGTGAGTAGACATATGCTTATCAGGATTCCTACACTTCCCAGTGGTAGGAGTAAATATAAAAAATGTGCATTCCACCATGCAAAAGCAAAAGCAAGTGGTCTGACCAAAGAAGAACTGAAGAACAAAAGATCGAAATCTACTAATGCTGAGCTTGCAAGAAAGCTTTGTGTAGAGTGTTTTGGCATCTACCACACACAACTCAACTATTTTAAATGAAACATCACATATCTAGTTTCAGAATGTGGACAATGCCCAACTCAGTAACTGAATAGTGCACAATGTACACAGAGTACATATTGAGGTGAAAAGTGTGTTCAACAAGCACCATCACCATCTGGTCATTTCTGTACAAGTTCACTACAGTAAGAGTGCACTGTGTTTTATTTCATAGTAGAACCATTTACCACCAGATTCAAAGTGAAATACTCCTGATTACTGGATTTATTTACCTGTTTGAAACGTACAAGCAGAGAAACCTGGAATTTGTTAAATTTTTTGTTTTGTGCAAACAGTGACTACATTTGGCACCAAATAATACTGTTTAACATTTTAAAATAAAAGTACTGTATGCATTTTGATGTGAAACAATAAATCTTTCCAAATATATAAAGTGAGTGTGGTAGTTTTCAAGTAATATTTTTAACGTGTGTAAACATTCGCAACTTCAAGAGTTTCAGCAAAGGTCTTATTCCTGTGAGCCCAAAGAGTTAAAGTGGTCAACAAACTAGATACATCTAGCAACCAAAGGGTAAGCACACACTTCAAACATCTTTTTCTTTTCTCGACGAGCCCAGGCTCCTTATTTATATTCTGGATTCACAGTAGAAAATGTTTCTTTGGAAATGTTTCTGTATTTCTGACTTTAAGACCCTTCATTTGAAATATATTAAAATACAGATTTCCATCTAATAAGATTTTGCAATCAAAAAGCATCAATAACTGTTGCACACTGCACTGTACAGAGAGGTGAAAGCAACTGTATGACAAGCACCTAATACAACTCTGATGAGCAGACACCCTAGTATTAGACTCTTCTTGAATACTGCTGCTGGTACATTACTAATCTACTTGAACACAGAGGCATATTCTATGGATGAGAAGTACAAATTATCCCCTGAATTAACATATTATTTCCTCAAGATTTATACAGAAGGAGGCTAGAAGTAATACTACAAGAAGCAAGAAAAGGGAAATATTTAAAGGGTACATATAAGCACTTCTGAATACAAGTGGTAAAGGCCAGGACAGATATTTTGAAGTCAGGACTGAGCAGATCCTGGCAATTTATTTTTACCTGTTTCTGAGCGACAAAGTTATTTTCAGTAACTTTTACATCACCAACCAAACCCTGATTCTGAAAAAAAAGACAGAAACAACAAAATATTTCGAATAAATATTTTTGGTCTTAAAACAGCTCTCAGGAATTTAGTATTCAACATCTGATACCAAATATATGAAGTCTCTGATGTTAAAGCTTTTCCCAAATTGAGTCCCATTCCAGCATAAATGTTCAAACTAAATTCAACTAATGAGAACTAATTGTAGCTTGTAGCAGTGTAACAAATGCCAACAGTTTATATGCTGGTAATTTCAAAGCCACCAACACAAAATAATATTAATGTTGTATATTATTCATATAGTTTTTAACTTTCTCATACAGTGTGCATGATTGTTTAATGTAAACTGTAGTTAAGTGAAAACAAGAACTGAACAAAACAAATAACTGTGACATGCAAAATAAATTTGACAATTAGTGCTTTGATGAGGAAAGAGGGGATCTGAAAATTTTTCTGTACCATTTTTACCAAATTTTAAGTTAGGGAGGGAATCTGGTTGAATGCCATGATGTCAAAGTATGAAGTTAATTTAATTTCAGCCATCAGCCAATAGTAACTACTTACTCTTGCACCCAGAAACCTTGCTTCTAGTAATTCTTGTTTCCGAGGGTCAACATGGATGTTCTCCATCACAGCTCCTGCAATACACAAGCTGATGCTGTATTATTAACAATATACCATGATATTAACAGCCTTATCATCACATATTTAACAAACTTGAATCCTAAAGATTGGCTTATTAGCCTCAACAAATATTCAGCCCACTTTTCACTGTGCAGCTGTGTGGTAACACTTTCTGCTGTCTCTCACAGCATATAAGTTATCACATAAAAAACCCTGCCAATCAGTAAATAAGTGAAACAGATAGCTATTCCTGTTCATGCACCAATACAAAAATAATATAATGAACATGAAGACAATAATCACAATCTTAGCAGGAGCTCAGTTAAACAAGTGTGAACTGATTTATGCATTCAAAGCAAAATCTGATTCTGTGATGGACCTCCCCCTTCCCATCCATCAAGTAACACATCAACTTAAATTCCAGGTAGCCATATCAGTTCTTACTTAAGTAAATACTGTCTGACATGAAGTTTGTAGATCAATCAACAAGCATTTTAATATAACACTGAATGATGGGAAATTAAAGTCTTCCATAGTGCTACCTGTCACAAAGCTATGCTGAGAAATTTGTTGCATCTAATTGAGGAACTACTTCTCACCATAGCAACTGGTCATCGCTGCAGTAAAGGATAGCATTTTGTTTGTTGCAAAGACATATTTACAGTAATTGTTATCGTTCGGACTACTGATCATACTAGTGTCCCTGACCAGCCATTGGACCTTGTTGACATGGCTCACCGCAAATAAACAATCTGTCAAACAGTTCTCCGCTGACGTCACGGAGTTTAACAACTGTGAAACAAGAATTTATGAAAACGCAAAAAGATTTCTGCAGCTAAGATCAAAAAGGTTTTAAGGAACTCTTTCAATTCGGCCATCTTTTCTTGACACGTTGATTAATTTACCAGCAGCAAAACGACGTTTTTATAGCACCATCCATACCCAAAATCACTTAGCAGTACACTACTAGGCGAAAAGCGAGAGGCGTCCTGCAAATTTTTGCCCGATTAAATTTGGTGTGCAGTTGCCTTATCAACGAATGCATAATGACCAAAATTCATATAATCTGAAAGGAAAATGATCGATTGTATAAGATTTTCAGTTATTCTAATTATAATCGAACCAAAATTGCACATTTTGATTTTGTTACCTTCGATGGTGTGGCGCAAATGTGAACTATTGCTGCCTAATGTCCAAGATGGCCGTCCACTGCTGCCACTAGACATTCCCAAAATAAATGCCTGTTGAGCAGTTTTGTACGGTTCTGAACCACTCAGACGATGGCCAAAATATCATTCCAACGTTTTCACATTTTTGCTGAATGGATTAAAATCAGAAAAATGAGTATGAAGTGCCGAAACTGATGAGGGTGCCCTTGCTCAACTTTGTTGATGCTCACTGGTGTGACGTCATAACAAATGTCACCACGAGTTTTATCGAGATGTGAGAAATCTAGGTCTCGTCAGAGCCGGTCTCGATTTCTCCTCACAGAAACATGCTGATTCACTTCCACTGGAGAAACTTCTTCCATGATAGCCGAAAAGTAAACCCCTACCGATGAAAATATGTCATTGGTGCCTGTCGGATGTTTCCGGTTGGGGGATGCCCTTGCCGCGGAAGGGATTCCCGCCTGTTAGAACCGGAAGTCTCTATGTTAATCACAGTTCTATGACCTGCTCAATCTATAAAAAGAACTTGAAATCTCATGATATGACATCAAGATAGCTCACTTCGTATATGACGGAAATGTCGAGGTGCTGGATGCAGCTGGAGCCAATACTCTGACGGTGACAGTCACCTGTGCAACGTGGAAGGGTGGGGGGAACGGAGGCTGGAAGGTGGAGTATACTAGTGTGTGGGCTGCGGCAGAACACAGCCAAACGACACAGCGGTACTCTCTTCCTGCGTTGATGAAAATCTTTGTGCTTGCCTCTTTGTGCAGGGAGGTTTGGTGGAGGGTGGGGGGACAAGGGCAGCTGACAAGAGCTCGGCTCGGCTAACAGGAGCTGTGTAGCGGCTCTTGAAAAAAGCGTAGGCCAGACCCACAACAACAATAAAACTTAAGAGTCATACGCCTGGCGGCAGTTCGTTCAGACGGCGCTTTATTATTTTTTTAACACCTTGTCGCTGGAGCGGCCTTGACAAATGATCATTATTGAGACAGAAGCCATACTCGACCATTGTACACATATGCGGTGTACTTTCTTGTCTTCGGTGAATGGGAATGGGGTAAGAGCAAGAAAGTCAACTGAGGTAAAGATATAAATGTCAAATCAAACCAGGGCGTTTCGCACCTGAGGTTTTGTGCCTTCCTACTCTTCCTACACCTCGATCCCTCCCAAAGATGAGGCAATACTTATATATTTGGTTGCATGTTGGTTGGCTGGCTGGTTGGTAATTGCTTAAAGTCAGTCGCAAACGTCAGCCACGCTAGGTTTGCTTGAGAAAAAACGTGCTGATAGACCAGGACTGTTGTCACACAGGCTTCAGTCCCACCCAGTCACATTCGACTGACACTGGGCTAACCAGCCTGGCCGGGCCTTGAATTGTTCCCTATACGGTGTAAGGTATCTGGCAGGGCAGCTACTAGATTGTCAATTTTTACGTCTTAGGTATAACTCGAAAATCGACGGTCGGTTCGCGCCCCAGCCAAATCTTTATTGGTGTGACTCGGGCGGGGTGCGAACCACTGACTTCCCGTCTCAGAAGCGTATGCCGTCCGATTACTGCATGAGTCCGTCTGGCTGCATGATGGGATAGCGTGGTTCTTTTTGTCAGTTTATCCACGGCGGGAGAATAAACCTCGAGTTGAGCTCGTGCGTGAGTGTGTGTGCTAGACGAAGTTGTTCTCGTTCGGACAAGGGATTGAATAAACATGAATTTTCAAGAAACATTGCATGAGGCGACGACACGCCAGGAAGAGCGATTTTTCGTAAACGATCCGTTCACCCCCTCCTCCTAGATCGAAAAAACCCTGTTACTACTATACTAGTGTTATATATATGATATATGTGACCGTTGTCACAGTTGAAAGTCCACTTGGCCTTGTTGATGCAGTCCCATACTCTAACACGTTGGCGAATGCTGCTAACGTCTGTTTTACGTTTACGTCCATGCAGTGTCAGGTATGTGGACAATTTTGACAGGATAATACAATTTACGGTTGTCACAGATCTAAAGCGAAAAGAAAAGCTATGGGAGACTACCCGCAAAGTATTTCGTATCGGGTATTCGTGACTGGTCTCCCTTTGATTTTGTTCACAGCGTGGTGCTGTCAACGATGCGAAATGGGTCATTATTGCCAACTTTTTAGAAAGAAGCACACGCGCGCCGGAGAAAACATCAACACGCACGTACTGCCACCCGCTGTAACCATGAAACCAAGCAATACTCCACCATCATCGCTGCAGAACTTAACTAGCATCAACCCCTTTCCCCAACATCTGCTATTATAAAAAATGGATAGTATATCCTCCCCTCCCACATCCCGATGATGCCAAATCACTGCAATTTACGATGGAAAAGCCTTTTAGTTCCCTCCAGTCAAGAGATAGTGGTTCTTCCAAATCTCTGGGGGTAAAATGGGAGTGAGGCAGAAGGTGAAACGTCAAACAGGATACTTTTTTTAAAAAAAAGTACTTTCAGATGTTTTTCCATGTCTTAATTCATGTCTCCATTCTGTTTGAGTTAGAGTGACATTTATTTTCAAGTCAAACATGAACAAGACTTTGGGTTGTTATTTTTTTTACTTTTTTAAAATGTTAGTTATAGCGTTTTAAATCTCTGGAATCAACTCACTTTGGTTTGGTGTGACAACCTATAGTTTCATTTATGAATGAAGCATATATTTCATAACTGCCCAGGAACAGTCCATACATCACATATCTTTTAATTGGGTGTTAGAGTCTCTTCCTTGTGTGGACACTCACAAAAAGCTTGTAAATGGGCAGCACGCATCCACCTGTCTGCAAACACCTACAAACTTGCATGCATTTCTGTCGGTAGCATGAATGGAAAAACATACTTCTTTTCTCACCAATTATTTACTCACTGACAAATTGTTGATTCTGAAAAGAAACAATAATCAAGAGTGTAACTATTCATCTTGAACAGAACTGACAGCACAAGCTATAATCCTGCAAAAGGTAACATGGCACAACTATTTTAGGAACATAACTAAAGTCCAAATTTCCAAAGACATTTGAAAAATTAAATTTTTAAACACCTACTCTGAACTGGGATACAAACATGTTCCCATTCAGACACGCTGAGAAATTTCTGCAACTATCTGTATTATAATGAAAAATGCTACATTACCCACCAAATGGAACATTTTAAAGCTTAAAATTATTCATTAAATGAATTGTTGCTTAAAAATGGTCATCTCAGATCTATTTTCTGTACACATTTTTTTCAAAGTATCCAATCTCTTTCAGACAGATACAACTGGCCTAGGAATTCAGCATGTAACACACAATTTACATGATGCTGATTATACTACCAAATACTAATAACGATACTTTGCAACACGATCAATCAACCCTATTTACACCTGCAAAGAAAAATTGGAAAAGCAAAGTGTGGGACATACACCAGAATTAAATGTCTGCAAACTGTTTTCAGATTCTGGTCACCTCCCAAAACATTTCTGCCCCAGGTCCTTTAAGCTGACACCTATTCCAGCAATCATCTGAATACATATGTTGCTTTTAAAAGAAATGACAGTTTTGTGCATGACTGTGCCGACAGCCAAAATCAGATGCTGAAGTTATCTACAATAAAAGGGTGCAGATATCTATGACATGGTAAAGATATGGCACAGACAGATACAAAGTTGATTAAATTATAAGCACTAATGGCAGTTTTCCACAGTGCTGCAAATATTCATGCTGGAGAACTGTTAGATTAATGCATTGTCCATGGCAAGCCAACCTCCAAAAGGGACAGAAGTCAGATAAATGCTCACGAGCACAGTATTTTTTTTAAAATCAAAGATTGACCAATCTCTTTCAGCAAAGCGTCTTCTAAAAATTCTTAGTCCAAAAACAAAATGTTTTTCGCAATTTGTCTGTGGAATTAGTGTTTAATGACACAAATCAAACAAAAACATCCACTTAAGAAGTAATGCAGAAACGCCCAATATTTCTATTCCTTATGTCAGATCTTTACCAGCAAAACAATGTGATGGGTGTACGAGCAAAATGCTAATCCAGAGTCAAGTGTAAAGTGAATGCTAGAACAATAAATGTATATGTGTAAAGTCACAGAACCTACACTGAAAATAAAATTAACCAATAATATTAATCCAACAGAAGAGAACATTACTTTCTTACACATCAGAATGGTAAAAAAAAATTTCTATTTAGAATTTGTTTTTTTTCCATACTCTCTGATGCTTTTACAGTGGATGAAAAGATTGTCATGCTCAAGAAAAGCGGCAAGTAAAGTTCAGTTTGTCATGCTTCCTCCACTAGATGGTGTAAGCGTGTTGCTTCATCAATACACTTTGCTGCCATCTAGCACAATGTAGTATCACAGTTCTGCAGACTTTTTCAGATGAAATGTTTTATAAAAAATCTGTTTCCTGCTGCACTCTCCACAACGTACCCTGATGCTCAGACACAAATTTTATTTATGCTTCTATGAAGGCAGTAGCTTAACTGCAATACAGAAAGCTTCATGTAAACACACAAATCTGCCTTTATAGCTCTTGTTTGGTTTAACTCAATTTAGTCTTACAGGTCAAAGCCTTGTCCTAAACAGCTGTTGTATATTTTTATGTGGTTCAAATTAAAAGAAAGTTAACCATAAATGACAGAAAAATAAGTTAATAGCACTCTGAAAAAATATTTAACGAAAACTATGGTTGCCTTCACTACTCTTTTTCTTGGAATCTTTTGGTGGTATTAGTTTATTGCCATAACCATAAAAATAAAACATAAAAACCCACCCCACAAACTGTTTTCTCTCTGTCTTTTCCAACCATACTGGTACAAGAGTGGCAAAATTAAAAAAAAAACTAAACATGTATTTTTAAAACCTAGTACAAAAGAATCTACCAAAAAATGTCAGAAAAAAGCACTAAGTTAATGTTCAACCCAACATTTTTAAATGACCAGATAAGCATTTGCTGATGTTAAATAGAATGGGTGATAAGCTATGAGGCATCATTAACTTATGCTACCATTAATGGGTTGAACACCAAATAGTCCAACCTTACATGCAACACACAAATTTGCACAACAAAATTAATATGAAGATGTACAGCAGCTGCTGAGTGAGGAAATGAAATACATGAGGAGCAGGAGATACATGTATTTCTTTTTTCCTTAAACATGACTCTGTTCCAACAGCTGACTTCAAAGGAGAGTGAGTTTTTCTTATGCCTGTATACTGTTCCACACGATAAGGAAGTCAGATCAGGATCGCTAACATCACAGCAAGAATTCTGTTTCACAACTCAGGACAGCCATCCAAATGCTCAGCTGTCCAGACTTTAAACCCTCCTCCTTGCTTTCAAAGTTGAGAGTGCTGTTGCCAACAGGCCTGCAGACACTGGTCCACTATATATGCTTGCATTAGTACACATCAACAGCTGGATGAACAAGTGACTTCATGTACTGAAGTCCAGGGTGTGGTAATCAGGGAAATCACAATGATTATGGCATGTCATCCAAAATTATATATACAGGACAAGCTCACATCTAGTTAATATGTACAAGTTGGTGCAAATGCTATTACTAGCTACATTAAACTTCACTTAATCCAGCACACATCACTTTTCTAAAAAGAGAACTATGATTAGTCAAAACCTTCGCTATTGACTACTCTGGCAAGTTCAGACCCCGACTGTCTTATCTGC
Source organism: Lanistes nyassanus (assembly GCA_004794575.1). Lineage (NCBI taxonomy): Eukaryota > Metazoa > Mollusca > Gastropoda > Architaenioglossa > Ampullariidae > Lanistes > Lanistes nyassanus. The sequence continues at coordinate 95,460 of SMGT01001158.1, read as the reverse complement.
AAATATCAAAAGGCAAGTCTTTTCCAGGAAAATGCTCAAAGGTAGCTTGCAGCACTCAAAAATACAGGCATTAAATCCTCAGACATCTCCTACTCCAGAGATTTATGGTCTGAATCAAACCCCAAGACATGAGAGTCTGATTCTTGCTCCAGAGGTCCCTGTTCTGAATCAAACCCCAAATCATGAGAGGCTGATTTTTTGATGTCGGAGGTCTCTGCTCTAAGTCAAACCCCACGACATTAGAGGCTGATTATTACTCCATGACTTTAGAGACTGATTCTTATTCCAGAGGTCTCTGCTCTAAATCAAATCCCAAGACATAAGAGGTTGGTTCTTACACCAAAAGTATACTGCCGCATCTGGTCTGAGGAAACTAAAAACATGTGCATCTCATAAGCAGAAAAGGATCTCTGATCCACAGTTATCATGCCCACTTCCCTTCAACCCCCCCCCACCCCCATGTGTCTTGTTGCTCTCCCAACTTTTTAAATTTTAGAAAGTAAAGCATGTTCATAAAAAAGCATGTAAGTTATGTTCCCTATAAGCTTAATCCAAACACAAGCCTTCAAACTGGTTCTAAAATTGCTGAAGTGTGACAACAATGATAGAGAACATTTGTAAATTTATAAGGTCTTCAGGTATTATGACTATGACATTCTCAACACAGTGAAAGCAGACCCCTGGATAGCTCACTGGTAAAGCATCAGACTCATGTTGAGGTTGTAGGTTTGAATCCAGCAACTATCTCTCCATGCTGACCATCTAACTGCAGCTAAGAGTCTGGTGGATGCTTTAGTGCAAAAGTCAGAAATAGCCCCCCCCCCACCCCTTGTACTGATGGTGAGATGGGCTAAATTGCTGGCACATGTTCAATGTAAAACTCCAGACCAAACCAAACCAATCAGTACAATGCAAACATCATTCGGTCAAGAAAGAAGAATACATGTAAACCACCTCATCCATTGCTTTTTAATTTAAAAATAAGAGTTAACTGTAGTAAACAGTTCTTTTTTTCAAACATATCCTGACACACAAATTTGATTCACAACAAAAACAAAAGAATGCAGCATCTATACAGTGAAAGCATCTTTTTTTTAAATAAAAAAAGTCTTCAAATGAGGTTAACGTTAGTTTGTAGTCATTTTGAAGAGGAAAGATTTCTTTATCTTTAGAACTCCATCACAGAACGTTGTATACATTTTTTTTATAAACAACTATGTTACAAAGCATCTCCCTATTCGGTCACTAATTTTTGTACACAAACACAACAGCAATGGGGGGGGGGGAGGGGGAACTGGGGTAGTACCCAGTAACTACTGTCTGTACATTTATGGTCTCCTCACTCCTCCCCCTAAAACCAAAAATCCAACTCGCACAAAAATAAGTAACCAAGCAACCAAACAACCAAATAACAACACCCAGAACCACAATCTCCTGACAAAAAATTATTCACAACAGGGCATATAAACAATACAAGCACCCTCATTGCCATGTCAGAAGAGGAGGAAAGGGAGAAAAACAAAACAGCAACCAGCATTGCTGGTTCCAGATATTTGTTTATTGAACTACATCTGTGCTAAACCAATTCATCCTGCTCCTGAAAGTATAAAGGCAAATGTTCTACCAATCTCTTGAAGATCTGGTGCTCAGAAAATCATTAGCGGACTAAGTGACTGCATGGTTCACAGCTTGTTCTTGTGCTGGATCCACCTTTTGCAGGCATGTTCGAAGGTGTGGCCAAGCCACTGTGACTCTAGTACTTCTAGTCTCTCCTGACTCAAGTACAACGGCTTGCCGCGCCTGCAGGGCACATGGAATAATTTTTTTGAAAAAGTGTGAATATTTGATAAGATTATAATTTTTCCAAAGTGAAAATTAGCTCTCACCTGTTAAGCAATACATGCAACATGAGATTTACTTTGCCCTTCACTGAAAAGCTTCTTCGTGATGATTACGTAACTATATTAGCAAGGTGAGAAAATGAAGTAAAGAAAACTTAACAACTTAGCATCCCGATGGTGCTGAATCCTGCCGAAACAGAAAACAGTAAAGCTACCCGAATCCAACTCAGCCTTATCTTAACACAAATAATTTTAGCAACACTTTGCATCTTCAAAATCTCAACCACTCACTGTATATTCTCCAGCTCTATCAACGGTCATAATCTACTTCTGCAGTATCACACATTAAACCTTCCACGTCCTCTAACATTTATCCAAGACACTCAGGTATGGAAGTCCCAGAACTACTAAAAACCTCACAGACTGTCACAAATCCCTGATTTATCTGGCTGCACATTTAGGATTTGCTTCAGAATGTTGGTCTGCATCTAATTTAATCTGAAGAGTTATAATTTTATAAAATTATAATTTATAGTAACACCCTGTGATGAGATGCGCACTTTGCACAGACAACACATAGAAACCAAAAATAGCAGACATCTAGACTTTAACTGGGCTAAGAGAATAACAAGTTATGTCCCCAGAGGTGAAAGTGAATTAGTCTCTTTAGCATAATCCATAGGATATCCATGGATGTCTTTTCTTATTAAAAGAACAAACAGTATGCAAAATGAAGGCATCTAATTGATGTAACAGTTAACGCAGTCTCAAATTATTGTCTTTCAAGTATTTTACACATGGTATGCAACTGGACAGCATCATGGCAAGATGCTGCCCCCGTGTGTCACATCCAGAGAATATCTTAGGATCGGAGACGAGATCTGATCCACAAATCACGATCATCACTGGCTTAGAGCAAAGAACTATACAGCCCTGCCATTAGACTGCCTCTCAATTGACTGCTCAGTAGATATAAAATCTGATGAAACTTTTACTCGTGGGATACATGTACTTACTTTAGGTCTCTGTCCTCTTCCCCATGCTGGTCAAGATAGAGGGAGCCCCACAGGGTTGCGCGTGATCCCCGTATCACCACAATGATGCTGGAGTTGACCAGAAGAAATATTCCTGTGCCAGCACCACACTCAAAGGAGTGCTAGGAGACAAAGAAACAAGCCATGCACATGTAAGGCCACTTGCAAAGTCTGCAATTTTTACATTACTTCAGTGAGATGCATTGACCCACCTTTGTGCATTCCTGTATGCATGACACTCTTCAGAAGTAGGTCAGATCGTGTGCATAAATTGATCGATTTTCTGTCCCTTTATTCCACGGTTCAGAAGTACTTTCAGAGAAAAGCCATGCATATGACTTGACCCAAAATGCTGTATCAAAAGTTCCTATTTGTGATATATATATTGTACTCTTCACACAACACACTTGGTAGAACTTTAACATTTCCTTTATAGCCTCTGTCACATGCCTTTTCAATCATTGTGTTCCTCAAAACATTTTATAAACTGTGATCTTTTTAATCCACCCACCCCCAAACATACACATACTGTTCACTATTACTGCTTGAAAGATTGGCTTTACCCATACAGATCTATAAGACATCCACTTCCAAGGGGGAGTAGGGTGGTTTGCACCCCAGCCGAGTCATACCTAAGACTTAAAAATTGGCAATCCAGTAGCTGCCCTGCCAGATGCCTGGCACTATAGGGAACAGTACTAGGAGTGGTTAGCCCGATGTCAGTATAATGTAGGGGGTGGAATGCATGTTGTCCACAAGGCATGTTAAATAAATATAGGCTGCCAGAACACTCCTTACAGCACTCTTTGCTGTGAATGTCTTGTTCACACCTTATTACAAAAAGGTCCATTCTGATGATCTGTTATCATTAACTTTAATAAAGGGTTTTGAGAAAAAAATTGCTTTTGACCAGAAGAAGTGAAGAACTCCATCAGGTGTCAAGTGCATCTATTTGTTTGGTACCATCGCATACAAAATTTTGCGAACACAGTCACTGTGTCACTTTGTGAAGGGTATACATTGGATATGCACACAATTATACAAAAATATATGACCAAAGCCCAAAAGAAAGTTCTCTTACCTCAACACATTCATACACTCCATTCACTATGCAACAACAATCCTCTCTGAAGCACAGGAAGGAGCCACACACAAGGCAGATGGCAGGATCTTTGGGAATCCGGCCACAGTGCTGACAACACTGATAGCGGTATGACGTGAAGATCTGGTAATAATGCTGTGGGAGCTTCAGCAGACGAGGACATGCCCATTTGTCATTGATGCTCAGGAAGAACTATGTTCAAAAATAACAAAATCCCGCTGGCCGTAAATATGTAAAACACCAGTCTTGAATCCTCTGAGAAATAAATGCTCAGACTTGTCTTAACCCTTACAGTGTGATGGGCCACACGTGTAGTACAGCTCATGGCAGCTGTGCATCCTTCGATTTAAAGCATGATTTTTGCTTGGGTATTTCATTATATCCAGCAGTGTAAGGGTTAATTAAATGACCTAAACTATTTAGCAGGAACCCCAGAAAATGGCTTTTTACAAATATATCCTAAAATGAAGGTTTCTGGTAATGTAAGATAAATGTAGTCTCCAATAATTTCATATTTTAGTGTTTTAAATCCGTCAACAAATGAGGCTATGACAGGGCAAGTGGACAGAGCTGTGAAATAGTGTCTTATGCACAGGAGATACCTGTTCCAGAGATGAGACAGGCTATTATAGGCATCAAACTGAAAGAAGTCTTGTTTGCTGAGCTGGTAAATCACTCTCACTGTCACATGTTGGGGTTTGGTGGGCCAAAGAGATTATACCATAGATTCTAGGTGTAACCCATCCACATCCCTCTTGCTTAAATTAAGTCTTTAATCCCCTTGTTTAAGCCACCATCTAGCTCTCTCATGTAATCATCAGCCTGGAAGAATGCAGGTGTTATGTGCCAGGAAGTTTCTGTTCACACCTCTAGTCATGGTGTGGCCTTGCTCAATGAAGCGTGTGGTAATTGGGCGAGGGGAGGTGTCAAGAGACCGGGTCACCCCTTGGGCGCAGCTGGGAGTTAGATATTAGCCATCAAGTAGGTGTCATGTGCCGGTCAGGTATGGGGTTAGTTACACAGGGGCCAGTTTAAGTATTAAATGAAGCTGTTAACATTTGTAGGTTGACCATCAGGGATTTGTTGTAGCCAGGGGCTGTGAACCACCAGGGGCAGGAGTTTCCCATGTCCACTCACGGTGCACGCATAGTGTGTGAATGCAGTAATGTATGTATGAAAGGTTAGACTAAAAGGCCAGGTTTGGAACACCAAGTCATCCTCTGCCAAATTTCCTGCTGGAGATCTTCTGCTAAACTTTCTGCTGGAGATCTGCTGAATCTTCTGCAAGAGATCTTCTGGCGAGAGACATGTTGCCATGAAATCTGCTGAGACAGCCTGCCAGAAGGTTGATGGTGGTAAAGCCTTGTCGCAGAACCAAGAGTGCCTTTCTACTGGAGTTGTGCGAAGTCTGGTATCAGGTGTATGTGTCTTGAGCAAACCAGTTGTGATAGTACAAGGTACTCTTCGGGGGTTGTGGTGTTCCCCAGAGACTGGTGTGTGACTCTTGGCATGTGCATCCCCTGCTGTGGAGAATCTCTATGCTAACCAGGCAGGAAGAGGAACTGCAGAACATAAAGAAGGAAATCAAAGGACAGTGGACTGACAACCGTCCAAAGCAAAGCCAAAGATCCAGCCTTAAATGAAGGCTGCCTGCAACTGAACTCCAGTGGAGAAAGTTCAGAGGTCGATGGTCAAACTCGAAGTGTCGCACAGTGGAAAGGACAAGGAGGAGAGATAGGTAACATTCAGGACAGCAGAGAGGGGTGTCCCACATAAGTATATGATCTCTAAATGCTGTGTGGACAAACAACCACTGGGTGAAGAGTGTTGTGTTCTCTACACATGGTAATAGTGTGTAGTTGAAACAGGTACGTGTGTCTTGATTTTTTAGTAGCAGGGCAGGTGATGGCAGGAAATGCATATAAGCGGACCAGAAAGAAAGTTGAGAATCGTTTCTCCTTTACGAGCCTAGATTATCATTTCATTCTGTAAATAATCTCTTTCTCTTTCACGGTATTACGGAGTCTGTTATTTCTTTTGCTGTGGGGAGATTGTAGGATGGGGGCTCGGGCCATGGTGTGCAGTGAGATAGTTACATGAAAACCATAAGTAATACAGTGATAATGTTTTTCTGCCTACGCATAGGTCATCCTCTTAATGGTGGTCGTGTGGAGCGAGCACAAGACAACACAAAAGAAAAAGCAAGTTCGCATGTGACGAAACTCACCTTGCACTCTGCTGCTTTAATTTTGGCAAAGTTGTTGATGTCTTGGCACCAAGCCTGGACCAAGACTGCTGACTGTGGAACAGCCCAGACAAGACAAGAAGATCCAGTCACCTCAGGTCTGAAAGGCCCAGATGCCTCTGGGGTCACTAAATCCAGGTATTTCACCAGGTGCTCAAATTCTGATGCTCCCTTGAAATAAAATCAATTTCATTCACATGTCCATGAACAATTATGCACATCACAGCATGAAGACTGCACAAGGTTAACAATTCAACTTCATTCCAATGTCCATGAAAAATTATACACTTCACGCATGAAGACGGCATAAGTTTACCAAAATGTTTGCCTGAAGACTCTGAGATGCTGAAAAGTTTGACAGTATAAATAAATGTTCAATTGTGCTGCCATAGATGCAGTTCCACAAACTCCTCTTCATCATGACTACAACCACCATCATCACCACCACGGTTAACATCAACCCCTCAAATGATAATAGCTGATGGAGATAAGGACAGACAACAGACATCTAGGAGGGCCTCAGATATGCTGCTGGCATTTCAACCTTCATCACCAAACAGTCCAGCAAGCAAGCATCTCTATGTGGTTGGCATGATTAAAAGAAAAACTGGCTATTAATGTATTGTCAATGCTGAATAATTTTATTACACCCTCCCCATTTCCCCAAACCACCCACCCACCCCACCCCCAGAAAAAGCTTGCAATTTGAAACATTAAATCTGCCCAGGCCAGAAATGGCATGAAGGGTGTGAGGGAAAGAAACACTTCAAAAAGTACCTACAAGTAGTGCTGGCAGCTCTGGGCCAAAAATATAGTGACGAAGAACAGCTGCAGCCCGTAGGTATGGCAAGCAAAACTCTTGAACACTGGCCTCCACGCTGTGTGGTGACCACACACTCTGGCAGATCTGCACATCCACACCAGAGTTACAAATTTTCTTTCTTCATGACACCTTTTGGGTGGGAAATGCTTTTTGAAGTGATGGGGAATTATTGAATTTCCAAACTTTTGTGTTCATATATTATTACCTTCAGTTCACAAGATGCAAATATTTCCAACTTCTTTGCCTGCCTAAGTGGGGAAAGTGTTTAGGGAGAGAGCAGGTTTTCAATACTCAATACTGATTAAAATGCAGCAAGACTATCACATAAAGACTGAGCAGGTCAGCCCTGAAGTCAGAACAGATTGACTTCTACAATCCTTTACATTTGTGATGATCTTTGAAGACAACTAGACAGGCTGAACCAAACATGCACACAGACACTAAGGAAAAACAGTTCACTATTAGCAGATGTAAAGATATAAAGAATTATGATTGACTTCTACACATCCACTTCACCTCTCTGCTGTTTCTCTGTCACCCAGATATGTACAGTGTACACATACAGTTCTAATACTACTAAAACCCACAGCAGGCAGAACGTTGCTGGCATCCACCTCTTCATACAGGGGGGAGTTGGCTAGCTGAGTGATGATGAAGCTCAGCCATCTCTCTAGGGAGTTGACTGGTGCCTGCAGGGACAGGGGAAAAAAAAGAGATCTTGGCCATGAGCAGTTACAGACATAAATAGCAATAGAAAAGAAAGGGATCACCTAACAAGACATATCAACATACACATGAACATCAGAGCATATTCATTTGCAACATTACCTCCCGGCCCTTTTTGCACCATGCTTCACGCTCCTCCTGTGTGAAACGGCAGACAACAGTGATCAAAGCCTGTATGTAGATGGCACAGTACAGCTTCTGTACCACAAACAGGTAGTGTCCTGGCAAAATGAAGGCAAGTGTAAGAATAAAGTCTGTTAACCCAGTGTTTTAGAGGAGGATGTTTGAATGTCTAAATCCTGAACACTTTGCTTTTCAAGAGGACTACATTCTGTTCGCACCCTTAATAAAATGGAACATCATATAAAGGATCTTGTCTATGCACAAAACTTACCTGTCCTCACATACATTGCACACACTCCAACACTCACACTGCTGTACATGCACACATGCTGCCACAGCCCCAGCCTCCGTCACACTCACTCAGTTCCAAGGTAGCCGGCAACATCAGGACCAAATGCACGAGCTGCGTCACCAGATCCTTCATCAAGAGCGGCACCTGTTGCTTGTACAGCGACAGGCTGCTGGAGTCACGGGTCAGGGACACGCCAGTCACATGAGACCACAGCTGTATAAGTGAAACAGGGGTTCCCTGCATCACTTTTGTGTGCAGGCTGAGCACACGAAGAAGTGGCACTGTCAACCGACAAGAAAAGAAACCTCACGTTACCAGACGATCAGACAAGAACTTCTGAAAAGGCTGAATGGGCTGCTCAAGACCAAGCGTGTGGGCTACAACCCATGCATCACATGGGAACTAAATAAAATCCTGTCCTTTGTGCTGTCAAATGGTTAAGAGGATTAATGCATGGGTGTTCCTGATAATTAAACAAATGAATGCTCACAGTGTAAGAAACTGTTCTCACCACCTCTACAAACACCCACAGCTGTCAGCCTCCTGACACTGGTGAGACCAGGATTAGGGCAAACAGAGCTCAGAACACCTTTGCAAGTTCTCAGGCATCACATGCTGTATTTACAATACAAGCCATTTGAACAGTGTATTAATTTAAAAAAAACACCCTATTTTAAATGCTTTAATCTGTACTGAATAAATGATCCATCAAGTTCTCTGGGAGAAGCCATCACCATCAGAAAGGAATGACATGGTTTAGATGAATTTCTCACACAATCTACACAAAACAGTTTGAAATCACTACTCCGTTAGTGCCATGAAGTATTCCCAAGGACGTGGGGTGCGGGTCCTCACAAAGGCAGGCAAGCCACAGTTACCAGAATTAGTGTCAGTGCATTTTTAAATATTCTTTTAATTTTTAATTAAAAAAAATGGATTTTATTTTCAGCTCAAATTTTAAATGGATTTTCCATGCTAACATACTTATTTTAATGACATCAGAAGCTACAAAATGAAGTTAGTTTTAAGAGTCAACACATAACTAAATTTATTTCCATTAGTGCATGATGTTTCTTGTTTACAAAAGTGCACCAAAGCACACTGCACAAAGGTTAAGCACCTCTGGCGAACACACTCACTATGGTGCACTTTGCAAACATCAGGGAGGACATGCTGAAGGTTCTAAGACATATAGACCAATGACGATAACACACCATTCAAGCACTTGCCCTGCCAAGCATACACACAAAACACCACACATGCTACACAACATGTGCATATGCATCTAGCTCCCAGCCAAATACATGCACAGAATACACATCGGTCTGATCAAATCACTCACAGAGACACATTCTTTTGCTGGAGGAAGGAGGCAAAGTATCTTCCAGGGTTCCTCCTCTGAGAAGTATCTCCATTTCAAGATTGGTCCTGTATTCACACAAGACCATTACACATCATTTCCAGCCATAACACTAACTTTATCATCCTATGCATCCTGAAAGTCAATGGCTTATTTCTACCATATGTGGATACACATACTTTAATGCAAAGAAAGTTCACTAAGCACAGTGGTGTTTCAGACTATGGGTGCTTGTTACTGATATCTGTTGGAAGCTCTCACCGGTCATCTTTTCTTCTATTTTGCAAATTTGATTTTATTTACCCTCTTGCTCTTGTGCAAAGTTTCACACCCCGCCCCAACCCCAACCCCCTTTTCTTCAATCTCTCGCCCTCCATCCCAACACACATAATACTGAAATGCTAAGTTGTTCTATTGGTAACATGTTGTTTACTTTCCTTCTAACAGGAAATGGCATTGGAATAAAGTGATTAAAATCCCATCCACCAAAAACCCACCCACCTACCCACCCACCCAACCAACCAACCAACCAACCAACCAACCAACCAACTCACATAGCAGTAAGACAATGAGACATACAAAACTTAGGTACACAAAGCATTGCCAATGGACACCTTCCTCAAATCTTTCAAATACATACTGGTTACTACCTGACTAAGGAAGAGATAAACCGGAAAGAAAGGCTACGCGCACTCTGCCCTGGCACTTCTGGTGGAGGCTTGTTAAAACTAACGCTGCTGATGGCATCTATAGTATTTTGCATCGCCTGTGAAATCTCAGACACCACCTGTTGTCAACAAACACACAGAGCAGCCAATGAAAAGAAATTTTTCCTAGGTGAGATTAGCTTTAGTAAGGTAAGAAACATGCACTTTGTGCTGCTGCTTTTCCAGGTGGAGACATACACAGCATGCCACCCATGAGGTGCCTGTGCTTCTGACAAATAGAGCGACAAGAGATCACCGCATACTCACCACCGCCTCCTTGATAACTGTGCTCACCTTTTACACAGGTAGAAATGTGCACTATGTGATGATCCCAAAAAGGAGCCAGGCGAGGCTCAATCCCCCAAATGAGCAAACTGACCTAAAACCTAGGGTTAGCAGGTTAATGGAAAAAAGGACAAACAACAAACAAATCCTGTACCCAAGACATATACAGCTAAGAAGGTTCCGGTTGGAGTTGGAGGTCAAAGGAGGGTGTGTGAGCTCAGCATGGCCAGCACCTCCCCTGCCACTGTCTCCGGCGCCAAATGGCTAAGCAGAACCTGCCAAAGGTGGTTCCCGATGTCCACCCCACCACTGGCACTGTCTGGAACTGTTGCCCTGGGGGTCAAGACCAGGCAGGCCACCACCTCATGTGCCTCGTGGGCAACCCAGCAGGCAGAGAACAGTTGCTGGAGCCCCAGGCAAGGGGGGGTCATCAAGGGATGATACTGTGTGTGTGGGGGGGAGGGGGGGACAGTCACTGAACGTGGTCCATACCATGATTATGTCGTAGTAGGCACCCATGTTTTAGAGAGACTGTGTGTTTCAGATTATGAGTTTAGGGAAAAATATTGTAGTACTGCATGTAAGGGCATAACATGGAGGGTGAATACAGCATGAATATATCAGTAGAACATAGAATGTATCGGTGAGTGAACGTGTACTCATGTGGTTGAGGAGAGCTCAGAGTAAGTCAGTCTGAGTGAGCAGTGTTTGGAAATAGAGGGAGATTTAAACTGGAGAGGGGAAATGACACCAGACATGGCAGAGGGCGGATATGTTTTGAGGAGGACAAAAAGTGGTGGAAATATGTATGAAGTTTTGCTGTAAGAAATACTCTGTGTTCCACGGTGAAACAACAGAGTGTTTTCTGAGGTGCCTTGAATGTTGCCTACACTGTTGTACTTATTGTTTAGGCCTGCTGCCACTTGAAAGCAGGCCGACACAGGTTCAAAGTCCAAAAACGAGAGGAAAACTGTGTAAGTGTCCAAATGCAAGTCCAAAAACACTGGTGAAATGCAAAGTAGCTAGTTGCCAGCTAAACATCTGACCTCCCCCAAGCTCGGAAGGAAACTGAACCTTGCTGTGTGGCGAGCACAGTGCTCAAAGAGGCAGGGTGGGGGTGAGTGCGCAGTGAGCCCGTCATCATAGCAGTCAGAAGCATGAGCAGATCACGGATGGCATGCTGTGAAGGATGGAAGCATCCTGGTGAAGTATCAGCACAAAGTGCACGTTTCTGCTTGTATAAAAATAACATTCATGTTTTGGATAACAATTTAAAAAAAAATAAATAACAAAGCTCTATACTTTCAGCCTAAATTATATTTAAAGGATCTTTTTCTACCAAACTTGATTTGATTTGAAATTTTCCATCCTTTTCCAGCGATTTCTTGTGGGTTAGGTAACTGCCCTGGTAAGCAGGTGCTCAGCAATAACCATCGGCAAACCGAATCTCAATTTAAAAAACTCATTTAAACAGTGCAGGGAATACAACCGATGGTAGAGCTTTTCAATGTTACAAGAATTAGTTCTTTTATACTGTTAAGTGCATCTGCAGGATTTTTTAAAAAAACTGTTGCGACATATGTTACAACATGCCATGAAGGGTATTCAGATTATCACAACTGATGTTTCAACATGAGTGGAAAGAGTTAAATAACCTGACTACTGGGCTAAAAGAAGAAAAGACAAAAGAGGACAACAAAATGGAGTGACAGACAGATTAAAGGGATCAACCAAAACAGAAACAAGAGCTGTGACAGTGGCAAAGAACGGCAGGGGGAGGGATAATAGAGACTGAAAATAAAGTCCTAAACCCTGAACTTGCATTTCTTTCTGGCGTCTGGTACATCATCTCGGCCAAGTCTGCGACCACAGCACTGGGATCCTGAGGTGCTGTGGGCACAAGCGGGAAACAGTTTTCCTCTGGCAGTATTGGCAAAACTGTGTTGGAAAGCTGACGACACATTGGACAAAAGAACTCTCCTCGATTTATAGGCAGTACCTCCGAATGCATGCCTGTCTCTGGTTGGTTCTGTGCAAATACAAGGTTCTTTAACAGTGCAGGCACTTAACTGATTTCTACAAAAGATAAATATGTACTAACAATATAGTAGCTTATGCTTGTGCTATTCTGTTAAATTGCGAAGAACTCATTTCCACTAGAGGTTAAACCTGATCAGTGAAGATTATTTTGCTGCTTGAATGGTCAGACACCATATGTTTTGCCCAACTTACAGATACAAAAAGTCAACAAATGATGGGCTGATAAAACTCACAATATTATGATCCAGTGAAGATTATTTTGCTGCTTGAATGGTCAGACATCATATGTTTTGCCCAACTTACGGATATAAAAAGTAGGTCCAATGATGGGCTGATAAAACTCACAACATTAGAGAGAATTTCTGGCTGACAGCCAACTAACAAGCACAGATCAACCATCAACTGTAACACAGACATCTCTAGGAAGGCTTTACAGCATACGTCCATGCTTCTTGCCATACAGAAGATACCTTGTGGGGATTTTAAATTTTCTGGGTATTAAAAATAAATTGTGGCTATTAAGAGTGAAACAATTTCTGGGTATCTAAAAATAAATGGGGACCTTGGCTGGCTTGTACTGGTGTTAGCATCTGCACTTAGCCATAAGACCTGTTCACCCTGCATATTTTATCTGTACCTTTATGTATGAACAAGACATACAAATACCCATGTGAACCAGCTCCAGGGTGAAAAAACTCACCCTCAAAGCATCCACGTATGAACGCTGACAATCCAGGTGTAGGTAATGGCCACATGTAGTAACAAACACACCACCATCCCAACCAGCATTCACAGACATGTCCACTGAATCCTGTTGGCACCAAACAAACATGCAAGCAGTTACAGACATCCGAAGTTGTTAGCTCCACAATAAAAATCACCAAACTTTGGCCCTTTCATTCCCACTCCAATCAGCAGCCTTTGAAAACAAGTGCCTTCTATTTCTGCACGTTCTTTTTCTTTCTTTTTTTTATTGTTCTTGTTTTCTCCCTGACTGCCAGTGACAATACACAGAATGCAGTCAATGTGAATACTGAGGCACAACCATAGGTGATCACCACAAACAATTATCTCACACCACGATAAACAAAACAGGTAAGATCTATGTACAAGCCAAGAAACAGTCAACAAAACTAGAAATTCTTAAAGCACTGGAATTACTGGAGACATGTGTGCACCTTCTCACTCATATTTTATAAACCTCTGGATTTCAACCTGGAAAACAAACTATATAGACTGCCTAGTGAACAAGATGTCAGCCATACCCCTTCAAAATACTCTCGCATCTGTCTGGCCCGCTGGTCCAAGATGCTGCCACACCGAAGGGCCTCCAAGTCCTTCTGCGAAGGTGCTTCTGTGATGGAGTATGCAACATCTGTGTGCTGTCGGTGACCAAGCACTGCACACAAGCACACAAACACAAAAGGACACTGAATGCCTTACACTCTAGCTGCTAATATAAATGTTCTGCATCGAAGAATGCGTATGAAATATAAGAGACATAGGTCAATTGAAGGAACCGAACATTAATTTAAACAGTACAGACTGTAGTGTTCCACAATAAGGAGAGTACAGACCACTAGTGGACTGAAGAAAAACAACCAGTCCTACAGGTCGGCTGGTCCTTGAGGGGGCACTCTGGTTGCAGATCACACAGTCATATTTTTTTCCTGTGGCACCAACCCTGGATTGAAGCCCTGGACTGTCAGATGGGTCTTCTGTTTGGTGGTAAGAAGACACAGTTACACATGGCCTTTAGTTTAGGAGGTGAAAAGAAACAATTACACTGGGTTTTCTGTTTTGGAGGAATGAAGACGCACTTATACTGGGTCTTCTGTTTTGGAGGTAAAAAGACACCATTACACAGTCTTCTGTTTTGGAGGTGAAAACACACAATTACACTGGGTCTTCTGTTTTAGAAGTAAGAAGGCACAATTACAATGGGTCTTCTGCTCTGGAGGTAAGAAGACATAATTACACTGGGTCTTCTGCTGTGAAGGCAAGAAGACACTATTACAATAGCTCTTCCAAGCTGACATAATTACACTGGGTCTTCTGTTTTTTAATCCAAAAAGGCACAAATATGTGCAGTGCTATGATTAATTTGTGTCATCTGGTATTGCATATTCACAATGCAGATTTTGCCCAGATTCAAATATTAGCTAAGGATGTCCCCAATTACTTGCTGACTCATTAATACCCCTTTGCACCCATTATGTTCCTACTTACCATCTGCTTCTATGTCGGTAATTCCATCCTGCACCTGTGCCATGAAGGCTTTCTGTTTACTTGCAAACTCTGCCATTAGCTTCTGCTGACGGTTGAATGCCTTCTTCCGCCTATTGATATAAAAAAAATCCCCTCATTTCATGGCACTTCCATAAAATTTTTAAAGGAATCAATTATTTTGCACTAAAATTTGATCAAACAAGAACAAATGAGGACAGAGCGCTATAAAATCGTCAAACGACAACCCCAACAAAGTACTGGCAGCGCTAGACACAACCGTATGCTGTATGGGTACGATAGGCTCCCTTGATTGCTTACGTCAGCATACGGTTGTGTCTAGCGCTGCCAGTACTTTGTTGGGGTTGTCGTTTGACTAAAATTTGATCTTGCAAAATTACAACAGCCTACAAAAGTCACGCTATAACAACACCTGCCTTGCACCAAGTCTCAATTTAAAATGAACTTTACAATGTACAGCTCTCGATGCAGAAGCATGTTAATGACAACTGAAAAAGTAATCACCGCTTTGAATGTCTCATCAACCTTTCTTTCAACCAGCAAAAATAGTTTAAAACAAAAGATACCTTTTAAAGAGTATTTCTGCATGCAAGCTTACATACTATTGGTGTCCATTTTAGCATTGTTTTAACTTCAGGAAACTTATTTAATAATGACAGCAACATAAGATCAAACTTACTTGGATTCGTTCTTAGTTTTGTCTTTCTTGTCTGTGTCTGTTCGGCTGCTTAAGGTCTCACATGCGCTCTGAATGTACTGAGCAACTGCATCACTACTACTGTTAAACCGACCTAGCAGCCGTGCTATGTAAAATGCACCATCACCAACTATGTTTGGTTGTGATGTTGCCTGGCTGGCGGCTGGCTGGTACAGGCTTGAAGGGGAGGCAATTCTGTTGTGCAACTTGATAAGAAGTGAGATGATACTCTCGTCCAACAATACCGTTTGGGGTTTTGAGTCTGTGCACTGTGTCGTCATCCCTCGACTGATGTATTTTGACTTGATCTGCATTACACATTGGAAAAAGATATCAAACATATTTAGTATGAGCAAAGATGACTCCAAGTGTTGGCCATTCAAATCAGTATGGATGACAACAATCTGCCCTAAGCTGACGCTAATGAAAACTTACTTGAGCTGGATAAAATCCACATAGGGTTAAATGTCATCTAATGGTGGTAGGGATACAGAAGTGGGAGTACAAACACATCTGAAAGGAACTAAAGTACCCACCACATCATGAGCTGCTTTGACAGACTGTGCTGTTGAGGACACCGAGTAGGAGAGTTTGCTGGAGAACTTGCAAATAGATGGAATCTGCCCGGTCTGTGCTGCTGTGATGGGGCCACCAACAGCTGCCATATGCACATTCACATGATTCTAGACACTAAGTACTTCTGTTGCTTGTATCTGCATGGTAAGCATTTACTGCAACACTTCTGGATTACTCAGCATTACGACATGGGTGCTAAAACTGTTTTTTAATGGCATGGGAGATAATGGGGAGGAAAGAGACAAAACTGGAGGTGGCATGGGACAGAAATTGAGATATGGATGCGAAAAGCAGATGTACACCCACACGTAAATTGGACAAGACATGGTTGCACTCACAAACACAAATTATCCATAAAATTAAGGGAGTGAGGATAAGAAGCTGAAGAAGGACACAAGACAAAAGGAAATGAACTTAATTATCAAACACAGACAATAAATTTGAGTGTTTGTTCTTCTCACCTGGAGCAATGCTTGGTGCCAAGTTAAACATTTCCTCCACAGAACCACTGCCAAGATCAATGGAGTCACAAATCTCCTGAGCCAGCTCTACTTTATGGATCACTGTGCATGCATTGGCCCTGATGTCATTTGTACCAGGGAACCAACCCCGCAGATATCCATCTGACACTACTGCACCCGCACTTTGTCCCTGTAGTTTAAATCAATATTATAACACTGCTGACACACAAATTCTGCAAATAATGCACCATGTATTTGGACCATTTTTCTCAAAAAGAAAGGGGGGGGGGAATTACTCCTCTTTACAAGAATAGGCCAATCTATCCATCCACAAACATTTTCAAGTCCATTTAGTGCAGTAAAAAAAAATCAGGCGCAATGTCTTGCAGAAAGGAACACACCGTGGGTGGTGGTGTCTTCTGAGCAAAATGAAGACACAGGTCAAGAAGATGGACAACTTTGTACAGGATGCTCTCAGGCATGGTAGGTGTTTGGTGCAGCATCTGCACAAACAAAAGAATGAAGTTTTCATGCTTGGCTCAGACCCCATGTATGTGACCGCTGTGCAGTGTGACACACACAAACACTGGACTGAAATAACAAAATCATAATATGATCTAATCAGTACTGCCACCACTACCCTGTTTCTTACAAGTTCCTCATTCCTGTTCATCACTGTTTTTTGTTTCACTAACAGTCTGGAGGGTCTGCCACAGATAGGCTAAATATCAAAAAGTACTAGAGACTGTTTCTTATACTTTCTTATACTTCTGCGGCACAGTTGGATGTCTACCTTTTAAATGATAAAGCAGCAATAACAAAAAATCAGTGACTGGGTGGAACTGAAGGTCTGCGTTGCAATTGCAGTCTCTCAAGAAAATCAAGGGAGTGGATACATGAATAATTTATGATTGTGGAACAACTTTAGGTGCCTTTTTTGAAATCCCAATTCTTCCTTCCTATTTGATAAAGACTTACAAAATGCCGTAATTATGGATGAGAGATATTTTTAATCAGCTATTATTTGAAACTGAATTACCTTTTTTTCTCAGCATATATGTACTTTTTAAAATGTTCATTCCCGAAAGTCATGCAAAAACATATTTCAGGAGCCGTTTAATAAGTGAGCTAAGAAGACTTTTCAGTTAACTGTGACTGGCTGCAGTGAGTGCTTCTGGAATGTAAGGGTCATTTCATTTAAAAAAAAAAAAAAGCAGGGGACAACCCAACCAGCTTCTGGTGTAATTTGCCAAATTAAAAAAAAATCTTTACGTCACTATGACACATGGCTTTAAAGTCTGTGCATCATTCTTGAATTTTTGTTCATAAATTACCCACGGTTGTGCATTATCAGTAAGTCTGTGGAGCAAGTGGAACAAGCTAAATATTTCTCATTTTCCACACTAAATTTATACCAAATGCTTCCCAAATTTTCTTATACCATTCCCATCCAACCAACTCCCACCTTCCAGACAATGTGGATTCTTTATTTCACATATGCCGCATCCAGCAACACTATCATGTAAATGAAGATTTGTGTTATTGATACTCCTGAAAGTAAAAGAGGTTACTTAAGAAAATCCAGGGACATAAGGCCTAAACATCTTACAATAAATGTGATACCTTATACAGGACTGTGTACAGGAAAGCGTGGATAGTGGAACAGTTCAGCACTTGGAACATGCTTTCATATGCAGGGTTGATTTTGCCAGGCATCTTGTATGGAGGCCAAAGTGTATTTTTGCCTTTGTACAAGCCAGCAGAGTGCACGCTATTGACAGAACAATAAACTACTATTAACATTAATTCTTTATTAATTCTACAGATCTTAAACATAGATTTTAAAAAACTTTAAAATACTTAAATATTTTTCCCAGAGATAAAACATTTAGGAAAGAATTAAGCAATGCAGGGCAGAACACGAACACTCCATGGCTTTTCCAATTACATATTAGAGAGATTAGTACAGGAAGGGATGAGGTGAAGAAACTCACTATTCACTGTATCTGTCCATGGCTGCCTGGAAATCTTTCCGATATATAGCCCTATGTGACACATGCACTGGGTCAAATTGATGTTCCCAAACCAGACCTGAGACATATTTGTCAGAGACTCCGAAGACATATAAATAAATGTAGATTTTGAACGCATAAGAACACATTTCATGCACACTTCGTGCGGACGAGGCACACAGACACTCTAATGAAAAACAACGAACACACACACACACACACACAGAGGGAGAGATAAACGCAACACTGACCAACAGGTCAGGTAACAGATCATCCATCATTTACAGGTAGAAAAGTATCATACAAGATGATGAACAGAGAAAGTTGAAAGTTAATGCAGACAGGCAGTCGTGACGTCAGTCAAGGTACTTGCGAAAAAGAAAAGTTTTAAAGTTTTGTTTGAAAGTCTGTAGTGATGGGGAGTGGCGAATGTTGTGGGGAAGTGAGTTCCATTGGGTGGATGCCGAGAAGGTGAACATTCGCTGTCCGTACGTTTTTGTCCTGATGCGGGGTACTGAGAGAATGCAATTGCCTGAAGAGGAGCAGAGCTGTCTCGCTGGAGTGTAGATTGTAAGAAGTTCTGAAAAGTAGCTGGGGCATGCACCGGTGAAAAAATTAAAACCGAGAGTAGACAACTTGTAGTCGATGCGAGCCTGAATGGGGAGCCAGTGCAGAGTGCGGAGGAGAGGTGTGGCATGGTCTGTTTTGCGCGCTTTCAGGACAAGGCGAGCGGCCGAGTTTTGAAGTTTCTGCAACTTCCGTAGCAGGTAAAGAGGACAGCCAACCAGCAAGAAATTGCAGGAGTTGAGTTTAGATAGTACGTAGGCACACAAAAAGGTGTTTGCAACCTGGTTGGAGAGTAGGTGACGGAAGCTGCTGATTTTTCTGATTTCAAAGTAAGCGGATCTGCAGATGTTGGATATGTGTTTGTCCATAATACAACCAAGGTTTGTTGCAGAGCCGGTGAAAAGGATGTTGATGTCACCGACTCGAACTGCTGTCACCCCAGTATTTCTTTTACTGAGGAGAGCCTCTGTTTTTTCGTTATTCAAATTTAACTTGTTGTGGAGCATCCATGAATTGACACTGGAAATGCAAGTCTGCATAGTCATGATGCTGGCACATATACAAGCAGGATGACATCTAGATGGTATTTCATGAAATTTCACCAGGATCATCGTCCAATGCATAAAAATAATCTAAGGAGATGGACAGAATGTTCAGATATCTATCACACTATATTAAATAGAAATATGTGGAGCTATTATATAAGCATGGCACAAATGCCTGCAACAGAAGGTAGCCCCATATTACTGCTATGTGTGGAAACACATTAATAGTTACAGTAAATCAAAGAAACTATTTCTGAACAGCAAGCTTTTTGCCTCCCTTGTGCAGACATTTGAACTGTGGTAATATTATGGTGGTGTGCCTTCTGGCTTACTCTCACCTGTGCTCTTTTACAACCATTACAGTTTGAGCTTTAAAATATGTAACAAATACAAAATTGCCAGTACTTTAAGCCATCTGGTAAAAAAACCCCAAGGAAACAAGCAAAAACACAACAAAACAAAACTCAACAAACTAACCTTTTGGTGTATAGGTTCCCTGGTTGAGACCAACTCCAGCCTCAAAACTTGGTGCCTTGTAGTCAGCAAGCTGCAATATTTTGAAACCTTAAATGTTATCCAAATACCAAGTGTGGTACATCTGCTTTCTAACCAGATTAGAAGCATGACTGTGTGTTTTGGAGAACCCAGTCATCCTTGTGGTGGTGCTGGTGCATGCATCCACTTTAAAACTGTTTACGTTAATTGTGCATTTTTTTTCAATCAATAATGATCAGGAAGGTATCCATCACAGAGAAAAGGGTAAGCTACACATGTATATGAGGTCTAATCAAAAAGTATCGGGACTAGTGCTATAAAAAGAAAACCACAACACATAGCAATTCAACATTTAATCTCCTTCGAAACAGTCCCCTTCTGAAGCCACACACTGTATCCATTGTTTCCATTGATGGAAGCATTCCTGGAACTCCTTTTCTATGATAGCATGCAGCCGGCTCATCGTATTCTCTTGGATTTCCTCAATGTTTTGAAATCTTGTTCCTTTCAGGTGGGATCTGATTTTTGGAAAAGGGAAAAAGTTGCAAGGGGCAAGATCTGGGCATTGCGGTGGCTGTCGGACATGGTAAATGCTGTGCTTGGCCAAAAATTGCTGCACAAGCTGCGCTGATTGGGCAGATGCGTTGTCATGGTGAAGTTGCACAGATGCACGGAATTCTGGCCCTTTCTGACAAACAGCATCCCGCAAATGGCACAAACTTGGCAGACACACATCTCACACCCAAATCTTCAGTCAGAATGGACTGAATTGAACCGTAGCTGATGTTCACATCCTCCAGCAACTCATGCGCAGTAATTTGACAATTCTTCACCACAGCTGCATGCACATCTGCAATGTTTTCATCAGTTCTGCTGGCTGTGTGTCTTCCAGCGCATGCATCACTGTCAACATTTTGTCACCATCTTAGAAACATTTGAACCACTTGTACACTCAGATATTATTATGTCTCTTGTGGGCTCCATGAATGTGAAGAGACTGCAGGCACTTCAGGATTTTTTTAAAAAATACTGGGCTGCAAAAGCAGAAGAACCAACAAATTAAAAATGAGAAATCTTTTGCTCTGCACATAAATACTTACCGCTTTCAATGTTTGCTCAAAACATTCGGTCCCACTGCTCTTCATGCCAGAGTGGTCTGGCATCAACTCAGTCAGCTGACTGTGTTGCCTGTCATTCATACAAAGTAGTGTTGCCATCTCCAGACTCAGCTGCTCCTCCTCTGTTGTGCCTGCACAAGTGGTCAGATCTAACCTCGTACAAACTGGTACACAGAAATGACAGATCTAACCTCGTACAAACTGGTACACAGAAATGACAGATCTAACCTCCTACAAACTGGTACACAGAAATGACAGATCTAACCTCGTACAAACTGGTACACAGAAATGACAGATCTAACCTCCTACAAACTGGTACACAGAAATGACAGATCTAACCTCGTACAAACTGGTACACAGAAATGACAGATCTAACCTCGTACAAACTGGTACACAGAAATGACAGATCTAACCTCCTACAAACTCGTACACAGAAATGACAGATCTAACCTCCTACAAACTCATACACAGAAATGACAGATCTAACCTCCTACAAACTCGTACACAGAAATGACAGATCTAACCTCCTACAAACTCATACACAGAAATGACAGATCTAACCTCGTACAAACTCGTACACAGAAATGACTAAAGGAGGCCTGTTTCATTCATTTGTAAAAGGGGAAGAATTTTATATGAATATACTGATGTGTGAAGCAAAACACCCTCCCCCCCCCACCACCAACTCCCAGCAATTATTTATCTTCTCTCCTGGGCGTTCTCACACTTCTAAGAGTAAGGTAGGAGTGGTCAATTGAGTTGGTTCCTTTCAAGCTGGGAGAAAATGCAAAATAACATATACAGTCATACAGTCGCATCCATGAATGTATGCGAAAGCTAAGTACACAACCTTCGATTGATGATTCCATCATGAAATGCAAGAGTGAGGGACAGTTAAAAGATGCTGGCCATAGCCAGCCATTTTGAACATTTACTGGGTGTTTGTGTGACAGACATTTAAGGCCATGTGTTAAAAATTGCCAAGAAATAACTGTCGACACTACAGACAAGAAACAAACTGATTTTAAAATGTAAACATATACTTAATAAAATCTTTATTACCGGAGTCTTTGCTAAATCCATTTTGCACAAACCTTCTTTTTGGACTGAAGCTTATGCCATTTTGATGGCCTGAAGGTGCTTGCAAAATATTTCTCAGAGCCAAATTAAATTCATGGTCGAAGGGAAACAACCCCATAATTGTAAATGCCTGAGCTACATACTGAACACAATTTCATCCCTTTAACATGAGTGAAACCTGAAAATTTTCAAAGCCCTAAAAGTGCACCAGGCTCCAGTCCCCTGGCAATAACAAATAAGACGACCATGACCATGCAATAACAAGTGTGAACTTGCAACAATGCTGAAAGCTTTTCCCTGCCACTGTGAATAGAATCACTGAATAACGTTTCCAAAACAGTGTGACACTGCCTTCACATTCCAAACTTATTAAATTAAAGCAGAGTGACTTTTTAAAAAACAATGTGAAGTAGCACAGCTGTCAACTGCATAAAATACATAAAAGTGACAAAGAAGATTACTGCAAGGAATTCTCGTAAAACAATAACAGCACTTTTGATATACTTACAATTATATTTGGGTCAACAAGTAATCATAGGCATACAGCTAAAGTTATTAGCCATATACTAGCACTGCCATGATAAGGTATATCTTCTCCTGTGAAAACAAATCCTTTGAAGTGCTCAGATTAAAAAATGAAACAAGCCTTTGTATACAATAACCCTTACTTCATATTTTTGGTTTTGTTTTTTGGGGTCCAACCTGCAATGAAACTCACAGTAAATACATACTGTCTAATTATTTCAGGCATCAATTTTTGACCTCATTTTGTAGAGAAACGCTTGCTGGATGGTACAGTGTCAATGCCATTTCAACCTTTACTAACTCGACAGTCACACTTTATCCAAAAAACATTGTTGACTAGCATTACAAATAATAAATAAACACATAATTATAATTTATCAATATTAATCAAATCTCGTTTTTTAAATATTTTTAATTGTAATCTTAATCATTGTTTTAATATTTAAACAACTTCACTCCTTAGTCACCGATTCAACATGTAAGTATCATATATGCATTTGGACTCTGGTAATGTATTTTTAAAAACTTTTAAGTCAAGTTCAAGCAGTTTTAAAAAGCAATGTCTAGGAATTTATTTATTACTTAATGCTAGATTCTGCTTGTCTGTTGCATCATTTGCGTGCTCCTTGAGTCTCCTTTCCTGATAAAACATACTTAACTGTTATGGAGCAAACAATAAAAACAGACTCCAGTTGCATCGAGTTTCCTGCACCACTGTTCAAAATTGATTTTACCTTCATCGTCCTAACCATTCCCACCTCTACTTGTTTTTCACTCCATCTTCTACTTCTTTGAGTTTAACAGTGTCACTCTTGCAGACGATTAAATCGAATATCGCTATGAGCACACTATAATAGTTATCCAAAAAATGGCGGCAGTAAGAACCGGAAATAAAAGATGGCACAAAGTAAACTAAGAGCACAGAAGCCACGAACAGATAAAATATGGGGGGGGGGGGGGGGGGGGGGGGGGG
>SMGT01001158.1:30927-61091 GCA_004794575.1 Lanistes nyassanus | reverse complement strand
TACTGAAGAGAAGAGCCTCTGTTTTTTCGTCGTTCAACTTTAGTCTGTTGTGGACCATCCATGCTTTGACACCGGATATGCAAGTCTGCATGGTCATGATGCTGGCATGTACATGGGCTGGAGGACAAGAACTGTATAATTGGATGTCGTCTGCATAGGACTGGGTGGAGATCAT
This sequence comes from Lanistes nyassanus, assembly GCA_004794575.1. Lineage (NCBI taxonomy): Eukaryota > Metazoa > Mollusca > Gastropoda > Architaenioglossa > Ampullariidae > Lanistes > Lanistes nyassanus. Next base: position 60,916 of record SMGT01001158.1, on the reverse strand, counting down.
GTGAGAATGAATGAGTGATGATAGTGGTTTGATGTATAGGATGAAAAAGATAGGGCCCAGGACAGATCCTTGAGGGACTCCGAGAGACAATGCTGATGGGGGTGACAACTGGTCAGCGACAAGTACAGACTGAGTTCTACCAGAGAGGTAGGACTGGAATCACGCCAGCGCCGACCCACAGATGCCGTAGAGATCATGGAGACGATTGAGGAGGATGGTATGGTCGATCGTATCAAACACTGCGGAAAGATCCAGGAGGCTCAGAAAAGACACATCGCCTCCATCCAGAACAGACAAAATGTCGTTGACAACTCTAGTCAGAGCTGTTTCTGTGCTGTGGAATGGCCGATATGCTGACTGAGAGTGAGAGATAAGGTCATTTGAGTTGAGCTAGGCGAGAAGTTGATTTAAACGACCCTTTCAACCACTTTTGAGAGGAAGGGTAGGTTGGAAACTGGGCGGTAGTTCTTGAGGCTGTTTGCGTCAACGGTGGGTTTCTTGAGGAGAGGCTTGACTATTGCAGCCTTGAATAGCAATGGAAAGACTCCTGATGACAGACTGTCGTTTACAATCTGAGTGAGAGTTGGGAGCAGAACATCCAGGCAGTCAAGGAGAAGGTGGGTTGGTATGGGGTCCAGAGGGCAGGTAGTAGGTTTAGATTTTAATATCACAGCCTTGAGATCTGACTGAGATATGGGCTGGAGAGATTGAAATGAACAACATGGCAGGTTGTCAGCAAGGGTTGGAGGTCCACAGTGTAGCACCATCTTGTCCAGCTCAGCTCGAATATCCGCAACTTTGCGTAGGAAGTACTAAGAGAAAGCCTCGGGTAGCTGTGTGACAGGAACGTCAGTGCGTAGTGGCAATTTCTTGTTTCGACCTGTTAGTTTGTTACAGATTTCAAACAGCTTTTTGCTCGAGGAATAGTTGACAAACTGTGCTTGAAAGAAGGATTTCTTTGCTGCAAAAACTAGCTTGGAAACAGAGCGTTTCGCTGCAAGATATAGTTGTCTGTGTATGGTGAGGCATGATCTCAGCCAGAGCCTTTCTGCACGACGGCGTGCACGCTTAGCCTGACGCAATTCGTCATGGATCGTCGGGTACCAGGGGGCTGCCTTTAGCGGGTGTACTCGACAGCGCCGGGCAAGAGTGTGTGTATCCAGGGCTTTACGAAGGGCCTTATCAAGCTCAGCAATCGTGAGAGGACCGCACAACATGTTCTGTAGATCTGTTTTGAAACTGCTCAGGTCCATCAAACGAATGGGGCGTGTGGTTATAAACAGCTGAGTTGGCTTCGGACACTGGATGATTAAGTTAAACTGAACACAATAATGATCTGATGATAACGTCGTAGAGACTGTAGTCGAATGTACAATGCTGTCCTCTGGTCTGTGCATGACCCAATCGAGAATGTGGTTTTTGACATGCGTTGGATGGGTGACAGACTGGGTGAAACGAAAAACATCAAGCAGTTCACACATCTTGATTGTGAGGGGGTGATTAGAGTCATCAAAGTGCATATTCATATCACCAAATACTACGGCAGATCCGCCAGTAATGTTGCAATAATCCAGTAAATCGCTGAAGTCCGAAAGAAACATCGTGTCCGTCCGCTTGTTTTTTCTGTTGGGGGGTGGTCTATGTAAACAAAGAAGATTCGCTGGTTTGCTTGACGCAGCAAGCGTCACCTGAAGACACTCGAACGACGGGTGTGGGAAAGGCAGTGTGTTGCTGAAGGAAACACAGTTTGAGAGAGAACATTTGTAGATAGCTGCAATTCCGCCACCACGTGTAGCACGGGGAAAGGACCTAATAGAGTAACCCTGTGGGGTCAGGTCTTGGCATATAACTTCATCCCCAGTTTCTCTCAACCATGTCTCCGTGAGAAACATAATGTCAATCTCATTGTCCCTGATGTATTCCGTGATCTCAGCGCGTTTAAGAGCTTGTTGGGCAGAGGAGACTGACTGGGCATTGAAGAGCGTGATATGAAGGCCCGTGAAAATCCTAGACGAAACAGAAGTGGCAATACGAGCCTTGTGACTTCTAGGAGATGGGTGAGTGGGGGATTTTCTAAGCCTGGGTGTCCGCCGTCGCCCCCTGTGCGCTTTCTTTGTCGGACAGCAGAAGCACGGGAGATGACGACAGTGTATGCCAACATCATGGAGTCTTGTGGGTATAATCTTGTGAGAGTCTTGTGGGTAACACCTCTGATATGAATGGACTGCTGGCACTTCTTTTTGTTTTAGATAGGTGATACAAACATTTTAGGGCCAGCAAAAACAAAAAACGGCAAGTCCAGTTACTGTAGCCACAACAATTTTTTTCTTGGCTTAGAAAGTTTGCTACTGGTACAAAGGATATGTACACATGCAGGATGCAGTATATTTGTCTCACCAATATGCTTGCTACCAGTACCATTATATAGTATTACCATACATATGGTGTGCACAAGACAACAATTTTCCATGTGGTACACAATGTCCTTCCAAAACTTTATTGTAAAATAGCCCTTAACATGTTAGTATGCAGTGTTTGGCCAACGGTTAATGCTATCTGGCTGATTCAACCACAAAAGTTATTTTGAAAGTCGGTCAGAAGCCGAAGGACCAAAAACTTATGACCCATCAATGACCTGGCCTATGATGCATGAATTAGTAATTTTGTATTTTTCATTGATAAATGATGAAAACTTACCTTCTTCCAAATTACTGGCATGTATTAACAGCTAAGTTTGGGGTTCCACTTTGCAGATCTCATCTGGGCATTGCAAACGATAATAACACTACAGAGGACCCTGGCCTTTAAAACACTGACTCATGTAGCTGCCTGGATGAAACCTGCTCGGCTACTTTTATCAAATCAGAAACAGCTCAGACTTGTGTGATGACTAACAGACTGCTTAGTACAGTAATTTTAACCCCAACTAAATAGTAGTTTTAGATGGACAACCTTGACACTTTTACAAGGAGCTGACTTGGTGGATCATAATACTGGTGACACTGGGTGTCTCCCACTTCTCCCTGCCTACTCCCCCCACCCTCTAACCTCTGGTTATCTCAGCCACAGGAGCTAAAAACTGAAAGCTATAGAAGGTGAGAGAAAATTAGAAATAGGCACTAATAAGTAATAACCAAAAAAAAGCCTATGGTATGAACTGTCGATAAAAGTTTCACATTGTAAATAGGTATAACCTTATAAAGTGGTAATAACAAGATTTTAACAAGAATGTCAATTGTTATTCCTAGTGTTACTGATGAGACTGCTCCAGCCTGCTGCCTGCTTTGCTGGTCCATAAGCACATAAAATACGTGATTCCGAAATATACCAATTACGAGTTTGCTACAAACATTCCAAACAAAACTGTGGAAACGAGTTACCTTTTTTGGCAAAAATGTCGTAGTTCGGGCCACCAGCAATCAAACACTTGCACACTTTTATAGATTCATCATAGTCGTCAATAGCTTTTGTTGGGTCAAGGTAGATGTCCAGCATATCATTTAGATGCTTCGGGTTAGGATTATTTAAACATTCTTCCTTCACATAGGCGACTACGGCATTGTCTGATTCGCGTTTCATTAGAGCCGAATGAGATGGAACGTCGTGTGCCATGTTGATGTTGACTTCAAATTCATTCAATCTCAGAATCTGAAGAAAGCGAAAATGAAGCGATTGCTGCGGCAGATGACGCAGAAAATATCACAGATACGAACTCAGTTATGCTGGCCTTAGACTACAGTTGCGGGCATACTGGTCTGACAAGACAACCCCAATACCAGCCAGACTAGAACAAAACAGTCTGTGCGGATCTCAGTTTCACTTTTTCCCAGTTCCTCCAAACAAACTGCTACCTAAGCTACCGGAAGCTGGAGCTCTCACAGTGTTACGTATAGTTTAGTCAGTCAAGCGGGAAAGACAACTTCTGGAGCGCATTCGACTGACTCAAAGACAAACCGCTATGGCGAACCAAAAAATTCAAGAAGTTCTTGGACTCATGCAGAAGAATCTGGAATGTGCTATTTGGTAAGAACCAGCTGTGACAATTTCATTTCTGTTAGAATTACTGTTTTTAGCTGTCTTGTTGCTGGCGCCTTTCACTGATCACTCAGTCGTCAGTGAGTTTGACATTGAATGAGTCCTTTCAGTTGAGTTTCACTTTCACTCAGTTATACAATTTTTCCACACACTCAGCATAGCTGTTTATTAGTTCATTATTACATGAAATACACTAATGAGTAATCCCATTAAACTACGCTTGCCGTGTGCTTTTTTTAAAAAAAATACTGAGCTAAAAAATACTGAGTGAATACGTTGTTCCTCAAGCGTTATTCCTTACGTTTCATTTCTTGAGACGAGAGTAATGCAGAAAAGATCATTGTTAGCACATTGTGGGAACAATACTCTCAGAGCAAAGCACAATGTTGAACAATATTCCATGTAGTGTGTGCAGCACAAAACACATGATTTCTTGAATGAGACATTTATAACTAAGGCTTCCCTCCACCCCTGCATCCTGTGGCGTTTTTTTCTGGCCGGTTTATGAATCATTGAATGAATACTGTGTGGTGTGGCCAAGGATTATTTCCTGGAATTATACATTGTGTAAACTCCATTAGACCATCTTCCTGCACATCAAACTGCCTGTTTGCACTGGCCATCTTTATCTTACTCATTTACTGAAACTATCAGTCTGGTGGCTCCTTCAGTGCATAGCTTATTACTAAGATCATACCCCCACCCCACCCCCATAGTGCAAAATAACTGCAAGGGGGAAACACTCTCCCTCTAAAATAACTAACCATTAGTACTGTGTGTTTTGCTGTGCATTGGCTTGTCCTGTGTGTTTTGTCCAGAACAGTTGAGAACATTTAATACAAAATAATAAAATTTAAAAAAAATTATAAAATAAATAATGAACTTTACAGTAGCAGTTGTTAGTGTTGAGAAACAATGCTTATTTCTCTCCCTTTTTTTCTTTTTTTACCCTGACCAGCTTGGAATTGTTGAAAAACCCGGTTGCCACAAACTGTCATCATCACTTCTGCAGGTATGAAAAAAAATTATGAAGGTTTTTAGGATGATACAGCAAGACCACTTCAGTTGACAGTATCTATTATCAATTCAATATCAGATGTGAACACGGTAGCTATTCTAGTTATGAAACATTTTCGTTGCATACCATCCTTTTTTGCCTGTTGATAACAAAATAAAGACTAATGCAGAGACTGCATCTGGCTAGACAAACTTTGTGGCGTATTTGAAAAATGGATTACTGGAAGATTACTGTACTGATCTTACATGAACTGATCTATGCCCAGAGGATGCTAAAGTTCTAATACTAATAATAAATATGAGTGAACAGAGACCTTTCCTGCCATATGTCATTGCCTGCCTTATTTTCTACTACTGTAGTAGTACTAACAGGTTTTTGCTAAACGGAACATAAGCATGACTTTGGTTTGGATGATGACTAGAACTATAAGCAGAACTTTAGAACAATGAGAATGAGATGGTGCTTTTTTGAGAAAACCCCATATTAGAACCCCCAATAACTTGGTTTTGGAAGTACAGCTTAGTGATCACTATATGTCATTAATAGTGCTACCAGTACTGTTGATTTGCTTCAGATTTTGCATCACAGAGTTTTTGACAGCAAAAAGATATGCCCCTTGTCCTCTGTGCAAGCAGCCTGTCTCAAAAAGGTAAAGTTAGAAGTACTCATTTGTGGTCTGCCTTTCCAGTCCTGTGTAATCAGTGAAATCTGCACCTACCCGCACTTCTCTCTCCACCCCACCCCCTCTCCACCCCCACCCTTTCCTACCCACCTGGCGATTGGCTGCCCCTCTTTTTTAACCCTTCTTACTCACTGTCCCTTAGTCATTTTCCTGCTGTCCTGCCCATGCGCCAGATCTACTGAAGCTAAGTCTTTTTCTTCTGGTTTCGTTGTCGTTTTTTCGTCGTTTTTGTGTTGTCCTGATGAAGGGGTAGTGCCCCGAAACATGTAGATTGTCTTTGTCTTTGTCATGTCTTAGCTTGGTCCAGTTCCCTTGTTTTAAATCCATTTATAAGCTTTTATTCACTGGACGTCTCCGACTATCGGGAGGACGGGCGTTATGGGGTCGCGGCGGCTGTAAGCCCTGGTAAGTGTTTCCTTTAGGGGACCCCACCATGTAGATTTGTCTTTGTCTTTGTCATGTCTTTACTCTTAGCTTGGTCCAGTTCCCTTGTTTTAAATTTTAGAAAGGTTTTTCCTCCAAGCGGCAGTCACCCATTTTTCTTGGAAATCTGCATGATCAGCTCTGACTTGAGTTACCACAACAGGTACTAAGGAGTAAGGTAGCTTGCACATCTTTCCTTCCCTGAGCAATGACAGAAGGGTTATCCTTATATAAACATTGAAGATGAATGTCAAGTGTTGTTCGCTGTAATCTTGTTCATCCACATTGTACAAATGATGCTCTGTAACAACTTGTTTTTACATGCAGGTACCCATACTATATTAATATATTAAATGGCTGGTAAAAATTGAAGCAAAAAAATGTGCAGGGTTAGGCAATCAATTTTGGTATTTTGAATGACCCTTGTTTTATAACATATTCTAAATGAACAGTTAACTTTTAATCATATGTTGAATTGGAGCATCACATTTTGGGGGTTTATTGGATCTGATTAATGAATCAATTGCCACATCAGGAGTCTTCAGGAGAAGGAGGAGCTAAGCAATATTGTGAGCGGTATCCGCAGCCTTATTGCTGCCTTTCAGGAAGATTCTGGGAGTTCATGTAAGATCCTAAACCTTTAATTTTTAGACCTATGTGTCCCCTACCTCCCTCCACAGACGATTACTCTTTTATAGCTCATGGCATCTGGTAATGGTGAAGAAAAAAAGTAATTTATTACAGTAACAGAAGCCTTGAAGCAAAGTCCCTCCCTTCTCACCATTATAAGGGGAGGTAAAAGTCCCTCCCTTCTCACCATTACAGGGGAGGTAAATGCCCAAGGAAAAGATTTCTAGCAGACAGTGTGAGGGAGATTGTTGCCCATGTGCTGGTGGATAGCAGTAGTAATAAGTTAATAACCTAATTAATTCATTGTATCTGGTAAGGATTGGCAAAACAACTTTCACTGGTAAAAAAAAAAACCTTTGTTTTAAAGAAAAGTCTTTTATCTTCATGAGTGATCCCTTAAGTGAACAGCAAACTCCTTGGGTGTTGCTGTAATTGTTAGGAGGTGCATACTGCAGAGAAGAGGGTTACAGCAAAACTATGACATGCGGTTTGCGATTTTTGTCTCCAGTCTCCCCACCTAAAGGGCCTCAGAGTTTCTTCCCTTGCACTCCAGAGCCCATCAGTCAAAAGTCAAAATTCAAAAAGGTATGCAGCCTTGTGTTCTTATTTGTCTGTTAAATTTCCTCTTGCCCATCCTCTCACCATCTCACCTTTTTTTCTAAAAGTAAAACATTGCAGGGATTTTATGGGCTTTAAATTCCAAAACAGAAAAAGATATCTCAGCATTATTAGAAGATAATGTATTTTAATTCCTATTTTTCTCTGAAAAATGAAACAAAATTCACTGTAAACCTCCCCCCACCCCACCCCCAAGGTTTTTTGTAAAATTTCATTTCTTGTGCATCTCTATATAGGCTAAAGTCAAGAAAAGTAGACCTGGACGACCTTTGGAAACGGCTGAAAGAGAAGGTAACCCACAAAAATGTTGTTTTAGAAAGGAATTTGACATGAGTTTATTTAAAGGGAGGGGAGACAACAATGAAATAAGTTCTGCCCTCCTTTTATCTTTGTTGTATAAAGCAGAATTTTCTTTCTGTCTCCATGGTATAAAGTATTTAGAAAGGACATGGTTCTGTTTGCATCCAGCTCCATTGCCTCTAATTTGCTTAAGTAGAAACATGGTTAGCATGCAGTCTTTGATGTCCTGATTTCAGAAACAGCAAGTAGCAGCAAAATTATACAAAAAATATCCATGTGACTCAACTGTAGTTTTAGCAAGCATCAAAAGCACACAATAACAGATATTTGTACAGTTATGCTGGGTCCGATGTCTCTGATTTCAGGGGGTTTCTATTTACCAGAAGCTGACAAGGATACTTCTGATGGTGCTGGTGTGAGGTACTTAACAGTTCTTCTTAAATAACATTCCCATGTGAACAACACCATTTGATGACATTTAAAAGATTTTTGGTCAAAGTTTGATGTTGAGTGCACTAAATTCATCATCCAGGCACAGCATTTTTGGGGTGGGTGCAAGCAGTTTGCTGTGTATGTAAGTTGGGATTGTAAAACTAACAGTTAATTCAGAAATGAGAGTTTAACACTGTCTTGATGAATTTTGTTTATATGAAATGTCTTATGTTGCAGTACAAGCATTCTTGGCTTACAACCAGAAAAATATGAAGTCATACAGGGTTTAAATAATGCTATGGTTACTGCTGGCCTAGAGGGCGGCAAGCTGGAGAGTAGAACACATTCTTCAACATTAACCAGCAGTCCCAAAGCTGATGACATTTTGGATTACCTAAACCAAGGAGCTTGTAACCCAACTGGCAGTGGATGTAATTTTCAAGATGAAAACACAGATGACAATATTCACTCATCCTTTCAGTCTAACCAGACTATAGTAAAAGGTTCCAAGAGAAGAAGAACTGAAGATAAATCTTTGCATGTTTTTGTTGAGACGAGGAATGTGTCAAACGTAAGTTTGCGTGGAAGAGTTGTTAGAAGCCTTCCTATGGTTGAAAAAGAAAATCTAGACTCAGTCACCACAAGAAGTGTGAGAAAGGGAAGGCAAGACATTCCAAAGCCTGGTCTTGTTGATTCTTCAAACTCTGTGGCAGCAAATGACTGTTCACAGAATTCAAGTGATCAGAGCATCTCGTCCACACAGCAGTTCCTTCAGCCAAGGCCACTTCCAACAAGAACATACAGCAGGCATGGGAGCAGACCATCCGCTAGCTTCAAAGTAAAGAACTGGATTGCTTCCCTGCCTTCCACTCCTCATGAAGTTGAGAAGACCAATGACGACGAGGTGGTTTTGGGACTTGAGATTAAAACATCCATCGAAAATAACATTGAAGACAATGCTGCTAATAGCAAGGGAGCATCTTCTGCAGAGGTTCACAGGAGACCCTGTGGTAGAACTAGAAGTTCATCTGTCAGGAAGAACACCAGAAAAGATAGCGATAAAGTTGTAGAGGGAACATCTCATGAGGCGGGAAGCTCTCCACTTGCCAGCAAGAAGGACTTGGAGTATTGTTTTGGGTTTATGTGTGAGGACTCTGTCATTTCCAACCATGATGAAGTAATCGAGAGTGCTTTGCCTCAAGAACCTGAAAAGTCTACTTCCTCATCATTAAATGCTCACATTCCTATGGGTACTGTGGCACCACTGAATGCAAACAACACTGAAGTCCTGCCTGAGAGCTCTGTTCATGATCAGCTGATCCTTGTGACACCTGCAAGGACACGAAGCATCTTTAAGAAACAGGAGTCGTTGGGTCAGCTAACGCCTGAACCACCTAGTCCTTCCACCGACCCTTACCTGTTTGTTGTTGGCCAAACCCCTGTGCCTAAACCAAGAAGAGGACGTCCTCGGTCTAAAGAAAATAAGTCTAGCACTAAATCAGTTACTGGTATGAGAAGGGGACAAAAGAAGTCTATTAAACTTCCTGATGCTTCTGCTAATTCGGAAACAGCAGAAAATAAAATGGTCAAAAGGCATGAAGAAACTTTGGATTCAACCAGTAACAAAAATGTTGAGAGCTTCTCTACAGAAAGCTTGTGCAGCAGCAATGAAAGAGAGGAGGCTTGTGAGATTTCTGTTGAAAGACCAAGTTCAGTGTCACCCTTGTCATTGCCAATGATGGAGGAAGCTGATCCAAATAAAACAAGCAGGCGCACGTCCAGGCAACGAGTGAGAAAGGCAGCAGAGAAAAAAGTTCAGACTAGCGGAGAAGAGAGAAAAGACATTGAAGACCAGGCAGAGAAACTTGCTTCTTGGATTGACCAAGCCGAAGAGCATGATTTGCTGTTCTCCACGCAGGATGCCCATGCTAGTTTGGAGAGCAGTGAACATAATGCTGATGATGAGAATGTTGAAGATGAGATTGGAGGGGACAACCATGCTGTTGCTGAACATAGTGAAGAAGTGGATGCAGTTTGTCTTATTGAGGCTAGTGACCAGCAGTTAGAAGACAACCTTTCAAATGATGCTGATCTTGTTGGTCAGATAGGTGATGTGTCAGTCACAACACCTAATCAACAGTCCAGGGCATCCAAAAAGACACGAAGAGAGGACACACCCTGTGAGATGGGCACCAACAAGAGAAATATTACTCTCACAAGAACTCCTGTTTCATGTGATGTGTCAGATGCAGCACCTAAAAAACAATCCAGTATGTTTATAACGAAAGGAGCACAGGATGTACCCTGTGAACCAGGTACCTACGAGAGTAATGCTAGTGTTTCACCATGTAAATCCAAACAACAGTTCCCAGCTGACCTTGGCAAAGCAGTGCTCTGTGAGCCATGCGATATTGTCCCATCCACGCAGCAGTCTTGTCAAAACTCATTGTGCAATGTTCATCCCTCTCCTGTGGCTGCCTTGCTGCCACCTAAGTTTAGCACACCAAGACAGCTAACAGCCAAACAGTCAAGATGCATTGCACTAACTCAGTCATCAAGCGATACAGGAATCAGTGGTGCTCAAATGAGTAGCAAAAGCGAGAGAAGTACTATCCCAAGCAAAAAGAGAAGGTTTGATGTGAGACTTGCAGAGAAGGGTGGCACTCAGCCTGTCTTACAAAGTCCTATCACACGATCAACAAGATCAAGGTCTCTAAAGCAAGCCAGACTTTTGACAGAAGAAGCAGCCTGCATCCCTGTACATGAGGAAGATGTTACAGTCTCTTTGGATCAGAGACCCAGTGGTGTGAACCATAGTAAGGAGGGTTCTGCAGGACACAGCATGGAGACAGAGCAGCCTGAAGACACAGAAAGACAAAGATCATGTGTGGGACTACTGGAAAACAAGCTGAAAATGTCTCTCAATATTACTGGAACCACATTTAATAAGAGAGGTAGGATTTTTGTTGTTGTTTAGTTATATGTAAGCTTGTGAATGTGAGTATGCATGAAACATTTTACACGGACAAGGTAATAGATGTAGTAATTAATTGTTTTTGTATTATTTTTGTATGCATCATCCATTGTCATTCACTTTTCTTTTTTCTTTAACATCAGACCTCTCATCTGATGCAATCAAATCCCAAGACCAAAAGAGAGGATCGACAGAAGGTTGCTCAGTTACAGATAATTCCCTTGTGCACCATCCTGCCTTGGTGTCTGTAACTGATACACAAGGTTTGACTGATGCCAAAAAAAGCATGGATAAAAACATGGGCAAGGGAAGACTGGGCAGGCAATCTAAAGATCGTAACGATGTGGGAGATGAAATTTCTGAACAAGAAAGCAATGACACAATAAGTGAAACCACTCCAGAGAACAGCATGGACAGCAAATTGGAAGAAGAGTCGGCATATAGACAATCTCTTCTGGAGGTTGACAATGCTATTGATACCTCCACTGTGCCAGGCAACAAGGAAACCCTAGCTGGCTGCAATTGTGAGCACAGGGCTAATAACATTCAGTATAAAGACATTGACACAACAGAACTTACACAAGACTCCAGTGTAACATATATACCAGGATCTGCGGATATTGAAGAGTGTCCTTCAACCGATACTGCTAATAACATCTTTGTGGTTGCAGAAAAGAGGCTAAACCCAGAGCAGAAGTGTTATCTCCATGTTCCTAGCACAGATCTTCAGGACCAGATGTTCAAATCTGGTTTAAAGGAAATAGAGTCTGCGATTTTACAGCCTCCGTTGCAGAAAGACATGAATTTCTCTTCTTCAGAGACTCTGACTCCAAGCCAATCCCTTCTTCAGCCTGCTAGAATGCTGTCAAAAGCAGGTGGAACAGATCTGTCGCCTACCATCATTACTGAAAACACAGCAGAAAGGCAGATTGGCTTTGTCAGCACCAATCCAGAAGAGAATGTTGACAAAGCCCAAAATACAACAAATTGCAGGGTGCATGTGGATTATTCAGCATGCAGTATGGAGGCTGCTAGCTGTGATGACTCTCAAATAGAGCCTCCGTCCACATCACCTGTAGAGGCTGATGCCTCTGTGAAAGAATCTGTGTCAAACCACCTGCCTGTATCTAGCAATACTAAAGAATGTAACGGATGGCCAGACGAAAACATAACAGCAGAACAAAAGGAAATGAGGTCCAAAATTTGCACAAAAGATGAGTTGCATGATTCTACTTTGGAGGGGGTATCCCTTGAAGATCCCTCATGCTCTCTGTCCACAGTATTGCAAGCAGCAGACATGGGTGAAATGTCCTTGGCATTACCTGCCAGTAGCAGAAAAAGAAAATTGTCAGAAGTTGATAATTTAGGTCAAGCTGAAGGCCAGAGACATGACTGTCCATTGGTTCAGACAGCAGTGGCAAAATGTGTGGAATCTCCAGTGTATTGTCATTCAGAAGAAACCATTCACAGTGCTCCATCGCAGATGACCAAGATCACATTGGATACTGATGATGAAGACACAGCGGTTATTGTGAGGCGACCCACAAAGAGGAAGTGCTTTTCTTTGGAGGGCAGTCCACTTGCATCAAGAACCCCACTAGCAACTAGACGATACAAATCCCGACATGCCAGAAGAGCTTTATCTAAAGCATTTTTGCTACATGATGACGCTGACAAGACAAGCACCAGAAAGTCTGATATGGAAGATTATGTTTCTGAAAAGGAAGGTGATGAAAAGATTGTCAAGGCTGCGGACACCAGCCCTTGTACCGGTGATATGAAACATGGAGAGGAGCTTCTTGCTGACAGTACAAACACAAGTCTGAAGCTTTCTTCAATGTCACCAAATTGTCCTTTAGCTTCTGTTGCTTACAAGCCAGCTGAATGCACTTCACCATTGTCCCGAGAGGTTCTTAGCACTTCCAATAGGGCATACTGCCTTACAAGCAAAGAAAGCACAACTTCCGGAAGTGTAAAAGATACAGTTAACAGGGGTGCAGAGAAAGATGTCCCGACACCAGGTTCTGCAAGCAAGAAACCAGAATCCAGAAGACGAACGAAGAGGGGCCTTGCTACTTTTGAAAATGTAAATATTATAACATCAGTTGTTCAGCAGTTTAAAAGTCCTACTGCTCTGCGAACTGGGACAAATAGAGATGGATCACCAGGAAATAGTCTAGTATGGGAATCCAACAACTTGGTGAAGGAAACAGCGCCTTCTAATATGGATGCTGCTGCCACCGAGACTGTTCTGGCAGCTAAGAGTAGGCAAGCTGCAGATTCTGAGGAACTGGACAGCTTAAAGATAAACTTTGATCAGAATACAGATCATCTTCAGGTGTTAAATCCTGTAAAAATCACATGTTTGAAGGAAACTCTGGAAGATGCAACTTCTGAGATTTGTTGTGACTTTGCTTTGAGGACGTCCGCAGTTGACGATTTTACAGCTGGCACCAGACACAATAGACAAACCGGAGAAAACACGGAGACTTTCACAAAACAAGACATTCATGAATTGCAGACTTCAGTTTTACAGGACATCCATGAACAACAGAACTCAGTTGCACAAGACATTCATGAACTGGAGAACCCGACATCTGTGGAACAAGTTTCTCTCATAACAATAGGAGATGATGCAACTTTGCCTCCCTCGGGGATTGATCTTGGCATAAGTAATATGGATGGGAACATTCCAGATTTGAACGACAAGTGTGCAAATGTTGAGAGTGCTCCCATATCTAGTGATAGTTTCATACCAGGAGACTGCAGACAAGGAGAAGGGAGAAAACACTTGGACCATCAGCAGACACTGACAGACAAATCCCTGACAGAGAATGTCATCTCATTAGAGAGGAAGCGTCCAGTGACACCAAACAGTAATGTAAGTGTGGAGGTGTTGAATTTCTTTGTTGGTTACAGTAGGTATGTTGTCACTATGATATCTGGCCTATTGCTAAAGTGCACACTTGATCAAAGAAAATATCATGCTGAATGCATACTTCTCATAATTGTCTGTACCAGTGACTTTCTTTGTGAGGATTTTGTTATGCTGTTGCTAGTGTTAGTGGGCATTATTAGCCTGTGCTTGGATGAATGGCACATGATTATGCAGAGAGAGCAGTTCTGCTTACCAGAAGTACAAGAAAACATTTTTTTAAAACTTATCCTTTATCTCCATACCCCACCCCACTCACCCACCACCCCCAGCTGTTTTGTTTAGCAAACCTCCATTTCTATCCTAAATTTTCTGTCATTTGCAGGAAGAGTCTGACGAAGAAGAGGAATTGATGCCTGTGAAAAACAGAAGACATCCGCCCATCATCTTGGAGAGTGATAGTCAGTCCTCAGATGGTCAGTTCCCAGATAGTGACATTCAGTCAGTTCTAAGATGGTCAGTTCCCAGATAGTGACATTCAGTCAGTTCTAAGATGGTTAGTTCCCAGATAGTGACATTCAGTCAGTCCTCAGATGGTTAGTTCCCAGATAGTGACATTCAGTCAGTTCTAAGAGGGTCAGTTCCCAGATAGTGACATTCAGTCAGTTCTAAGATGGTCAGTTCCCAGATAGTGACATTCAGTCAGTTCTAAGATGGTCAGTTCCCAGATAGTGACATTCAGTCAGTTCTAAGATGGTCAGTTCCCATTCTTGTTTTCTGTCTTTAAGGGGGAACCGGGAAGTGGGGGAATAGATACGATTTGTATGTGATCTTAGCATTACCTTAACTGCCGCTTGCAGAAGTGATTTGTTTTAATTTAGCCAACATTTTCCAAGGTTAACATCTTTTCAGCAGCATATTCGGATGAGGATGATGATGTACCCAGCTGTCAGCTGTCTTCCAGTGCCGTGTCAAGTCAGAGTGAGATCCTAACCACACAGGTTACATACTTTTGTAGTTGTTGCAAGCTTGTATATACACAGATCATAGGCTGATATATGTCATAATGCTAGGGCAGTAGTATTTTGAGTTTTCCAAGAAAGTCCAATTAGCTAACCACTTAAATGAATGCCGCTGTCTAGATTATTGGCCACAGTATTACTTTTTTTTAGGGAGGAATGAATAATAGGCATGGACCAAGAGTGTGTTTGTGCATTCACATATATGCATGTGTTTTCATGCGTACATACTTGCTAGGTATATATTTGTTTCTGAAAGGTTTTCTCTGTCTGAGGCAGAAGAAAGACTTAGAAAGAACAACAGTAGCCACAAGAAAAAAGATTAAATACCTTCTCCTAAAACTTACACTTTTTGATGTAATGCTTTGTTTTGAACTGCTTGCCATTAGCTAAAATACGAAAGATCTAATGAGCCATATTACATCGCCCAGTATGCTGACACCAACACCTGAATAAAATGTTTCGTTCATCATTTATGTTAAAAAATGTTATTTTTTGTTACAGCAACAGCAGGCCCTGGAGGCTGACCTGGAACAGCTCAGACAGAACATTGCCAGAGAGGAGGCCAGGCTTCTCCAACTTCAGTGTGATGGGAAGGAGGACAAGAAAGACACACGTGAGGAGGAACAAGCGAGTCGTAGAAGTTTAAGATCCAATGTTTCTAAGCAAGCTGTGCCTACACTGCAGAACATGGTACATGAGCTGAGAGAGTCGGAGGATGAAGAGGATGAGCATGGGGAGACATATTCTGCACGAAAAAGTGAATTTGTTTGCTTTAAATGTGTCTGTGGTTTTTGGTTGTTTTTTTTTTTTAATGAGGAGAGGATAGTTTAAGCTTTTAAAAGGACTTTTCGTTTTTATTTCATGCTATTGTAAGCTAAAGATCTAATTTTATATGTACATATCATCATCATTATTGTTCCTCTTCATGGCTTGTGGCATATAAGACATGCACAAGAACATATTAAATCTATAGACACAATCCCACCCACTCCCACCCCCCTCCAGTGGTCTAGCGGTAAAGGCGTCTGCTTCCAAGATGGAACACTGGTGGTTTGTGCCTCGGCCGAGTCATACCTAAGACTTGAAAATTGGCAATCTAGTAGCTGCCCTTCCAGATGCTGGGCACTATAGGGAACAGTCCTAGGACTGGTTGGCCCGGTGTCAGAATGTGACTGGGTGGGACTGAAGCCTGTGTTACGACAGCGGTGTCACGTGTGGCAGAATGTTAACTTGTCTCAACACCATCATGACATGCGCCTAGTTTGCAACAGGTTATTAAGCAGCAAACAACCAACCAATCAACTATTAAATCTATAAATCCTAGACTCAGATAAGATGACCAAGTTTTTAGACAAATAGTTTAACTGAAATAATCTTTATTTCAGCTGTGCAGGCTCCTGGATCTCATGCATTGGTCAGAGAGCAAAACCATGAGATTGTCGACGTAAACGATGACGACAGCAATGAGTTATTCCCAAGTCCACTGTCGCCAAGTCCACCTCCTGTTGTGAAGGCTTCTCTAGCACGTAAGGATACCTCACTTCTCACACGGTCTATCTTTGACATGGATGTCTCAGAAGTGAGGTCTCTGACAAAAATCACTAAATTACGGCAGGTTTTGGAGTTCACATCTCACAAAGCTTCAGATGTTGCAGCAGAAAAGGTTGAAAAAGACACGAATGCTAACGATCAAGACTCTCCAGATTCTGATATTCTGGTCTCCAAGAAAACTCCCAAAATTATTCCAGAGTCACAGCCATCTACAGGGGCTGAAGCCAAAGATTTGCAGTCTCAGCATTTGTCGCCGAGTCCCCAAGAAGTTTTGGCAAAGCTGCAGGGTGAACAGACAAGAGAGTTCCTGGCTAGGTCTCCAAGCCCTCCAGAGATGTCACAACTTCACACTGACGTCCATCACATGGACATTGAAAAGGACCTAGATGATATGAATTCATGTGAATCAGATTGTCCTGTAACGTCACCAGAGGTTACAGAGAGGGATGATGACAGCGACAGTGAATGTGATTTTCTATGTGACCATGACAAGGAAAAGAAGGAAGAACAAAATGTTATTTATCACCATGGTGTTGATATAAACTTTGATGAGGAACCTAGATGGCAGTGGAAAAAGATGGGATTCGCTGCCTCGGGTTTGACTGCTGAGAAACTGGTCAGTAAATTTTGCACTTTTGGGGAACTTGATGTTACATTGAAGATACATTCAGCAAAAATTTTAATTCAATGAGCAAAAGTAGTTTTTTGATGGGTTTTAAAGCATTTATAATCATTACTTTCTTCTGCAAGATGTGCCTGATTGTATAATGTATATTACTCCTTTTTCGTCTTGGATATGTTTATCTGAGAGCAATAACCTGCTAGCAAGGTCCACTAATAAGAGAGATAGTAACTCAGTAGGGCAAAATTTGTACATGATTTATAAAAATTCATCCCATTACACCTACAGCATGCAGATGTGAAATGAAGAATAAATAACGCTACTGAATAGAGTTAACAGAGTAAATATTACCCATGTCTTTTCTCAGGATGTTATAAAACTGTACGTTAAACTTAAAGCGTGGGGGTATTTCAGTGCTTTTTGAAGCAAGGGTTAGCCTGAAATCTCATGGTCATTTTTTTTTTAAAGCAGTGGTCAACCTGCAAATCTTTGTGTTCTTAAATTTTTGTTTGTAAATTACCCCTGATTGTGCATTAATCTGGAGCTCTGTATTTTCTCTGAATTCTGATATAATCTGATCCAAGCTTGCTTCTGGATGTAAAGCACCTCTACTGATTAGCATGCAGAAAGAAGAGATTGCAGTCAATCACGCTGATTTTTTTATTACATGTATTTTTTTTCAGGGCATGTTGCGGAAGCTGGCAGAGAATTACGAGTGTAAAGTTTACAGCAAGTTCAATGACCATGTCACACATGTTATCATGAGAGCTCAGGATGGTGAGTACTTAGGGCTGAGTGAAGTATTTCTGTACTGTTTTGTGTAGGATTGTTTAATAGGTGGATTGGGTCATACATGCGCACACTTATGCTCGTCTGTATGTGAAGAAGTCTACGTAAAGTGTTATCTATGCTGGTAGATCTACTAGGTAGGAGAAAAAGATATTAATGAATTTTGTGTTTTTCAGACCCTGCTGTTCGTGTGTGTGAGCGCACCCTGAAATATTTCCAGGGTGTAGCAGGCAGGTGCTGGGTGCTGAACTTTGCCTGGGTGCAGGATAGTCTGAACCAAGGCCATCTTGTGCCTGAGGTACATGAAGGAAATTTCAGTGTCTGCATAATATATATTGGCCCAAACCTCAGTTTGCCATTGCATTGGAAATAGTTTCTGCCACAGAAGATACAAAGATGCTGCTGTTTGAATCGTGAAAAATGTCAGAGATGATGAACAGATGGGCTTCAAAGGTCTTCCAGATCTCTTGATGTCGCATTTGTAAGAACAGAAGCAATTGTGTGGTACTCACTAGCTATGATCAGACTGAGAACCAGTTATTTTTTATTTAGTTTTTTAAGCAACTTGGCACTTTTGCATGTCTTGAGCAGTGGATTTTCCCAGAAACCAGAGGATTTTTTAAAAAAAATCATTGTCAGAGTTCATTTACTCGTTTCACATATCTTATGATTCACCCACGTTCTTTTACTATTCAGGCTGATTACGAGATAGAAGGAGACACTGTGAAAGGAGAGAACCACAATGGCCCCAGAAAATCTCGACTTGCAGTTAAACCTCTTTTGGAAGGCTTTGCCTTTGCCTGCGTTGGTGCTAGTCCAGACATGTCTAAGAGTAGGTGTTTTCTTGTTGTAGAAAATTCCCATAACTTCAGGCCTCGTAGTTCCAGCAGTATAAACAACATGAACAGTTAATGTTTCTGAGGCAAAGTGGATGTTGGGAATGCCTTGTTTATCGTAATGAGCATAGTTTTCAATACATTCTGATGGTGGGGCAGAAAATGCAATGAAGCAGGTCTAATGATTATGGGCTTTGATAGCTGTCTTGGATATCTGCCATGCTACAGAAAAAATATTTGTTGTAGATTCCTTTCTTTTCTTCTTCACTTGTGTCTTGTGTGTGAGAAAAAGAGAGGTGGGGGAGTGAAATTCCTTACTATTACTTTCACGCTGTTTACTTAAATATGACGACCACAAAACCCTTCCCCTGGTTGTTACAGAGGAGGTGAGACAGCTGTTACAGTTGAGTGGGGCAGAGGTGGTGGAAGACCCGTGGTATCTGGCAGCACACCCTGCCAAGCTAAAGCTGGTGCTGCGATGTGTCGACTCTGAGGCCCAGCCAGTGATGGCTGCTGAAACAGAACTTTTTAATGGTAGGGATTATCACAGATGTTAAACGTCTTTCTTAAAAACGAATATCCTAATTAGCCAAATAAGGCCATCACATCCGGTGGTTGTACAATATTACATTCATTTCACTTCATTGAAATTATGGCATCATTTGCCCCAAAGAAGGCAACATTTTTAGATTGCTGTTCTGTTAAATTTTATTCCCCACAGGACAATACAAGCACAGCAGGCTGGTGACAGTCAAGCGGGAATGGCTTCTGGATTCCATTGGCACACAGACATTGCAGCCCCTTCTTTTCTACGTCTGCAACACTTGCAAAAATCTCAGGCTTCCATTTTGAGTGTTGTCTGGCAAAGATCTGCATTCTGACAACAGACTTAAAACATCACATCTTATAATCACCAAAACATGTAGATGTCAGCAAGTTCTGTATGACTGGTAGTAATGGTGGCAGGAGTACAGTTTCACAGGAAGGTTCATTTCATTGTTTTTCACATGGATGGCTGGACCTTTAAACTTGGCACGCTTTCAAATTTCATTTGTCGTCTGGTGGCTAGTGTTTCTTGCTTAAGGTTCCTGCCACAAAAAGGGTTTCTCTGGTTCATTTCTGTAGGTGGGATTTCTTGGGGGTTGGGAGGGGTCAGTAGATGGATAATATTCAGCCATCCTGTACACAACATTGAGAACAAGTTGTACAGATTTTTAAGTTATTATTTTCTCTGCACGGTGATGGCAAATTGTGGATAACAATGTTTAAAGGCTCCGTGAGAAGTGGTGGTAGGCAACATTTTCCGGTTTTGAGGAACTTGTCTACTTGTAGCTGTTGATTGTTGTTCCATACAAGAGGATGGATTAAAAGTACATCTAGTACTTGCTGTTGTGCATCTGAGCCTGTAACGTTTGAAATGCCAGACAAGAAGTAGCTCTATGCTGGTTTTAGAAAGATATTGCGCAAGACAAAATATTTCATGCACTTTTTCGTACTTTGCATGTTTAAGACCACAGATATAATTGGAAGGAGTATGTGACTAGATTCACACATTCTTTTAACAACCTGCAGTATGTACACAGTAAGAATTCAGAAAGAAAACTGATGTATGTGGACATTTTGTTGTGCTATGCTTTACATAATGCATTTATAAATAGATTTACTGAGATACCTATTCAGTGCAGTAGTCTGAATGCTAAATTGCTTGTCATAAACTAAACCCTGAAATAAAACACTGTTTATCTGTCATTGATTCAGGATCTACAGTTGCCTTAAATTTAGTATATCAAATATTTTGTTTTACTGAGACATGCATACACACAGAGGTGGGAAATCTGTATTTTGTTTCCCATGCAGAAAATAAGCAGGGATAGGGAAGTTGCTAAGTTTTCACAAGCACAACAAGCAGCGTATTGCATTAGTCCAATGAAATTTCTAGCTTGTTTTTTGTTTGTTGGTTGGGGTTTTTTTGGGGTGGGTGGGGGGATGTTTGAAAATCTCAGCATGCTAACACATTTTTAAGACATACAGACAAAATGAAATACATTGGAATCTTTTGGTTACAACCTTTGAAAAATCATGATAAATGTGCATTTATTTGAGCTGGAAGTGACGCTTCCATCAGATGTTCATCCTTATGCTACTATGCATGGGATATGGTGGTCATCAGGTAGATACCTACCGTTGAGGTTTGACTGCAATGGCCAGAACAATTAAAAGAATTACTGGATGTGATTTATGTCTAATAATCCAGTAAGATTTTTTGCCTGCTTCACCTGTCGTCTCCTTGCTATGACCAGTAAACTCAAAGAGGTGGTATTTTGAGTAGTTGTAGTGGAAAAGAAAGATTCCGTCGGTATAAGGGGAGAGAAATGTGGAGTTACAAAGACATGGCCAAGAACGGCTCTGTCTCCCCCCCCCCTCCAAAATCCACCCGATAAAAACGCCTGACAGGGGACGGTAACCAGGATGGGGTACCCGTTTTATTTCGTCGCTGGTCGCTTCCCTTTACCAAATTGTCTCGATCGACGCACAGACAAAAACGAACAGGTTTTGTAGTTAAGTGATGGAGAACGAGAATTCGAGTTCGTCGATTGTAATCGACTCGCTAGCAAAATCTAACGGTTCTTCTGACTGGACAGTTGGCACGCTCCGTGACCCTCCTGTGTGAGTATACAGCATCGCTGCTACCATTTCGGCATCCGGCTTCGACAAATGCGGAATGTTTTTGTCTGTGACCCATGCACACAGACTAGACAGACCTCTGCTCAGCCTTTCGTCTTCTGTCTTCGAGAGGGAGTATTACGAACGCGATCTGAAGTCATAGGATGACTGGGCGATCAGCGTACAGTGTTGTGTCTACAGAGGACGACAACAACGTCAAGAACCGCTAATAACGACATCGGAGACATTGACAACAGTGTCAGAAAGGGGGTGATAGGGTGCCTGACGCAAGTTTCATACCACCACGCGCAAGACAGGGAGAGAGGGGTGTGCGTGTAAGTGGGGGGAATCTGAAAGCGTCTTTTCAGCAAGTTGCAGTGTGTGCCAGCTCTTTTGTCTGTACAAAGAAAACAATGCCGGGTTACAGACGTCTGGCATTTCAGGTAGGAGTGTCTGGGTGCGGGGGGGGGGGGGGGGGGGGTGACTTGGGTGTAGAGAGCTGTCTTCAGCATGGATGACTTTTACCCTTTTTTATTTTGAAACTCGTTATCTTTCCTGCTGTGCCCCGCCTGGTACGTTTTGATACATTGCCTTTTTGAATCAGTACTTTTTTTTGTGGAATCGCTGACGGCATTTTGTCTTGAAGTATATATAGCTGCAATCTTGTAATCTGGTATGGTTTGACCTTTTTTTCGCACTAAGCCTTTCTCAGTCCCGTAATCTTGGTACATTTTAACAGTTGACCTTTATTCTCTCGAGCCTTTTTGAGGGTAATTCTGTCTTAATGCACAAAGAGGCATTTATTCTCTTTCATTGCATTTCCGAAAGAAATTTTAGTATAACGGTTTGTGTTTGCGTGACTGTCCGCGCGGACTTAATTATATGCCAATCATACAGCATACACTCGTAACACAATGCACACACCCTCCTATAAAGCTTCACACATAGCTCCTAACACAGCGACCCGTATGTACACAGCGTACATCATGATCTCTCTCTCTCTCTCCATAAAAATAAGATCCCATTTTTAAATAGTAATAGTGTTAAATTACTACATTAAAAACACTTTTTAAATAGTGAATTATGTTCATGACTACTGTCTTCCGACTCCTTTCACAGTGTATTTTTTCCGTGTAAGAAAGTTGGGGGTTTTTTGACACCAGTATTGCAAACGAAACGCGCACGCCGATAGTCTCAATCATAATGAATGGTCTTTTTAACTTGTCTCCAGGGATGGTTTGCATGGGGATTCGTATCTCCTGTTCATAATGGTTCCACGTCAGATGGCCGTGGCTTTGCGTTTACACGTTTAAGCTTGTCACGAAGACGTCGAGGGTTGCGAGTGCGGAACTTCTGTGTGGCGTATATTTTCTCTCTGGGCATGGGACCTATGTGTGCCATAGGGTTTCCGTCCAACAAAATTTACAGCAGTTAAAAACAGGAGATCGATTTAAAGGTCATCGTGACATGCAGACGTATCGCTGGCCTGCTGTATTAATTTGTTGTTTATTTTTAACTAAGCAGAATTCTGAGGTTCTGTTTCAGAGCTGCGCCGTAGCAATACTATAATTGTTTCATTCCGGAAGGTGAAGTTCTTTATTTCTAATCGAGTTCTGTCCAAGCCCATGCACGCATGCGCAGATACAGCCTTGAACATATAGATCAACATGAAACAGCTCTACCAAACCCGACCCTACTCCCCCCCCCCCCAAAAAAAAAATCGTAAGCTAATATATGGATTTCGAATCTGCGACTATGAACCCAATGTCTTTACCACTCAGCTATCGATCGGCAGAGAGGGCCCCTTCATTGTAACTATAACAAGTAACGATTAATAAAGGTCATGTCATGACCTATAATGATATTTTGCGGTTAGCAACCGACAGGCGCATGCGCAGTGCACTCGGTACGCCACGCATGCGCGCAAAAATTTTGCTTCCCAGATGATGGGCTTGTTAGCAAAACGTACGCAAATTAAAAGAGAAAAAAAAACAGTCAACAGTTATGATCAACAATTTTCTGAGTCCAATGTGTACACCTCAGAATGACATAGGAGGTAATTCGCATATGCTGAAGCCACGAGTAGAATACACTGCGTCAGTTGGTCAGTCTATTTGAACACGTCAGTATATGTTATCACGTTCGCGTTTCACTGTTTGATCTGTTGTCACAGGTCTGATTTAACCCCAACATAGCTCCTCCAGTCCCTCATCCCTCTCCCTCCACCCTCCTCGGCCAATCCACTGATCCACAGTTTTAAATCTCTCTTTTTCTCTAGCGCACCCCCAACACCACTTATAAATGTGCCCCCACCACGTCAATCTCTGTGTCACGATACCCTGGCAAGAATCGCGCCACCACTCCTGCTGGCATCTCGTCTTGCATCTCGCCCTGCGCCCTTCCACCTCTTCGCGCTGTCTCGTTCCTTTGTCTTCGAGAGCCCCGACCTTGCAGTGGGCACGAGTGTTGTGCACGTGTTGTCTGTTGGCATTCCTTGTGTCACAGCCCTGTTCCTGGTTGCGCAGACGCTGTGTGTTCGCTTTTCTCTTGTCTTCGAAATTCCCCAGTTTGTTCGCATCTGCGACTGACCGTCCGAATAGCTTTCAGTACGCATGCGCAGGATCCCGACACATGCATAAATAATGGTAAACAGTTTTCGGCTGTCGGGCGTAGGCATGAAAACCTACAGTTTCAGCTGTGAAACCGCCGTCGCTTTAGAGGGGGCTGGCGGGGGGAGACTTTATGGGTCGGAATTTAAGGAAAGGAAAGGAGAAAGGCTGGTGATCTACTAGAGAGATGGATAGATCTCGCTGTGTCTGTCCTTTAGCGTTTATGTCACCTCGCGACGACGGAAAGCTTCTGTCGTCTAGTTCTTTTGTCAGCCGGAGGAGGGGGAGGGGGTTGGGGGGATAACATGGCTTCAACGGTC
The DNA here is from genome assembly GCA_004794575.1 of Lanistes nyassanus. Classification (NCBI taxonomy): domain Eukaryota; kingdom Metazoa; phylum Mollusca; class Gastropoda; order Architaenioglossa; family Ampullariidae; genus Lanistes; species Lanistes nyassanus. The sequence goes on along the minus strand of SMGT01001158.1, from coordinate 36,516 downwards.
ATGCATTTTCAGACAGGAGAATTCCCAATTATGTCATGTGGCTGCCATGTGTGGTCGTGACTGAGGTCACGAGGACGTTTGCCAGGAGCGCGCAACCGCTTGAGAACTTCGGTCCTGCTGATGGAGCATCTTGTCTGCTCATTTTGGTCTTGAATTTGGCTTATAGTTCCTTTGCTGTTGGAAGCGACGGAAACGTTGTCGTGTCATATCCACCAGGGTGCACACAACTCCCTAATCAAATGACAGCCAAGCGAGAGTGACCCTACATGCCACCGAAAAGCCAGCTAGCCGCCGACTCGAGCGAAGGGCCTAGTAATTCTGAGGCAAAAATTTGCCAGAGGCTAAACGAGCTAGAAACAATAATGAGCTGAGGACATAAATAGGCCGAGAGCAGTTTAATCAGCAGTCGTTGATGTGAAAAGGGGCACTGAAAGATGCTTTCTCATTTTGTTGCAAGACCAGACTGATTAAAGTCATAACAATGAATTGACTTCTACAGCGACCTCTGCTGGCATGTCCGCCTGTTATTAAAGATTAGTCGACCTTGTCAGATCCTCGGGTGTGGGCAGAAGTTACTTAAGATGAAATTTTATTAACATAATTTCGATTAAAAACAAAATCATGTAAAGTGAGATTGCATTTTTTCTTTTCGCCATTCTTAGAGCGAGAAATGCTCAGAGATGCACGAGCCTTTCAGACCAAATAATGGTGTTCTTGTGGACGAGCTTTGAAAAGCTCAAATTCACTTGAGCCAATCAAATACAGTCTTACATATTCGTTTTGAAGACTCTTGCAAAACTGACTTATTTATTTCTTAACCTGCCCGACCCCGATAATAAGCTTTTGAAAGAGGTAGATAGAATGTTCCTTAAAAATAAGATAAATAAAAACTGTCTGCCAACCTTACTGAGATGGAGGATTAAAGATGCTAAATGTATTTGCATATGTATCAACTATGAAATTAAGTTGGCTGAGAAGAATTGTATATATGAACTCCTCAGTGAGGGATTTTGTTCTACTTTTTTATCCAGACCTTGAAAAAATACAGTTACCTGGTGGTGAATTTGCAAATATCCTTAGGAACAAAGTTCATAACCCATTCTGGTAGGATGTAATAAAACATTACAGAAAGATGTATAACAAATGTAAAATTGATGTAGAATACAGTCTTAAATATGCTAATCTGTTAGGGTCACCACTGAAAATTCCAGTTTCCTGGAAGATCATACTGGGCATAACCCCTTACACCCACACCTACCCCTCCCTTAATCCCCACGCCTTACCTTTCCCCTGAACCCTCCCTCTCCCCGCCCCCGGAAAGGGCTCCGAAATAGAGCTCGCCCTTTGATTGGATCCAGTGAATTAAATCCTTTACATGCTGTGACAGGTGTAGCCAGTGTCACGCATGGTGGGTGCTTTGTTCGCTGCACTTTACAGCCATGAGGTTGACAAGAAATATGCGAACATTTCCAAGAATGTTGCGAGCAGTCTCATTTTAAGCTTCTCGCCCGCCTTTCATAGTCAAATTTATCTGCACGTCGGCCGTCTTTTTATTGCCACAAACTAGGCACGTGAAAACTGCTGTACGTTCCGCTTTGACACGAGCAAACACGCCCTACCTTGGAAACTGGATGATGAAAAGTCTTGTCCTTTGGTGGGGTTTTAAAGTTGAGACCCTTGTTCTGTTGGGGGGGGGGGGGGTCATGGCGATGGTGGTGTGAAGGAATAGGGTTGCGTAAGATGCGAGTCTTGTTAATAATTATATTTTCTTACCACGTTGTGGGTCACCTTGTTAAATGCCCACTAGAGACCTATCCACTGCAACAGAATACTCTCTACCCAGCCGATTAATCTATACGTGGTGTTTCGTCTCGTCCGTCCCGCTGACACACTTCACATACACTCCCAGACCAAAGCAAGACATGATTCCACTGCAGTAAAGCTCCTCCCTCTCTCTCTCTATATATATATATTAAGAAAAGAATATTCAACAAGACAATGATATGTTCTTTCCAATACTAGAGGACTTCCGTGATACTTATAAATTGATTCCTCTGGGCGGAAATCTGTCTTTTTAATGAATTTCTCCTATCTTTCCAAGAAGGGAGCCAAAACAAAACTGTTTCAATAAGTTGGTTTCTTGATAATTATGTTTCTCAAATATTTGAAAAGAATTAACTTCTGCTGCCCAGATACCGACTAATCACCTTGAGAGATTCTTTTGACACAAATATAGATTTGACTGGAACCTAATGACTCAACAACAGTTAGCCGGACAAAGCCACAAGACTACACAAGAGTCGATATATCGGGAATTGACCAAGGCATATTCACAGTAGTTCTCTTCCGCATTTAAAACGTTAATCATTGTTCATTTCACAAGTTCCCGGTTCCGAGATGAGAGCAGACAGACAGCTCTTCAATGCTGAACAAAGTAGCTCAGTGGATTCCTTCTCCCGTAAATATGGATATATTTATCTGACAGAGGTACAGTACCTGGACTTCCCCTGGTCTAAGGGAGGGGTGAAGAATCACCCTTCGTAGTAATAATAATGCAAACTGCAAGCACCCTGCCTCAGACAGCAGACAGCTTTGTGAAATAAAGAATTTCTTGACCTGACAATATGAAGATTCTATTGTTTTGGTCATTGAGTGACAGGTTCAGAGAATATCATGCCAGTAATTGTTCACAAAGCTTTCTCGTTTCATCACCTTGGTTGGTTATTACAGCCGGAAATTAGTGTGTCACAAACCTTATTTGTCTACTTCACAGAAACATTAACTGTATACATGAGTAATCATATCCATTCACAACTGAGGCTTGTTGATCCGACATTCACCTGGATAAGACACAAAAGAGTCTGTGTTGCCAATAAATGAAATGCTATTCATATACGGTAGCAAAGTTCTTGACAAATTGCCCACTCTGTCCTGGTTATTTCAGGCTTGCTAGCTTGACAACTGAACTTTTTTAGACCCAGACCCCGTGTGGACAACACGAGCTCAACACAAAGAATATCAGGCCACGTTTATTTCATCATATGCAAAACTCACTGTCATGAAAATTGTACCAATCAGATAATAAAATTTGAGATCCACTAAGTGAGCAACTTCCACACTTGTTTTCTAAATGATAAATTTAAAAAATGAAAAAAAACAAGCATTCAAATTTAGTGACTTTTTAATTTCTACAACAGTAGTAGTGGAAAGAGTGGTCATTTAAAAAGGGGGCTTGTGGTAAGGTCTAACTCTTATTCCCCCCCCCCCCCTCAAAAAGCGTAAAGTACATTTCAAATGGAAATTCCCCGCCAATTGCAGAAATCTTGCATTCACATCTTCTCACATCGTCAGCCAGTGTAATTTTGTAAGGAGTCTGGTTCGGCCCCTTTCTTTTCTTTGTGGATTGCATCTATAGTGCGTCTTTCAGCACACGATTACACGTCGTTTTACTAGTATGGGAAGGAAGATGGCGGCCTCTGGTTTTCGCTGCCGCGTTGTCAAGTGTGTACTATGCAGCTGCAACCAATCTATACAGATCCCTTGATCTGTTTCAGACTTCACTATACAGACTCCTACTGTAGGGTTTCTGGTCTACGGTTCCAAACAACAGGTATATGCTCGACGGAGCAGAATAGCAGAGCTGTGTTCAGCATGAAGGTCGCCTGTCATCTGCGGTGAACTGGCGTTTCGCAACTACGTCACGGGATAAAACTATGAGTTCGGATTGGTAGGTACGTGGCAGGCTATGAAAGGAACGCGTAGATTGGTGGGTTTGGGCGGTAAAAACCCGACGAAAATATCGACTGACTTCACTCAAAGATAGGGGGCGCCATACTAAAGAATGCATAACTGGGTGTACTAAAATAGAGATGCAACAATGTTCCTATCAAAGCCGAGCATGAATGGCCATGTTGCAAAATGTTGTGGAGGGGTGTGCTGGGGAGAGGGGATGGTTATGGTGGAGTGGAGAGAACTGCTTGTGGTGTGGGCCATACAGCGTCAGGCTGACCAGACTAATGTTAACTCACTTGATTATACGAATAATCCAATAATGGCCAATCTTTCTACAAGCTTCCAAGAAATACTCCCGGCAGTATGCGCTTCACACCAAGCTTAAAAAGGTCTGGGTTGCGTTGCACGAGCGTTCATATCTGCCCTTCCGGTGATCACAAACCCGTTCACCGTGTATTTTATGTACAAAGGACAGGTGATAACGAACACCCGTGCAACGCACTCCATGATCCAGCGTACACGGAAATACCCACTGTAACGATGCAGCCAAGCTGACTGCGAGTAGAATTCGGCAAGTACTCCTGCTAAACGTTCTGTTGCACGCACCATCAAATGGGGAAGGAGGCACTTGCGCATGCTTACATCCCCCCACTCTGTCCCTTCCTTCCCTCCAGCCTCCTATTTCGTTATTGAATATTCATTTGCAAGTATCCATATCATACGAACAACTCCCGTTCCGAAAGTCAACCTGGCAAGTCACAGAGAACCCCTTCGGTGGAATACCCCTAGTATCTTCCCAGGCATTTTATTTAAATACCAGACTCTTAGCCAGTTTGAAACGCTCACCATCTTATTACAGTCAGCATCATCCTACCATACCCATCTCCTCAAACCATGCGCCGAGCGGTCTCTGTCCAATGCACACATGGCTTCTGTCCAGAACACACTTCCAAACCGAACAGAATTGGCATCTATTTCAACTGCCCACGAGTATAACGCGGAGCGCTACCAAGTACCATATAAATATTGCTATTAGAAATCGAGTGCGTTTTTTACCCCCAGTTTTTACATGCTTCGTTTCATTTTTTCCCTTCTGGTCGCGCAGTTCTCGTTGCACGTGCGCCTCCGTTTCTTCCAAGTCCAAAGAAATCTGCTCGTTATCGGCCTCCAGATATGTATCCCAAGATGCGTTGCGTGCAAACATGCTAAAAATAGATAAGACGTCACCGGTTTGTCTCTCCGCCGTTTCATGGTTAGAGAACGGGCTGGGTGAAAGAATAAAGCAGTCGGATCTCACTCGATGTGCTTTAAATGAATACTGATAAGACGTAACAGCTGTCAAGCTGAGATATTTCTACAAGAACAGTAAAAACTTCACAAGTCATTCCTCCCGGGGTGTTCTGTTTACAAAAATATTTTTCAACGTGTAAAATGCACATGAGCTAAGCAGCCGTTTGCTTCTTGCAAGCTGACCTCTTTCTCGTCTGCGCACAGTGGGAAATTTTCATATGCCGTAATAAGTGGTCAGCATGTTCTTTTTGGCAGAACGTTTAGGGATTTATGTAAACGTTCATTACCTTCAAGTCAGGTGCCGCATGTAGGCAACACGAAAGGATTTGAAAAGCAGTAGTGATATCAGCCTTATGTATTGCAGTGAAATATAATGAACATATACAACATATTTTCGACACTGAGGGTAAGCAGCAGGTATATATATATATATATTGCTGGTGTTGATTGGTGTGTGTGTGGGGGGGGGGAGACAACCAGAATCTCTTCTTAGCGAAGGCGAAGAGGTAATCTAACGGTTAAAGGGAAACTTAACCTTAGAAGTAACCTGTCTTGAATTGATGAATA
>SMGT01001158.1:708-30805 GCA_004794575.1 Lanistes nyassanus | reverse complement strand
ATATCTATGAATTCATCTCAAATTGCGTCTAGGGTTAAGTTTCTCTTTAAGGCGTCCGCTTCCGAGGCGGGAGATCGGTGGTTCGTGCCCCGCCAGAGTCATTCCCAAGACTTAAAAATTGGCAGTCTAGTAGCTGCCATGCCAGACTCATGGCACTATAGGGAACAGTTCTAGGACTGGTTAGCCCGGTGTATAATGTGACTGGGTGGGACTGAAGCCTGTGTTGCGACCTCAGTCCCAGTGTGACAGCACGTAAACTTGTCTCAAGCAATGCTGTCCTGATGTCCTCCTCGTGTGCAACAAAACAAAAACAAACCTCTTTAGCGACACCAAGAAAAAAGCCTAGGTGACATTTCGTTTGTGGTCTTTTGAGCCCGTCCTGTCCGCTTTCCTTCTTTGTCCATTTCTCTTGTCTCGTCAGTTAAGGAATCCCTGTTTTAGTACATGCTTCGCGCGTTATGTCCTGGCCTTCGTCTACAGCGACAAATCGTATTAAAAATCTGTTTGTATGAGTCCCGCACATGTAAGCAACAGTTTGTCGATCTTTAGAAACAAGGAATATTGAAAAGGTAGTTTTAATTGTTCCTCATCGCGGTGGACAAAGTCGACAGGATATTTTGAGGAAACAGTAATCCTCACTTGCTGCAGCTTTGGTCCTGCACTTCAGCTGTTCGTTACTTTCTTGTCAAAATGGTTTCCCACACAGCTATTTATAGCCTTTGTTAGAGTTAGAGTAAGTCGCGACTGGAAACTACACAAAGCACAGTGCAGTCAGGGTCTAGCTCCATACGGATATTTCCATAAGAAACATCGGTACTGAGCCTGAACATCTGCACGTTCCGAAAGAAGAAGGAATCCACCAGAGCTGTGCTGTCCCCTAGTGTAGGTGAGTCTTCTCACTGCACCCAGTGATCTAGTGACAGTCATTAAAATACGGTTTTTTTCACAAAGAGTGCTGGACACAGAGCATATTTTTTAAATCGGGTTCTCAAACACGCTCCCATCGCGAAAAAAAAGGACAAAGAATAGGCAGACCACTGCCCATCCTTCTTCCGCTCTGTGTAAAAGAGGAAAGTCGAAACACGAGGAGATACAAGATACAGACAGAATTAGAGGTGGGGACTGGTAGGAAAAGCTGTACGCAGAACTATATTTTACTGCCGTACCGGTATTTTATAGTGGCTTCGGTTGTTGTTTTTTTTTTGGGGGGGGGGGGGGGGGGACCGGGAGTGCGTGTGTACTTGCAAATGAGAGATAGAGAGAAAGGGGGAGGGAGAGAGAGACGGGTGGGATGGGGGAGAGCGGAAACCAAAGTTGACACTAAATAAACGAATATTTTTCTGAAGTCTTTACAAGTAGAACCAAACAACATTGGATGGTGTCGTCTGCTGTGCTTGCCCATACTGGCTGCAAACCGAGAACAAGAGGCTTGTGGTCTTTTGCTCTATAAATAAACTCTTATGAGAGTTAACCAAGTTCCAAGATGTGTGCTCTTGTGAATGCTACACTTTTGCATTGCTCAAGGTGATACCTGCTTAGAAATGACAGGGAGCATGTCGTGTTTACCTAGAAGACACGCACTTTCGCACTCTGTCAACCAAGCCCATACCTAGCTACCCACAACCCACCCACCCCCACTCACTCACTCACTCACTCACTCACTCACTCACTCACTCACTCACTCACTCCACTTTTTATGTTGCAAAATTAAATTTACGAAGGAAGATCTCACCAGTGTGCAGCCACGATAAGGAAAGCGGAAATGAGGGTGACTGTGCCGGATGCACAGCTTTTCTGGGCGCTGGCTGCAAAATCACACCTGGAAAAGAAAGAAGCCTTTTGATTCCCTCAGCAGCGGCTTAACCTTGTTTCACTGCCCATGCAGACAACCCGATGCCGTGTCCGGGTGGGTTGGGGATCTCAAGTATAGGGGTCATTGTCGCAAAGTGTTTAGGATCACACACTCCAAAGGGCATTCACAGGGACCTGCGTACAGACCTGCGTACATTTTTCTGGCAGTCCAAATAAACCTGGTGTGGATTTTCAAAAGTGCTGTGGGAAGATTAGCATTCATGAAAACAGGCTTAACCCTTCAGCAAATGTTTAAGTTCAGTTTCGTTCACATCTCCTAGCAAAGTGTGTGTTGTCTCCTACCGCCAACCTTGTGAGGAAACAGCAGTAAAATGACGTCAAACGACGGAAGAAAACACCTCAAACGGACAACGTATAAAATAACAGAAATCTGGATATTTCTAAGCGTGCTTTCACTTACGACGTAACATTTCTGATAAACTTTATCAAACACAGTTTCGTTTTATGCGGACGTAACGCTGTGCAGTGTACGTGTAAGGCATTCTATAGTCAGAACTGTCGCTATACTTACTTGCAGCATAGTTACGTATAAGTCAACGCTACAGAAATCAGTACAGTAGAGATTCACTACAAATTAATCCGATTAACACAAGCAAAACGCAGATATTAAATTCTTTGTTTTATTTATTGGTGGTTCGTCACGGTTTTGTCTGATCTTATAAGGCGAGTGCTGCCAACGAAGATTTAGTCTTAATTTACCCATTTGCCTGCGATTTTCGTTTTGCTGGAAAGAAATCCTTCATCAAGATTGGACAAAGGATTTAATGAGCGCGGTTGGATTTATTTTTTTGGTAAAGATTGGCTTCATTCAACTTGGTCGAGCTATGTCAACCAGGCATGATTTTGTTCTACTATATTTTGGGCTGATGTTCGGGGTGGGTTTTTTTTTAAATAAAGATTTTGCACACTACATGGATTATCTGTGTCTGTCTATATTGACACTCCTTTCCACAGTGCATTGTCCATAACATTTGGTGACAGTGACCAGCCCATCTACAGCTCGCGAGCAAATTAAGCTCGCGTTTATTGCTTCTCGAACCCATCGTGCCCTAGAGCGGAGTGAGCAGAAGGTAAACATAGAGGCAACATTAGTAAGTGGTCGTGAAACCAGAAAGGCAACAAAGTTTCGCGGCCCACGCTTCGTTGCCATGTGTGCTGGTATTATTATGAGCTCAACTGCTTATTGCTACGATGTTGTATTGATGTATTCATGTGTGCACAGCACTACACGACCGTGGGTCATACAGAGTACACTACCATCGAACGAGGACACAAGTGTCAGTAAACCGTCGCACCAACAATAAAGTAAAAAGCTGCTTGTTAAAATCAGAAGCACATCTGTACATGTTAAATTCATTTGATAAAAAACTTTACAGGCAGGGTTTTAGGAGTACAGTGCTATCGCTTATCCTTCTACCCTATTTGGGGGGAGGGGAGTGGGAGGGAGGTCTAAAGTTAGAACTTCGCGAAACTTGTTTTCTGGGATGGGTAGTGAAACTGGCATCTGGTTTCCCCGTTGTTATTGTTGAGGCAATGGTCGATGTTACTGGGGGCTGCAATACAGCGTGCAGTTTTATTTTGTTCTTCATATTTGGAGTGGTAGAAACATATTTGACAATAAATCTTGTGTAAGTATTGCTTGATTATTATTTTAATGTTTTAGTCACGACTTAGCGCTTTTCTTAAACACATACTAGATTTTCAGAGTTTTGTAAGTTTGCAAGTTATTTACTGTAGAAAAGAACGCGGCTGCCGCTTGGAGATTAATCTAAGTTAACAAAAACAGAACTGGGCCAAGCTAAATTAAACGATAGACGATACAGACAATCGACATTTTCCGGGCATTACCCCTTCGTCAGGACAACACAAACACAAACAGACAGAGCTAAAGACAGATAAAGACAGAAACAGATGGAGGCAAAGACAAAAAATAGGCACTTGGCTGGGTGAAGCGGAGATTTTTGCTCTTGTGCTTTCGCTTTTCCCTTTGAACCTCTCCCAGCCTTTTTCTTTCTTTCCTTCTTGTCCCCACCCGCCTAATCCCCCACCCTAAATTTTTTTTTAAGTTTATGCGAAAGACAGCACAATAAATCACACCTTCTAAGTCTACATTTCATTGAAAATGATCCAGAGGAGGGGCAGGTGGTGTTCTCTTGTCACATCCTCGCAGCCCGGGTTCATAAGCAAAACATCAGTTCGTGCTGCCAAGAAAGTATGACGTCAGTAGGGAACCAGCTAGGGATAGACGGAACCCCACAGAGATTTAAGAAGAAAATCTGACTTTATAAAAATGATTTTCCATCTGTCTTCACAGTGTGCATTTACAATACATCAATACAATTTCTCCCACACGCACAAAAATTTTGAAAAATGTTTCCTTGATTTAAAGCGATGGTCCTTGGGGAATGGAGAACGACCAAGCAAGAACTCGAAGGGGGTGGAAAGTACGTTACTGATACAGATTGTATATTTCGTGGGGACTAAGAGACGCATTATGGGCATAATCTTTATTTCGATATCCAGAAGTACTTGCCTGGATTCTTTACTTCCAGCTTCAAGAAATATTATGCCTTCATTTTCATATAAGTTTTAGAATTTCAGAAATGTTATTTTTATATTCTATCCGTGGAACACGTTATTCTCATCCCCCCCCCCTTCTACCACCCCCCCCCCCCCTGTCCGCTGTCCCCGCTCCCATGCCGCACCCCAGCGCACACAGAGAGACCGTTTCGGGCACTGGGAAATGAAGGTTACCGGCAGCTGTGCATGTCGGACTTGCGTTGCCAAGGCAGAGTCTGGTATCACTGACGACATCAAGTGCAGATATATGAACTACGCCGCAAACACTATACCCTGACGTGAACTACACCGCAAATACTATACCCTGACGTGAACTACACCGCAAATACTATACCCTGACGTGAACTACACCGCAAATACTATACCCTGACGTGAACTACACTGCAAATACTATACCCTGACGCACAGAGAAACTATGTTCGTCCTCTTCAGCTCTTCTCTTGCCAAGTATTAAGTATTGCCGGTTTTCGTATTAAACGAATTCCCTGTGTTGAACTCCTCTGAGCTGGTTGTGTGGGTGTGTGTAAGCGGGAGCGCTTGTGTGTGTGAGAGAGAGAGAGAGGGACGGACGCACGGATGGACGGACAGACAGACAGACGGAGAGAGAGAAAGGAACAATGAACGAATAAATAAATGAACATATGAAACTTTATTGTTCACGCTTTCGGTCCTTCACATTGATCATGTATTTGCAAAAGGTAGCAAAAAAAAGTAAAATAGACAAATATGTCACAAAAATGTCTAACCTTCTAAGAGAATAAGCGAAAGAAATTTCGAGCTACAAATAAGAGAATTATTTATTACATAATAAGACAGAGGGAAAAAGATCGGTGGAGGGGAGATGAAAAAGTGGAAAGGACAGCCAAATCAGCGATGTCTGTGCAATTTTTCTGAAATAAAAAGTCATTCCTCTCCTCCCCAGCGCTGAGATCTAAATAACATTCTTTACACCATTAAGTAAAATGTCCAACCTCCTAAATGTAGACGGAATCAGATTTTGAGAAATTCGCTGGAGCAGTATCATCAGAGTGCTGGCCTCTGCCCATAGAATTCTTAACACATGAAGGAGCACATCGTAATCTTTACATTTGTTTCCCATGAAACGGAAATGTCACATGAAGTGGAAGGCAGGCGCTTAAACTCGTAAGTGAAAGCAGTATAGGGAGACGTCCTGATTTATAACCTAGGACTTCTCCTGCTTGCCAGCGTAGATATATCACACTTTTTTGCAAAATTGAACTTCCTCCTCCTCTCTCTCCTTCCTTCTCTCTCTTTCTCTCTTCCCTCCTCAGCCTTCGTGGTCGTTCTTTCCTTAGAATAGTTCCATCTTACAGCCGTGCACTGAGCCCCGAGCACGTTGCCAGCCCAGATTTGCGTTTCCCACTTTGCTTGTAACACTATTCACATCTAACCTTCGGCCATCAAACTTGCCGACATCACCTGAGTTGGCACCCTCTCCCCTCATTTCTCCACCTCTCCCCCTCCCTCCCCTACGGCTTCTGCTCCCCGCTCCCCTCTCCCCTCGCGCTGCATACCGTAGCCATCTTTTTGTCTGGGAACATTGCCAGTGCGATGCAAGATCAACGTTTTTCTTATCTTCTCAAAAAAATTGTTGCTCCTTTCGGGCCTGGAAAAGTCATCGAGAACACAGCAGCTGTGCGCCAAGACCGTTCATCGGCAAACATGTTGTCGCCGCGCCTGGTGTCGTGTGCTGTGCATTTGGTGGTGCTGCATGCGGAGGGTGTGGGTGGGTGAGTGGATGGTGATGGTGTATAAGGCAAGTAGGAAAACAAGAAAGCGTCAATCTCGTGATGGTTAACAACTTCTACTAAAAGTAGAACTCCTTGGATGGAGTGTTTAAACAAATGGTGGTGGTGGTGGTGGTGGTGGTGGTGGTGGTGGTGGTGGTGGTGGTGGTGGTGGTGGTGGTGGTGGTGGTGGTGGAAGCGGAGATGGTGTTTGTAGTGATGAAAAAATACACCAGTGACAACTGTAGTAGTCGCTGAGGCTGAGTTGTTACGAAGTGACAGAAGAGGAGGACACAAGCCGGTTTTCGTCTTCGTTGTGCTGACAGTGCAAACAATAAGTGGAAGTCGGTAAATGAAATATGTTTTCTAAAGGCCGCGGTGTTGTGAGGGTTCCTCTCTCAGACTTCTTGCTAGTGCCGACTTGAATTTAGTTTTTTTCTACTTTAATCAAGATCGTGAAATGCAGTCTGGAGATGTTGCATTTTTATTGATCCAGAACATGTTTTTCTGTCGAGTTTTATTTTCTTTTGCCTCTGGAGGCGTTTAACTACGTGCGGCTTAGTTGGCCAAACACGGTCAGGTTCGTTGAACTTGGACCCACACTTTTTTCCGGCTAAGATAGGCCTGAAGGTGAAGAATTGTGTCGACCTGTTTTGTAGGTCACCGTCTTCTTGTACGAACTTCTTTCTATTTTTGTAATGTGTTGGCAGGTAGTCGGGCATCAATCAAAAACTGTTTTGCCTTCTTTATGGCGTGTTAAAGTATCTTCTTTTGTGTTTGAAAATAGATTGCCCAGCTGTTTTGATTGTTTGCTTTTTTTTTTGGGGGGGGGGGGCAGACCAGTGTTAACAACCGGCCTTACGCATTCGGTAATTTTTCTCCTCCTTATGCCCTCTTCTACCCCCACCCCTACTCCATCTGAGCGTCTTGTCACAAGCAGCTGGGTCGCGTTTCTCTGTTCCTTATCTAATGTAATACTTGTGACTAGTTTCGCCTTGGTTCCATTGCGCTGGTATCTTAATATAGCGAAACACACTTCCAGCTAATGTTTCTTTCTTCTATCTAAACGTATCGTTAATAGTTTGCGCATTTACAACATACTGCCTCATTGAATGTGCTGTTTTCGTAACTAGTATTCTTCAAACAGTTAAACTGGATGAGATTTGCCTGGGGGCTGAACTCAGTTACAAAATGCACTGCAGGTTCTACGTAGCTCGTTGATCTTTTCAACGTTTTGTCATTTGCACGATTATCGTTTTCTCAGCATCGTTGGGCCGTTGGGTGTTGAGGTGGGTCATTAATAACTACATTAATTGTTAAACGTTAAACTTTCGTCTTTCAGTTTTTCCCATTTGTCTGCAATGTCAAGGATGGGATGCATGTGCACCGCTACCTACCACCCACGCGTAAAAATGTATGTAAATTGGGGTGAACGGGTCTTACGAACGCTTGTATGAACAAATACGGAAGGCAGATGCAAACGCTCAGGCAACCGTGGCCGGAGCTGACTGATTGCCATCTTTCAGTGGCAGAGGTCGCTGCTACTATAAATAGCCGGAAGGTCGAAGCGCAGCCAATGACTGTCCGTTTTGAAGAAATCTAATCAAAGAAAGACAAAATCTAATCAAAGACAGACAATGTCCGTTGGTCACTCTCGTTCTCCCAGGACACGCTGTCACAATACGGGGACGGAGGCTGGCGGACCCCCGTGGGCGAACAAATGGTGAAATGTGGGTTGACGGATTGAATTAGCGGCCTGGAGGTGTGGAAGGACTAGTCACCCCGACGCTAAGCACAGACAGGCAAAGAAAAACGCTTTCTGGATAAGAAGTTCTCGACAGATTTCAAATCCTTACTACCAAACGCCGTTGTTTACCAATTAGTGCCAACTTCCGCCTTTTTTTTACACTTATCTCCCCTCTCATTTATCTCCACCCTACTCCTTGGAAGGGTGGCATCCGCTCCGCTCTTCCAAGCACACCACAACAGTTCATACCTTGGCACCACTTCCGTTATCAAGACCCAGCCAGCAGGTGCAATGCGATGTATGGACGGGTTTCCTGGCTTGCCAACCCAGTTGGCTGATGGAAACCATGAGTGTTACTAAAAATTAGTTTTTGACGTAGACTCGCTCGTATGGTCTGTTCACCCTCCTGTATAGTTTATTCCACTTCTTGTTGGTATAAACTATTTTCAGTAATGGCGGAAAAAATACAGAAGCATAGTGGTGGTGGTGGTGGTGAATTCCGCTACTCATCAAAACAACAAAAAGATACCGGACAAAATGACTGGAGATGTTTATTTATTCTGCACAATCGGTTGGACTCTAATTGACTAAAGGGCAGTAATATAGTTAAGATGAAGACATTATCATTTTTGCTCGTCAGATTCTAGAGAAATTTATATTTACCTATCTGCATGTTGTGTGTAGAATATACTATATTAATGAAACCCTAAATCTGTGACACTTAAGTCAATGGGGTCCTTCCTCAACATGTTTGAGGTTTTACTTTAAGGCATTTCTATCCGTCTACCTCACTCCTAATATAGTTGCCCTTGCTGATGAGCCAATAACCCTCCCCCCCCCCCATGCGCACGCACGCACAGAGTATTTTGAGAAAAATGCTGCTTTCTGTATGAGCTTTATTTGAAGGATTTATTACCCCCTCCCTCTACCTCCACCATGAGAATTTCACTGCTGAAGCAGAATAAAACGCCAGAGGCAAAAATAAGAGAAACATTCAGAGAATAATGGTATTCCTCATTATTTTGCAATAGTGGGCTTTGTTAGTTTGTTTGTTTATGTCTAGGCATATCCCCTACCCTAACAACTCTTTCTCTTCCACAGAAGTACCCAGTCTTTCATGACAATACTTGTGCACACACCTACAAATATACACATCGTGGGTTTTAATCGCATGTGAAAGCAATTTTTTGCAAAGATTGCACATGCAGATGCAAGTTATACACGTCAGCATAGTTTCATGTCAAGAACTGTCTTTGTCTCTTCACTTTTCTTTCTATCTTTCACTCTTTCTTTATTTCTTTCTTTCTCTCTTTCCAACGCAAGCACAAGTCCAAATACGCACACATGCACACGCTTGCGCGCAGCGCAAAATCTTAGGAGCTTAGGCAAATATACCATAAAACAAATTAACAAATACAAAACACAATCAACAAGTGCAACACATGGATATAAACAGATCGGGTTTATTTTCGCTCGGTCCTAACTTCTTATTGATATCCTATTAAACCCTCCCCCTGCCCCTTCCCATATCTTTCCACCCACCCAACCCCACTCCGGTTACACTCCCTCTCCCTCCCCTGACCCGCGTTAGCACGCTTCAGCAGCACAGCGTGTGCAAGTGGGTCGAGAGGAAGACAGAGCGATCAGGTAAAAATCTTTACAATCTCTCAGGGCCCATCAAACCGCTGAAAATAGCGACCATATGATCGTGTTTTCTGTTTGCTGCGCATGCAGAGGATTGGGGGATAAGGAACGAAAGGGGGTGGGGGGAGAATGCAGGAGGCACGTGAGGAGGTTCGCATCAGCTCCCTCGTGCATAGGTACTTGACTGCGTGAGAGATAACAGCCTCATACATTCGCGCGCACACTTATATCGTTTGACAAATACATGCACTGGATGCACATGCTTGCAGTTAGCTATGTGCGCAAGCCCAGACACATTCATTGGCTGTTTATTATTCCCGACTAAGCGACGTATACAAGATTATCTGTATATTACCCTTTAATGTCTCAACGTTGCAATTTGTGTAAAGACCATGGGGGTGGGTGGGCATTGTTTTATTCGTGCCACGAATTCTGTATGCGTTAAGGACGAGCGGAGTGGAGTTACGGTGTCTTCCGACCGGAAATACCTCGACAACGCCATCCATCCGACGACAGAATTCTTGGAGCTTTTATCGACGATCTAGGGAGCAGACGGCAAGCATGTTTGCCTCCATCTCGTCGTAGCGCTCGCATAAGGCAGTTGCAGACACCAGCAATCTGATTTTGGGAAAACAGCTGCTATCAGCGCGTCCAATAATAAAGTCTTGCAAGCCTGCACCAGAACCCTGGTGCAGCTACAAGCGGGGACTGATAGGACCAGAGAAAGAAACCTTTTTAAAAAGAACCCGTCTGCATGCCCTCACAAACAAAACTCGCCCCTACGAACCCCACGTCAGAGGAACGAGCGAAGGCACAGCTGCATGCACGTCCTATTTGCATGCCATTCCTGAAGAGGCTGGCAAAGATAGCATTGCCATTTACCACTAGCCGATGGTGAAATTTCTGTTTGGAAAATCGTACAGCCACTCTTTCTCAGTGAAGAGGCTGCCTGAAGAGGTTCTAGGACCGTGGGCACATCTCGTGAACATTCGGCGCCTGTTGCAAGGCTTACTCGCCTAGAGAGGAGAAGGGAGCAGAAACAGAAATGTCTTTTAAAGTTTGTTGTAGGTCAAGGGTGGTTGGGTGCAGTAAGGTTCGTATACGTCCATTTTCTTATACGTGGAAGTATACGTGGCTGTCCTTTTTTTTTTTGACATTTATGGACACTTTTATGTATGAGGAAAAGATGGCAGGTGTGGTTGTTTGCTGGTTGCATAAAGACCCGCCGCAGACTAGGTACATATCAGGACACTGTTGCAAAGACGGCTTTACGTGCACGTGGAACTGCGGTCGCAACACAGGCTTCAGTTCCCCCCCCCCCCCAGTCACATTCTACTGACACCGGGCCAACCTGTCCCAGTTCCGTTCTATGTCGTGGCAGGCTTCTAGCAGGGCGGCTAAGGCGGGGGTACGTACGTACCGTGATACCAGTAAACACCGGCACGGTCTTAAAACGGTACGGTATACCAGTACGGGTCTTCCTATACCGCAGGGGACATCATCATCATCATCATCATCATCATCATCATCATCATCATCATCATCATCATCATCATCGTCGTCGTCGTCGTCGTCGTCGTCGTCAAATTAAAATACAGCTAGTGCTCCAAAACAGTGATTACAACTATAAAAGAGGTGACCCCTTACAGCGAGTACAGTTATAATTAATTCAGTTTAATGTTCATGCATACGTAAACATAAAATTACCAGAAAGGCGGCAATCTGCCAAGATTTGCGCTCAACACGACCTAGACCAGAACATCAAGCGTTTCACCAAAACCTAATTGCGGTGATTGCAAGCAGTCCGAAAACTTCCTGACAACATAGCAAAGTTAAATGCAGGTGAAGCTGCCCTAGAACAACATTTTTATCGAGGTGAGCAGCTATAATGATGTGTTTTCTTCTTGAAGCAGCATAAACTGATCAACCAAGAAGTTAAAAATTACAGACTGAAATGAAAAGCGAACCCTTACTGCAAGCATTAACTGATGGATAATATCCAGCAAGTTAGGATAAAGAAATGTTTTAACGAAATCACATCAAAACAGAGTCACTAACATACATGAAAAGTTACGAAAATAATCTGATGCTATTTGAGACGTTCTAAATCTGCTAACTGCTGGGGAAAAGGTCAGTATTGGCAATATGTTAATATCAAAAGGTTCCAGGTTTTTTTTAAGTTCACCTTTGGACTCAGAAGCGGACGCCTTAAGCGCTAGTCGACCGAGACGGTCGAAGAGCTGAGAGAGCTGTTGGGGAAATATGAACCGGGCCGCTCTGTAACTGGTTACAGCCTCAACGTGAAGACAATCCCAGGGCGGCTACAAAAACATTTCAACTGGACCGGCCTTGCATTCTCAAAGTCCAGCCTAGCGCTAGTTTGCTTAGACAATCGCCTGTGGTTTTCAACTCATAAAAGCAAGCTTAAGGCCTTTTCACGCTATGCGTTTTATTGCACTTTTATGTCCAGCCAAAAGCAACCTAGTCCAGATTTTCGCTTGTCTCTAAATCAGATTAGATGAGGCCTCAGCCGTGTAAAGTCGTTTCTTCAAGAATCTTCCTTCATGTTTTTATCATTCCTTGACAAGGACACGAATAGCCGGACAGGGGTAGATGGATAGGTGCAGTTCCATCATAATGATCCGAGAACAAAGACACTCGTTGATTTCAATGAAATTACAACTGAATGCGTGCATACATCCGTGAATGGCTTTGCAAGTCTATGCGTAAGTCCCGCTTGCAGCCCACTTGTGCGTGTGCGCGTGTGTGCGTGAGTCGTTCCAAACAAAATGGTTTTCATCGTTATCAGCTCAGACTGAGTCTGTAAAACTGAGCATCTACCCACTGGCAGGCTTGTCTGATGTTTCGACCTCATTCTCCGGCTGTGCACCCTAGTTGAAACCTGGCCAAAACCAGTCTCGCCCTTGAAAAGAGTGCTTTATATCGTGAAATTCGCGAGCTAACGAAACACATCTGTTTTGCATTTAGAGAAGATAACTTTTCAAAGGATGTTTAGAGGGAATATCATATACAATTTTTGGCACAGTTATGTCATATGTTTTTCAAGGGGCACTTTTAACAGTTCAAAAATATATCATATTCTTGATCCTCTGCTTTCGTATAGGTCGGCGCAAAGTCCAATACCACAATAACGTTTGCATGTTTTTTTTTAATGCAAGTTTCTATAATTCTAAAATTCTGTGAACGTTTCTTGTAGATACTGTACTAAAGCATGATCTGTATCACCCACCGTTAACATTTTCAAAATGCAGTATATTCTAAATAGATTCTAATGATGCATTCGTTGGACTTTAAATCCAGAAATATACTTCAAACTATTTTAATTCCACTCGTGCAAGGAAAGAGGAGATCTTGCGATCCTGTGTGATTGGTAAACAAATCCCTATTTTGATTTTTTAAAATTATTATTTGGCAGTAGCTTACATCAAAAGGTACTTCCAATCTCCAGCCAGTACTGACCACAGCTGCACAACTCAATATTAACAACAGGGAATATTTCTAAAACAAACAGCTGTAGGTCAGAAGATCCAGCTAAATGAGTTCTGCTCACTCCGCTATTTCCTGCCACACGTGCTCCTGCGCCTGATGAGAAAAACGCAACGAATCAGTCGCGCTGTGGAAACGGCAGACCAGTGTCACCGACGGTGAGATTGCGAGTGAAGTTAGGCAGTGACGTCAGAGCTCATGGGTCCCTATACCTTGTTTCACACGCGACCTTGGCGTCTGTCAAACTTGCCGCTGGGCTCGTGGCGTCTGAACCCGCTGAGGATCATGGGGTGGAAGGAGGCTGCAGGCAGGCAGGAACCTTTCTGGGCTCCGCGGCTGCTCTGCCGATGGGGTCGAGGAGCCCGACAAAATCCCGACCGGATTAAAAGGAAATAAACCCTTGATTCGAGGGCTCGGGGCGGAAATGAGACTGGCTTACGGCCCTTGGTCAGCTCTGCCTGTCTGGTTAATCAGCAGCTAATGGTGCTGTACTCTAGAAATATATTGAAGCCGAAGTAAGTTTATGGTGTGTGGCAAAAGGCAATATTAGCTTTGTCCAGGAAACAGAAGAAAGAAAGAAAGAAAGAAAGAAAGAAAGAAAGAAAGAAAGAAAGAAAGAAAGAAAGAAAGAAAATCTGGTGGTTTTAATTGCTCTTTTAAAAAATTATTGTACAATAACCGTTTTGTTTTTGTTGTTGCTATTGATGGTGCTGTTGCTGTTGCTGTTGTTCCCGCTGCTGGTGCGGATGATGATGAGAACGAGGAGGGGAAGGAGGAGGGAAAAGAAATTTAAAAAACCCATGGCTTTTGAAAGGAAAGCGAAGGGATCCAAGGGATTTGGGGGCTGGGTTGGGGAGTGAGCGAATTGGGCGACAGCGTGTGCGTGAGCGCGAATACGTGCAGTGTCGCCCTCTGTTTAATAACAGCTGTACTTTATGTAGTCAGCCTTGGGCACTTCCTACCAACACCACCACTGCAGCTACCGCTGCCATGTTCTCACATCTACTGCTACACACTTATGTCGGTAGCACGGTGTTCAGGAACCTTCCATCGCCTTCCATCGTGAATGACCCCTCGACCTACATCTGACACTTGATGTTGCAACTTGACACAATCGAAACACAGCAGAACGACCGGCCAGTCTGTTGCGTAGCAACACAAGCAAACTGAAGTACGACGGTCGTGAAGGGAGGTCCCCTTCGTTGAACCTGCCCACTCCTTGCACAAGTGTTCGTATATTTGCTACCTGCTGCAGCCAGCCACTGCCTGGCCATGATCTGTCTTTTCCCTTTAGCCTCCCTCCTTCCCTCTGCCACGCACGCGTGCACACACACACACACATATGCACTGTTCCAGTTTTGCCATGTTTGAATAGGTTTGTCAAAGCCTGCGTGTGCAAATGTGTATCTGTATGTCCGAGTGCTCGAGGTTTTCTGATCGCATATTTACTTTAATCATAATTTGGCCATTTTTACAACGAAAATATGTACAAAACAACCCCTTCTTTCTAGAAGTAGGCGCAGGTTTTGTCATAAATTTTTACTTCCCGGCAACTAAATTTATAACTACTTGCCCTAGGCGATCGGACAACACCAAATGTCAAGCCCGTGTTCAATCAAGAGCATGAATTCTGCTTGGGACTTCGTTTGGTTGTCTTGCAACTACAGTCGGGCCTATAGCAGCTTCTCATAAGGATGCACGACTCAGTTACCCTGCCATAAACAAAATGGAAACTGGGAATTTCCGAGAAGGTAACCAATGCCTGTTGGCTGATATGACTGCATCCTTGGTCACGCGACAACTGTATCCTTACCACTTTCGGAAAGCGTGTGTGCTATGCGTGTGTGTGTGTGTGCTCTGCGTGCGCGCGTGTGTGTGTGTGTGAATTTCGGAATTGACTCTTCCTCGGATTTGCACATGTACAGTCCAAGCCACAACATTTAGTTGACTGATTGGCTGGTTCATTGCTTAGCGTCCAGTCTCAAACGAGGTGAATATCAAAACGTGTTGATTGAGACAAGTTAACATTCTGCCACACGTGAGACTGCTGTCGCAACACGTACGGGCTTCAGTCCCACCCAGTCACATTATACACCGGGCCAACCAGTCCTAGTACTGTTCCCTATTGTGCCCGGCGTCTGGCAGGGCAGCTACTAGATTGCCAGTTTATAAGACTTAGACATAACTCACCCATGGTCAGGTGAGGGGGGGGGGTGAGGGCGGAACCACCGGCCTTCCACCTCGAAAGCGGTGGCCTTAACCGTTAGACCAGCGAGACGGTCACAACATTTTGTATTCATAATATTTGGCCGTGATTGTGAATCAGGTAAATAAATTAGGTTAAAAAAACCCAGTATTTCACCGACTCAGTTTACGTGGGTTTCATTCCCGTGAATTTTATTCTCCCTTCTGGTCTCTAGCTAGCAATAAATGAATAGATCCGGAGAAGTTCTCCAGTCGACGTGAAACAATTTTATCTCAAAACAGCGGCTTATTCTGACTTCTTGAATGGCTGCCTCTACATTGTTTGTTTTAAACATTTATGTACGTTTAAGGATTGATCAGCCCCAAAAGCTTGAACTCCCAACCTTAGCTCGAGAACAGACTAACTTAGACTTTAACACACAGGTCCGTATGTATAGGGCCTGGGCATGCGCTCTCGCCTCTGTTGATGACGAGTGGTGTAGAAGACGTTGCAACATGCCGTCGCTGCTTGACGATGGCGTCATGTCGTGTTGACCCTGCGAAGTGCTCACCTGTCAGAGGTCACGGCAACTGGTCCCGCATAACGTGGATACTGCGCTATGTGCGTATTCAAGGGATGGAATCTGTCAAACACTTGCACCGTGCGAAGCCCTCGACGTGGTCCAGCTGGCCCGGCCAGGTGTCTGTGGAGAGATCGAGGGACAAGGTAATCGAGGAGGGCTTGTCATGTTGAGGCTGGGGTCAAGATGTTTGCCGGCGACTTGAGATTTCTTTCGAATGCTTGTGAGCCTTCCGCGCACACACTTTAGATACCTGGTGGAACTCGTTTTTGATTATATATTTTTAAAAAAAACTCCAACGTACACACGCACACACATATATTCATGCTTGAATATTCACACTTACACAGATCCTCTCTTGCTGGTCATTCCTGCTTTCCCTAACTGACCACGCATGCATGCAATGAGCTCTATTCTCATTCTCAATAGCACATTCATTTTACTGGGAGGCTAAATCAGACAATTTGCGATCTATTTCTAAGCCAAAGATATGTAGGGGTTCTCTGATCAGGTTATATTTGGAGAGAAAGTTTTACCCAGTTTGTAATTGACATTGTAAGCAACTAATAGTTGATGAAGATTGATTTGTCTTTTACCTACAGAGAACATAAAAACCAAAGTCGATATTTCAGTTCTGTTCAAGTGAATGCCTCAACACATCTCAGTTACTACATCATCAGAAGGAATAAGCAAAAACATTACAGGGAATACATCAGAAAGTTTACATCCTGAAAAAAAGCCTGAGATAGTGGAATACAGGTAACTCACAGTTCTGACAGTATATCGGTTCTGATGGTAGAGCTGTCATCACAGTGCAGCATGGTTACGTGATATTAAGGGACTTACCATTGGTTAGTTTTAGGTCGTTAAACGTCAAGTGAGCAACAAAGGCCGTCACGTGGTGGGATAAGAGGAAGCAAATCTCACAAATATGGGGCGCCAAGAGGGTAATGGGTATAATGCTCATGGTTTATAAAGAATTCCATTCTATAACTATAGAATCAATTATGTAACTATAGAGTCAATTCTTTACTTATAAAATTGATTCTATAATTATAGAATTCATTCTATAACTGTAGAATCAATTCTTTACTTTTAGAATTCATTCTACAATTGTTAGAATGAATTCTTTAACTAAACCATTGTAATTTTATAAAGAAAGTCTATTCTGTCTATACTATGAGCAGAAAATGCTAAAGAATTCATTCTTTATATGCAATTGAAGGCTGCAGTTAAAGAATGAATTCTATATTATACCACCCAATTCTTTATTTCAGTGCCAGGCGCCCCTCAGCAGCGCTTACCTACACCGATACTGCTGATCGAAGTTTATTTAAAGAACATAAATAGAAGCTACACATTGAAAGATTCATGATAATCCCTCAGAATATCCCTTTGTATATGTCTAGTTATTGTTGTTATTCATGAAGGTGTTTGACGCCCATCGTCTGCTAGCGCGGTAGCCGGCCACTCAAGCAACTGTCCAATCGGTGCCGATTACACCGTGTCACGGCCTTCACCCTGTGCAGCACGAGGTGGTTAGCAGACGACGGGGGCCAATCACCTAACTACAATTAAAAAAAACAATAACTACCCATTTACTAAAGCGCATTTAGAGTGATCATTATGAATCTGTCGATATGTAGCTGCTATTTGTGTGCTTAATTTGACATATTCTGTAAATGGACTTTGATATGTGGATAGTATCCGTGTAGGTGCATACACTGTTAGGAGCCCCTTAGGGTCGCTTGACACCGAAATAAATAACTGGCCTCGTCTTTGTAAAGAATTGGCATGGTGTAATATAGAATTAATTCTTTAGCTGCAGCCTTCAATTGTATATAAAGAATGAATTCTTTAGCATTTTCTGCTCATAGTATAGATAGACTGTCTTTATAGAATTGCAATGGTTTAGTTAAAGAATGCTTTCTATAGTTAAATAATTCATTGTAACTCTAGCGCCTCATACACAAACCGATTTTATTTTAAAATAAGGAGATCCACTTCACGATTGCAAGTTTACTTTGCACATTTTTATAGGGTTTTTGAGTTCAGGCTAACCACGCCAGTCGGACCTCTATGTCAAATTGTGGAGAAAAAAAAACCAGACAAACCACACACGACAGTTCAGTTATACACTGAGAGGAGATGTTTGGTGCCAGCAGTTTGTTGGTACAGATTATGTTTAACATTTGTTTTACTCTTTCGCTGACGTGGCTTATCATACTCGTAAGTAACCCGACATGCTGAATTATGATATGGCATCTTAAGCTGGTGCCCGCACAACGTGCAGGTACATGCCTCTTTTTCAGTTTCACTCACGCTGGCTGAAAAAGATGGGAATATGTTTGGAGACGTTCTCCAGTCGACGTGGAAAAATATTTCGGGGCAGCCTAAGTATGGATTCAGTCACACTGCCGTGGAATCAAAGATAAACCTACTTCTCATAAATAAATGTCGATTCGCCCTGCCCCAAAGGCTGAAGACCTCAATCTGTGCGGGTCCATTCTCAAAAGGTTAGTTAATAGATCTTTCAACGTGAAGTCGAGACACTCTGCCTCACCAGCTTGAGTTGCAGGGTGTGAATCAGCAGAAACACGTGCGTGTGTGCGTGTCTGCCGATGGACAAGGGTTTCCTAAATCTGTTTGAGACGTACATCCTTTGAAACAGCGTGAACAGACGTTTAACAGCGGCACAGGATGCGATAGCCCTTTTTTGAGGGTTGTCTTTTGGGAATACCCAAGCAGACAGTACACAGAGAAAAAGCTTCTTTCCTTCTTTCTTTGCGAGGAAAAACCCCACCTGTATGAATTGTTTCAATCTCCACACCCCAGTCAGCCGGTAGCCTTGGTCTTCACCCGTTCTGACTTCTTCCTTGGGTGTGGAACATTTTGTCAAAACGAACTACATTTTTTCCCACAGCAGCAGACTGACCTGAACCTGTCTCGGCGCTTGGCTCAAGCTAATATAGCGGAAGAGGATTGTCCTCACCAGCCAGAGGAAAAGTCTGGGATTTAAACTATCAGTTTCACAGCTCACCGCAGCTTAAAAATGCCACCGGCGACACAAAGTTGATTTGCATTCTTAAAATGCCACGGTGCCCCTGGCGTCCACAACGAGGCATTTGTCTTGCGCCTGTGGTAGATGAGATAGCAGCCGGCCAGCGTTTGGTGCGAGTTCGCGAAAATCTCGCGAAGGGCGAGATAACAGATGCTCATTGTCTTCTTCCCGACAGCTTCGGGCTTCACAGGAAGTTAGAGTTTACGTGTCAATAGATCACGAGTCTGCCATTGGCGTCCTATTTAAACACTTCCCTAGATCTTTCTCTTTTTTTATTTTTCTGTTTCTTTTCTCTCTCTCTTTTTTTTTTTTAAACTGTATACAGGACAGCACTTGTGCAGTTGTTAATGGTCAGTTCGAGAGTGTAAATGCGTTGAAAGATTAATCCACATCAGTTTCACCCGCACGTTTGGCGCGTACCTTCAGATCACATTGGGTCAATTCTGACCGTCTTTTGTCTGGATATATAGCATTTATTCATTTAAAATACTACTGGTGCTTGCGAAATGATGTATAATAGACTTGAAACAACGTGACTTAACAACGAATGCTTCAACCCCCGTTTTTAGTGAAATTTTAAAACAGCATTTGAAGAAATGTTGTTGACGTCTGCTACAGAGAAATCAGAGTCAAGATGTGAGAGTGCCAGCTTGCAACAAGCAGAGAGAATAAGATGAATCAAACCTTGCAGCCTATGTACTGCTCTCGTTTAACTAAGTTGTGTCTATTCTGCGCGCGCTGTTTGCGTATTTGCGAGAATGGGAGCAAATGCGTCTGAACAATTAAGTGCGTAGGACACGTCACACACATGGATGTTCCTGTGGAAACAAATATGCATAAATAAAAATATGCAGAAGAAACACGTGTTTAACCACAGAAGGAAACATGGCCGCTGGTTAAGCCTAGACCAATGGCGGTCACGTGACAAATCATCGTTCCCATTGGGAAACAAAGGTCGCTAACCGATAGTTTGTCGTGATCGCCTTAGGCTTAACCGGCGGCCATGAATACGGCTCCTTAGACCTTTCCCAACCATTCATCCACAAAACCATATTTCTTCTCCGGCCTCCCCGTCCCCCCCCCCAAAACGCCTATTCGCATTTTCAATCTCCTTATGAAGGTTCCCACCTAATTCCTCTTAAAGCCAAGAGAGCTGCCCTGTTATGTGTGTTTGACGTACCCAAAAAGGTGTTGCCTAATCGATTTTCGTAGCTCGCTGAGAAGATTGTCAATTTCTGACAAGATTGAGCTTTTTTGTCGGCAAATATGAACAGTTAATGATAAATTAGAGAAAAATGACAAAGCCCAATGTCTTCGGCACTGCCTTCCATGTAAGGCTTACATATTTTGTTGAGAATATATTCAACCACACTCATTTTGAGTGTGTGTGTGCGAGTGTGTGTGTGTGCGCACGCGCTCGTTCGTAAGTATATATTTAAGGTGAACACCTTGCAAACATAGATATTCCACCCGTCAACCCAGTCATCCGCAATTGCGTCCAGCCCTACCATTCTGTTTTCTAACTAAACATTTTATCACGGAACCTCCTCGGCGTTAACTGCTGAGATTCTTTCTATAATTTTTCAGAATACTACAGATTCCGAACTTTCAGATATTTCTGCAAACAATTCAAAATTAATTTTCACTTTTTAATGTCAGAAACATTTAAATGTCAGAAATCCAATTTGTCAGATGTTTTAGACAGCACTGCTTTCGATTTTCAAGTCTTAATCATTATACTTAGAAAGAAACTCTTCTGACACTTTGTGACTCATTTTAATTTGCTCTTCGTTGTGGCTAACGTGGCTAGAAGTTCTGTGCAAAATGACACCGTGTTATTTCCTGTTCAGATCTCTATTCACACAGACAATAAGATTTAAACTTAAACGATCTCAAATATCTGAACTGGCAATCTTTCTCTAATTTAAAGAAAACTTTACTCACCTTGACTCGAAATGTCGCCCTGATGTGATGCCATTTGCTGGAATCTAAGCTGTCCTAAAGTCAGTGCAAAAAAGCTTTCTAATCTCAATCCTATCGACTCCATCCTAGTTTCTGCCATATCAGTTTTCTTTTTCCGAGAACCGATAAAGGGCGTGTTCAGGAATGTTCCGTAGGAAAGTAATGATTGTGTATTGAGGAAAGGAGATGGCGCGTTGGCTAGCAGCCACATTTCTAACAACAGGTGTCTGAGCGAAGACTCATGGGTGTTTGGTGTTCTTCAGAACATCACTTGTCCTTGACAATTATATTTACACGCTCCTGCAAACTGTATACGTTTAGTTTGCTCGATAATGTCTATCTACACACAGAGGAAACATATCTACATCTGTATCAATGGGGATGTATGCATGAACGATTTGTGACGAGTTGTGTTCCCTTCTATAGTGAGAATTTTATATTTGGCTGAGCGTTGATATGGACACCAACATGTTGTATATGCAGAAGCCTTTTTCCAGAAAGGGTAGGTGTTCGAGCTTTGACCACAAGGTTATCGCATCCACTGTATCTCCCCATTTCTTCCTGCTGGCCCTGAGTGGTTGGCGGCACGATACTGGTGTAGATTCGTGATTTTATACCTGAAGAAGAAACGCGTTTTTCATGTAAAAGTGCCTTATAGTAACTTGTCAAATGTCGACGTTTCGACATTTACATACACCAAACACGTTTTCTAATTTCAGTAAATGCACATTTAGGGACAGCTCCTAGTCCTGAAAACTTCGCCATTCTTGTTCAAACGGTCAAAACGTAATTTAAAAAAAAAACCAGCGAAACAAAAATCCTTATTGCCAGTGATGTATGACCCAATGAAGTCTATCTCTTGTTGTGGGAGCAGATTACCCTGGTTCTCCCTGGTTCCGGTATCAGCCTTCTTTGCGCACCGAGTTGTCTTTTCTTGATACGCCTGGCTCGGATGTCGCAGACCTTTTCGGGAGATTGTCGCCGCAGCTTGACGCCGTAGCTCTCACGAACCCTGGGCCGGTCTTGGGAACAAGAACAGATATTGGAATGTTGGGAAAAAACATGAAGGCTTTTGAAGACTAAGATTGCCCTTTTGTGCTTATTGTGACTGTCTAAACCGATATTAGTAGTCGTGATGATACCCTATAGTTATTTTAGTTCCTGATACGCTTCCACCTTTGTGAGAAGGCACTAGACACCAGACAGAAGACACATGACACCAGATAGAAGACACATGACACAAGACACCAGGTACTAGATACCAGACACACGACTAAGGACACAAAACAAAACACAGAACACAAGACAATAGACCTAGAACACACGATACCAAACAGCACACCGGACACCAGAAACAAGACACAACACACAAGATGTAACACAACAGACCCAAGACACCAGACACTAGGCAGCAGACACCAGAGAGAAAACGCTAGATACATGACGCAGGACAATGGACATAAGACACAAGACACAAGACACAAGACACAAGACACAAGACACAAGACACAAGACACAAGACTCCAGACATAAGACACAAGACACAAGACACAAGACTCCAGGCATAAGACACAAGACACAAGACTCCAGACATAAGACACAAGACACAAGACTCCAGGCATAAGACACAAGACACAAGACTCCAGACACAAGTGTGAAAGCAGCTTCAGCCCTTCACCCCTTCCGTCTCCACCTGCATTTTTTTTCTCTCTCTCTGTCTCTCTCTTCTCATTCATCTTCCACCCCCTTTCCCCCTTCTTGCCCTGTCTCTTCTGCTCCCCTACCTCCCTTTCCTGTGTCCTTTGTCCACAACAGACCCTTCGTACATCGTCAGATTCAAAATCATACACACAAATGTTGCACGCATCTGCTTTTCTGTGCATCGTGAGAAAGCTGATACACGAATGAGAGTTTGACACAGATTTTTGGTGCACAGCTGGCAGCAGTCAAACATCAGAATTGTGAGAATAGGAGGGAAAGAGTTCTTTTAAAGTCTGACTGACAAGTTCAGGTTCAAAGAGTTCCGAGTCCTGTGTCCTCTGTTTCTCTATTAAAAGCCAAAAAAATCTGATTTGTTTCTTGCGACCACCACCACCCCATACCACCGCACCACCTCACGCGAACCGCACCAATAAATCCGCGAGCGCAACGCTTTGAAAAGCTCCAGCAGAATCTGAAACTCCAGAGGACCCACAGAAAAAAAGAGCATCAGCAACAAAGCCGTGCAACGCGACTGGAGCAGCGAGTGCAGGTCGCCAGGGTTCCAAAAACCTCCCAACACCTGTCAAAGCATGCATCGCGATGAGTCGGGGAAGTAGGGAGGGGTCAGAGGTTAGAGGACAACAGGATCTGCCACTCATGTTACGCAGCTCTGCACAGCTTTCCACGCCAAAGCTTTGTCCTCCACCCACACACATGCAGGCGCGTTCTTGTCAACTTTCGTTCAAGCAGGATTTAGTAATGAAGATCGTAAATGTGTACCTGTCAGCTGAGTACTGTGCATTCTGTGATAAAAAGTTATTTCTAACAACGTACTGAAACCGTAAATCAGACCTGGAAAAGAAATATGCTATGTCATGTCGTTGTGGTATATGGTCGACTGTGTTTTATCAGCTTCACTGTTCAGAGCCAGTACAAACACTGCCATCTGTCTGTCCGCCCAAAGATCGCTATTCTCCGTGGTCGTCATCATCGTTGTTCTCATCGCGTCTGACATCATCATGACGGGGCAGACTTGAAGTGATTCGAGCGCTGACAGGGGTGGCTTGCATGAGCGTTCATCCCTCCTGTTCTCACGTAAAGAATGGGCCTTAAACCACTCTTGTGACCGGCATTGCCGATACTAACGTTCGTGCAAGCCGCCCCAGCTGGCGCACACACGCAAACACATAATCAACATGCAGACGCGCATACACACAAACACGCAACTAACATGCAGGCGCGCACACACAAACACGCAATCAACATGCAGGCGCGCACACACAAACACGCAATCAACACGCAGGTGCGCAGACACACAAACACGCAATCAACATGCAGGTGCGCACACACAAACACGCAATCAACATGCAGGCCCGCACACACAAAAAAGCAATCAATATCCAGGCGCCCACACACAAACACACAATCAACATGCAGGCACACGCAGAAACACGCACACAAGCATGATTGTGTTTACACGCAGAGAAAATCCTGCGCACAATCATCTCACCCACTACGTAAAACAGGTGAGCAGTTCATAATATTTTGGACGCGGTATAGGATTCAAAGAAAGAAGTGACCGTAAAGAAGCTTCTGGCAAAGACATGACTGCTGTTACTACAGGCCCGTGTGCATGTAAGCTGTTACTGCAGGCCCGTGTGCATGTAAACTGCACTAAATTTATTCCCGAATAGCAGATTTTTTTTCTGTTTCTGAAAAGGCTATTTCGGCGACCTTCGAATAAGCTATTCGCTCCTGGGAGGGTCGAATAAATGATTACCGAATAAGGAGGGAAAAATAACCCCAATTTGGTTTTCGTGCAAGGGAAATGCAAGGAATTTATTCCTGTCATGGTCGTTATTCTGGAATAAGTAAGCCATTCGGTGCCAGGTCAACAATGTTCCCCAACAGACAGCACTCATGCGAGCGACCTGAAGTCTCGGCGTGGGAACATACGTACGAGGTTTTCTTAACCGGTTGAATGCACGTAACATCGCCGAACTATTGTCATAGTGTTTATGACCCGGTTCGACGAAGTAGGACGCACATAGTGCTGTTAGTGTCTCATATTCAGAAGTACAACAGTCATAAGAAGCTAATTCACCGTTTTGCAAAAAAATTGTTTTCTTTTAATCCACAATTATGCAATTTTTACAATGCACACAAAATCCATATGCATACTATACCTGTCTCACTTTATAGGGCAATAAATTAGAAAGGTAAGAAAAGGTTGAGTAAAGAGGGGGAGTTGGAAAGAAATATCAATGATGATCGTTAACTGTAGCTGCTACCACGCTGTGTAACAAAGAAAAAACTGAAGCAGTTGCTTTAACAGTTCAGAGTAAGGCAGCCACATCAAATCAAGACTATTGCTTTTTATGTTTTCGTAGCTTTTTACCTTTTGTCTAAAATTAACAACGGGTTGTTTCTATTTAAAAACAAGTTGAAACACTGGTTTGGTATTCCTAATAAAACGTAATTGAATTTAAGTGGATAGAATATTCTCTAAAGACACATATTTTCACTCATGCCTCTGCATTGAGAAGTTTGCTGAAGACAAATTTCAAACAACTGACTGCTATAGGAGTGTGGAATGAGGTAACAGCAAAAAACTGGTCCAAGCAAAATATTTACATTTAGACGAAGTTGGATAAGTTCTTTTATATGAACGTTTTTATACGTCTTGGTCGGACCAAGTAAATTCGTATTAGAAAGGTCTTTAGTTTCTGTCATGAAACCCTACGAAGACTACCAAAAAAAAATGCACTCCCCGAAAACAGGACGCCCCACTTTTTGTGTTTGTCAGATATTTTTTTTGAGTGGGGGGGGGGGTCACGTGGCTCTCTCGCGTGATAATCAGCAGCGGGCCTGGTTTTTCAACGGCACCACGAAAGATAAAATGACGTAAGACCACGAAACCAGAACAGCTGGCGGCCCTTGCGAACTGAGCTCAGCAATTAAAAGAATAACATTCTGCTAGATAACACTTATCTCTTCAAGGGCGGAGGACCTAGCTTAGGCATGGGTCACGATGTTTGTCGGGTCATTGGGGCTTACGCGCCGTAAAGGAGGTCTGCACATGTAGTTTGCGCGTGTCTCGGAATAATTAAACTGTGCAATTAAGTCTGCATACAAGGCTGGTTTGCCATCTACTGTGTGCTCTTAATGTTCGGGCATTTTGTTTTTCATCAGATAGATGCTTTAAAGGGGAATGAACATCCCAAATGGGGCCTCCAAACCTAATCTGAGCTGAACTTTGAAACTGGTCAATTCCTCACTTTAAAAAGTAGCTAATAACTTCCTTCAACATTATTCGATATAAGTATACTATAGTTCTGAGCGTCTGTGAGCAGCATTACACACCGGATAGCGCCGTCATCTAAAAGTTAGGTGGGTTACAAACAGTGGTCTCCTAGCAATAATTCAAACGCTTAGATAAACACTGACTAAGCTCACTGTTCACATTACTTCAACGTTCCATTAAATCTCTGCTTGAACTCTGCTTAGTTTAGTTGTGTTCACTTGATTGTTGCACAAACATTTCCACGAAACATTATCTGCAATGACATGGTATAAACGTAACGACAGCAGTGAGACTCGTAAGACTCGGGTTTCATGAAACGAACGACATGGCCGAAACAATGCGTGCTTGAACTAACTACCCTTCTGCTTCCTGGTGCAGTATTTGTCCTGGAACAGTGTATTCCGACTGCAATTCTCTAAGCGATCTTCACTAAATGCCTTGTCCGGAAAAAAAGTCGGCAATAACCTCTTAAGTCTTATGTGCCTCTATATCTGCTTCTTCTATATGCTTGTCACATGTTTCCCCATGTCTTCCTGTCCTGAAACCATGTCTGCATATCTGTCTTGTCCCCACGTCTCCCTGCTGGGTTGCGTCAGCGCGTGTAGTAGCCGTTGCGGCTGTAGTAGCCGTCCGTTCGCCCTGTTTAGTTCATGCGCATCTTTACGTATCGTCACGCAGAACATGCAAATGCCTATCTCGGATGGCTTAGGATCCTGACTATATTTTAGTCTGTGATTTCCGTAGTCCGTTCTGTATGCCGTATGTGTCTTTTTTCGTTAGGTACCCTTCCCTCTCTTTGCTATTATGTTCCTCGTCTCCTCCCCTTCCATGGCAGTAACAACCCCCCCCCCTCTCATGGCAGTAACAGCCCCCCTCCCATCCGCTGTAGGTCGTTGCTGATTGGTCTGCGTTATCTCGCATGGTGGGCAGTTCGTTACACGTACAGCCTCGTTCCAACATCAGGGCCTCTTGGCTGTCGCGTTCAGCCGAGAAGGCGCCCGTGGAATGCGGCCCGTCGTCTAGTCCGCCGTATAAGGAGCTTGTCTGTCCCCGCAAATTGCTTATGTCGTCCGCCGCTAAACGCACTGGCGTCCTCGCAGACAGGAGATGAAGAGCGTCAAGCTCTTTTACATTTACAATGTGTAATTAGATGAAATTCCGGAGGGGAGGGCCGGATTCAGATTCAGATTCAAATTTTAAATATTCTTTGGCCCTCGGGGGGTGGGGGCATTCAGAGAAAGTCCAAACAATAATTATACAAAAAAGTCATATCAAGACAACAGTGGAATATAAAATCTCTTGATCAACACACACACACAGTCGTTTTTAGGTACATATATAAACCCTGTTACACATACACAGATATAGAGGTCTACATAACTACTAGAATGTAACTAGTTCTTCGACGAGTGTCCTCCACCTTTTGACTGTCACTGTAACTGCGCGTCTCGTCTCAATCTGGCACAAAGCTCGACGACTGACAGGTCGCAGGTTATTCTTCCTCTTCCTGCTCCCGCTTCTCTTTCTCCTCCTCTTTCTTCTCCTCTTTCTTCTCCTTTTCTCCTCCTCTTTCTTCTCCTTTTCTCTTCCTCCTCTTTCTCCTTCTTCATCTTTTGTGCGTTTTCTTTCCACGCCCGCATTCGCTCGCGAGACAAACTGCGCTGCATTTGACAGCGCCATCTGCACACTGTCCAAGACAATCCCAGCAGATATGCAGCTGCTACAACTGCCACAACACAGGGACATCAACAAAACAGAAGCACGCGGCTGCACCATGGGACGCACGACCAGACGTCAGCGAAATGCTGCAAGCATCACGCCCCCCCCCCCCCACTTCACTGCGCCGCAAGCCTCTGATATCTTCAGATCTTCGTGTGCTGTCACCTCGTCCCGCAGCCGTCAACTCACCTGACAAAAAGTCTACGAGCACCGACGCGCACCAAAGATGATTGTATCTGCCACCGTACCCTGCAAAATCTCCTTGTTAATGGCTTCTGCGTGTAGTCTGGTAGAGTCGCGAAAAAGCTCTATATCGTATCTGCCAATCACAAGCCTGGCAAATGCTTTGTTCTTGGCTTCCTCGCACCTCCTTGTAGATTCATTGACAAGCCATTTGTCAGACCAAACTGGTTTGAAACTTTCACCATGGATTGCCCCACCACCCCCCCCCCCTTAGCTGCAGAGTGTAAGTGGTGGGTGGGAGTAATCATTATGAGCTCTCTTCATACGATTTGTCAGATCTCACTGTGAGATCACTTCTAGAAAGCATCGCGCCATACGTCATCTTTGTCTTAGTTTCATACCGAGAAATGCTTTTGGTATGTTTTCGCTGTTGTCATGGCAGCACAAGGTAACACGTTACGTCAAACATCCTTGAGTATCACGCTCAAACTACCCATAATTCTTCTGCATATATATATATATAGGTCATCTTTGTTATGCTTCAGAAGACTGGATGCAGTTATTCATAATACAGTTATTCCATAAGTGTGGGTGCGTGTTTGTGCTGGTAAGCACGCCAAAGTGTGTCAATATGCGCGCGTGCGTGCGTGCGCGCGCGCGCGCGTGCGTGCTTGTCCTTACTTGCGTTCGTGAAATACCAAAGCATAAGGCGGGGTGGGTGGGGTAGAGGGACTAGATATCGTGCAAAAACCAGGGCTTGCTTCAGTCCGGAATGAAGCATTCCTTTGTGACCACGTGAATAGGCCAGTCTTTCTCTAACGGTCATATGGTGCGTTCCGCCTAATTACTGTGCTGGAACCAACAGGCTGCGCGCTTTACCTTGAGATCGTCTTTCTCTCCCTCCTCAACAGAAGAGCTCTTTCTGACACTCCAGCCCCACCCCACATTGAATGCTCCGATACTGTATCATCGTAATCAGGGACACGGCTGCTAGAAGCTCATCACCCTATGACCAGCTTCAAGAACTCTCCGCTTCTCGCCCTCGCCAGTAAGGTGGTCATATGGCCTCGTGAACTGAAAACGTTTCGACGAAGGGAACTTAATCGAGGAAGGGCAAGAACATACTCCGCAGATCAAAGAAGGAGGGAACCCGAGCTGACGCCGGACGAGTTCGAGACTTTGCGGTCATCGATTGCGTTTGACAAAGATGTCGGTGTGTGACGTTGCCCGACAGGATGTCGCCGATCAGCCGGGCTCCTTCCTCGTCAACTTTCTAATTATTATCAACCCCAGGACTATCAATCGTCAGTAATATTCAGTTCCCTATTTTTTAAAAATAATACTAAGATAAAATGATCCACAAGGGCTCTATATGTGCAAACATCTCTGCTTGACAGAGGTGGCGGTACGTACCAGAATATTGGTAAATACAAGCATCTGTCTGGTCTAAAAACAGTACGGTATACAAGTGCCGATCTTCATACAGGTATATACCGCAAGGGACATAATCAGGATACTAAAAGTTAACCCTTATCAAATAAATTACAGTCAGTACTCCGAAACAGTTATTACATGTATATAATACAGCCTTCCGTGGCAACAACTGGTTTTACGATTAATTTGTAATTAAATGATAACCCATTTGTGAGCATAACATTAGTGGGAAGGCGCCAGTCTAACCAGTAAAAAGATATTAACGCATTGTCCGACCTAGAGACGGAACTTTAACATTTTTCACTAAAACGTAATTGCATTGATTACAAGGAGTCTCAAAACTTCATAGCATATTAATGGTTGACTGGAGCTGAAGCTGATTCTAAAATAGCCCTGTTTGACGTGCTGAATCTGCTGTAACTGGCGGCTAGACGGGCCAGCATTAGTAACATGTTAATATCAAAGAGTTCGAGTTCGGTTTTTAGGGGTGGGTGCGAGGGGGGGGGGGATTGTGGCCCCGCCATCCACCTGAGCCAGGTGACAAACTAAATAACGTGTCGTCTGCTGTTAGTTATAGAAGGGGGAGAGAAGTCGTTCTGTTCTCGTTTCCGTGATTCGTACTGAGGGGTGCACTTTGACATTGAGATGCCGACGTCATATTCACTATGACGAACATGCAGTGACGCCTTGAAAGTTGGATGACGCGAGTCCTTAGTTTCCTGGCGACAGTACCAAGATGGTGTTTACAAACAATGTTTCTTGGACTGAACAAGACAGTGTTTACAAAAGCAGGATTATTTGTGTGATTGGGGACCACTGGATAGGTTCTCCGGCCCGTTGGAATAGTCGCTGGAATGTTTAAACTTGACT
>SMGT01001157.1:204896-217402 GCA_004794575.1 Lanistes nyassanus | reverse complement strand
GTGTTCTCGAGCGTTAAAAATCCACATTTTATTTATTTTATTTATTTATTTAAAATAGAAAGATTATTATACCAGGTAAGTCCTCGATCATTTTTCATAGCTGGGAAATATTCCTAAGGATATATTTAAATGCATTCCTTGTTATACCAGAAGCGCATTAAACCTGGAGGTAAGGGCTGTGAATCACCACTTCTTCTGATGCTGCGAATGCTCGCTTAATTAGCTGAAATACTTTGTTATCTGAAATATTTTATAAAGTGCAAGGTTAACGTACCTATTTAATAATGTAGGACTTCTGATGTCTATTTTTGTGTACAGATTTTTTAAAACTCGGTAATATATAAAATTTTCCACGATAAACATATCCGAACGCCCAGGTGTCCACACACACACACATATGCAGAAGCACATACAAAGGCCCCATCCTCTTTTTACGATTTTTTAGCATACAGGCTGGAGTCGCTTCGAGCTTACGATTTTCTATGTAGTCATCATTGGAGTTTATGCTGTTATACTATAAGTTAATATTGTTTAGAAAACGCCGTGGCAGGACAGTCTATGAACGTAATTTGAAAGGTTTCCCGTTTTTGGAAAATCGTTACAGATCATACCGAGCCCTTTGTATTTTATGCAGAAATGGATATAAATTTGCACCTCATATTCCTTACACCAAATTTTGATATGTGCTGCAAAACATGTGTTTATAATAATTATGTGTTTAAAAACAGTAAGTAAATCGGTTGTTGACAGTGAAACCTACCTGTTTGATACACTCTCCGTGGAGGATGACAACAGCACACAGAGTGAGATGTTTGAAAAACAGGAAATTTTGTCAACCGAACTTTGCTAAACTATCTTTAGCACAACTATTTCTTTCTTTATTTCTTTGATTTTATCCCCGAGGGATTTTTTCCATCAAAGCTGATCGATTTCCTTTTGTGCTTGTGTCTATCTGCTCTGGTCCTCTGTTCCCCTCTCTCTCTCTCTCCAGTAAATAACTGTTGATTCCTTTCGCTTATTTTATATTACTCTGGCATCAACAAAGAAGAAACGGATATATATTACTCAACATTTGCTGAAGAGGAAACCTAGTGTACTGGCAATAGATTGTGTGGTTTGATTTGGTATCATTTAAAAGGGACGTTTGACCTGAGCACTCTTCAGCATGGATTGGTGCACGTGCAGTAGTCCTTAGTTTGCGTTTGGTAGAACTCCAGTCCATTAGCCCTCTTGTCAGCCTGCAAGTCACCCAACAGCACCGACGGTGACGCCTGATCTGGGCTCGAACTCAGTGGACTGGCCCGCGCGATCCCCGGCCCCAAATCCCACTGAACGTTGCTGGGACACGCTCCAGCAAGCCGTCGCACAGCTACACCGGAAGGTCGCTCCATGGATGAGCTGCAGGGGGCGCTGGAGCAGACGTGGAACGCTCTGGGTCAGGAAGAGATCTGGAGACTTACCTGCAGCATGAGAAAGTGCTGTCAGGCTGTCGTCAATAAGGGCTTGCAGACTGGATGCTGATCAGGTTTTACTCATTAAAAAACTTTCATACCCAACTTTTGACAACATCTGGCCAGTAGTTGAAGACATAATTTGGGAAGTACTCATTTGTCCATCTCTTACGAACTTACTCATTTCTTACTCATTTGTCCATCTCTTACTGATTGTTTGGATGTTCTAATGGAATGCTTATTTGACGTGTTAAGCGGTTTCTTGTTAATTAAATTGCACGTTTTAATCGTTTGTGGTGAGTTGTTAATACTTTGCAAATGTTGAGCAGTATAATTGATAACTCTTGTAAACTAGGCATATCTTTACATCAAAGTCTTTCTTTTCGGCTAGTGATCTTTCTTGCAATATTTTGCATTCCTCCCTTTTTTCGTGTCCTTTCTCCCTCAGTTACTTGTTCCCCGAATGAACAAGCAAAAACTTCTATCCTTTTTTCTATATTTTTCCTCTATCTTTTTTTGTGTGCTGTTGCACTTCACCCGTAAAATATTTAACAAACAAGTAAACTAATCTTCTGACACATTATCGTCAATCGTTTTTCCTTGCTAAACTAATAATTCAGCATTTTCTCTTTGACTTAAACACACACACTTTTGTACGGTGTAAATGCTGTCCCAACTTGTTTGTTTCGTAAATTTTATTTAAATTATTTAGGGCTTTGGTGATTATTCTATTTCTTGCACTTCCCCTTATGATAATTATACACCTGTGTTTTGAGGTTTCCATATATTGATATGCACGAAAGTTTAACTCAAATACTTGATACATTAAAGCCTTTTATTGTTGAATAATTATATGCCCTAATTTGGCGAACCTAGCCTTACTAGCAGTAAAGAAGCCCATATTCGTCACAGTATCTTCTTATTATTATTCCTCCTTGTACCTTTTCTTTTGCCTCTTCATTATTTCTATCCTTCTCTTCCCTTTCTTTCTTCATCCTCTTTTTAAACAAACAGAAAAAACCCCAATCTTTTCTAAAATCCTCATTACATCAGTTCTATTTGCTTCATACCTGAATGGCGGTGTTGCTAGGGCTTACTCCAGGATCACCGTGCAACACCACCGATCAGTGTGTCGCCAATGCAAACTGTTCGTCTTCTACACCTGGCAACGGAAAGTGCACGTGTCTGAACACACATTATCAAGACAATAATGAAGGCGTCTGTAAAAAGAGTGAGATATTAGACAAACCTTTTATGCCTCCACCTCCTGACCTTGCGAGTAACAACACAGTGTCTAACCGTTGTCAGTCATATGCTTTTCTGTTACTGTGATGTCTTTGTCTCTAAACCTTTATTATATTTAGTAGCCTCCTTTACATGCTTTCTTAATTCAACTTACTTTCTTATCACATAGAAATATTATAATTACTGAAGAAAATGTCTTCAACCATTATATCCTTCCATGGTGATATTTCAAGATGGGTTTATTAAAGAACCAGTGTGTGTCAGTATCACTTTTTCGTTTTCAATCACTTGCAATGCAATTATGTTTCGTACTGACAGTCTAAGTGGTTCATAAAAATTTTAAAGAACTTTCTAGGAAAAAGGGGTATCACCTTTTGAACTTTATTAATGTCTTATTCCTGATTCTATATTTCCTACATTTATCTCGTGCAACCGACTATAATCGTATCTTACTACATCACTCCTACATAAATTACTACTATATTTTATCTTTCGACTTGAGACATTCATTATTCCTATGTACATAAATTTCCAGTGTATATAACATAACATTACTCTGCATGCACATTATCCTTTTGACACATAAATTGCTTACATAAATTCTAACGTCTATGTGTGATGGGGCAGCCATCACGGAGACGGTTTTGCCACCACCCGCTCACAGCGGGCGGTATCAGGTTACAGGCTGGGTACCGCCAGCGGCACGTGACTGTGACGCGCGGCGCCATCTAGGCTCACTCTCTTTAAACGCTTCTATATTCTTTTAGAATAACTACACACATTAACAACTAACATCTCTGGATTCTACTCGATATACTCTTTCTTTAGATAGTAAACTCATCAAACATCTTAATAGATTAGGTTAGTTTGTAGGCATATTTCCTATCTTTATCTATTCACCATAGCTAGCAAAACTGCATTTGAACGTAATTATCTTTATTTCCTCCTCAGTCTACTAAACTGTCTTTTACACTAACAGGAAGAGCGAAGCGCACTCTATTCATCACATATTTTCATGTTCTTGTATATATATTCTTTGCTTTTTTATCCATACTTTTGTGCGCGTAACACACACAAAATGTGCTACGCGCGACACTTTCACCCGCTAGCTCGGGCTGTTGCTGGCAATGATAAAGGGGGGGGGGGGGTCGGACCGGGGAAGGGGCAGTGAGCCGTGGGCCGACGGACAGTGTTGGGCAGCAACAGCGGCGGCACTCAATAAAGTATGTAGAGCGAGCTTCAACAACAGGCCTGCCTCTGTTTACGGAGGGAGAGAGAGAGAGAGGAAAGTTTGCGGAGCTGACTCGCTCCATCACATATGTATAAAGCAACGTCACACTCTCTGCATGTCTGTTAGCCTTCTGAACCCCTCCCCCCGACTCTGTAATTTTTATTTCACGTGGATTGTCACTTAATCCCGTTTATGTCAATGTTACACGTGTGCTTTAAACATTCTTTCCTAATACCTTTTTAATCCTCAAAATATTTTGTTAAACATTTGCCATCCGTACGTAATGGTCTTTTATTTCTTTACTTTTCTCGTGGTCTTTGTTTATTTCTTTATTTCTTTATTTTCTTTCTTTTTCTTTTCTTTCTTTTTTCTTTCTGTCCTTCTTTCTCATTTACTGATTACATAAAAGATATCACGAGCAGACGTCTATCCCTGTCTCTCCCCCCATATCTGTCTGTTTCTTTCTCCCTGATGGATATATGTCATATTTAATACTTATATTGATAATTATGCACTACTTGATTGCATCGCCAATACTTTTTATTTTTAGTTAAGTAAGTAATGCTCCTATATGCTTACTTTTATGACTAAACGCTTTATCAGTTATTCATTTATAAGTGACATCCAAGTCATACGAATCTGGTGATGTGACACGGCATTGTCCTGGTGAAAATGTTTGCTAATTGCATTGAAAATTGTTTACTTAAAGTTATAGGACCAGCATGATGTTTTATTTGCTTATAGTTCAACGACTTGTGTGTGAATAAGAATATTGTCTTTGCTCACATCGCTTAGTCTTTTGGTTCGTACAAGAATGCTGTGATGGTGTTGGTAGAACTTACTCCAGGGGCAGCGTGTACAGACACAAGTCAGTGTGTTCAGTATGCAAACTGTTCCGTTGGTCAAGTCAGTGGCAGCAAAACGTGCATCTGTTTGGACGCATACTACAACGACTCTAGTCAGGGCCTCTGTAACAAAAGTGAGATGCTTACGAATGTTTTCACTCCATATTCTTATTTGTATTTAGCTTGCTGTAAACGTCTGTGTCCTGACCTTCAGTGTCAACACGTAAAAGCTCCAGTTCCCTGGAGCCAATAAAATGGCGAGCTCTATTTCGGAGGTTTTCCCGGGGGCGGGGGCAGGGAGGAGAAGGAGGGGGATGTTTCGGGAGGAGGAGGGATTGGGGGAAGGATAAGTGGTGGGAGGCTGGGTGTTATGGGAGGGGTAGGGTGGGTGTAAAGGGAGGGGGTTATAGGCAGTATGATTGTAACAGGGTCGAGCGGTAGCGGTTCGTTACAATTGCAGTCGTGGCAATGGCTCTGTCATCCTTTCACTCCGAACACAGCAACAAGGCGTCTTTTTTTCTACTCTCAAACTTTAATACATTTCACGTCACTGTGAGAGCACAGGACGGACCTTCCTATATGGAGAAGCGACTCGCGATGAAGAGCTCCGATGATGAAGATGATAAAGAATGAATGAATAAAATGAATCCTGTCCGCTTTTCCTCAGCTCTTTAAATACACTCATAGCACAATCTAGTTAACCTTTCGCCCTCGCCTCCGGCTGAGATGCTCAGTCCACTCTGGTTCCAGAGCGACTTTGACCACCCATAAATCTGTACGCGATGCCATCCTTCCCTGGGGAAAATCCTGGCCACACCTAAATTACAGATAAGCGTTTATAGGTGGCCTCGGACAGTGAGAGCTTCTTCGTCCTTCCCTACCCACTTTTGGGTCAGGGGATCAAAAGAAACACGATACCCTTTATTTTTCCCACACTTGAGTAACGAACGACCGGTCAGGCGCTTGATGCAACTAACCACGGCATGCCGGTTATGAGAGTTCAGAGGCCGGCTGGGTGGGCGCCTGGGTTTATGTAACTACCACCCGGCTACATGATATTCCAGGAATTGGAACGTTTTCATGCTCCTATTTTGCAAGTTTTCTTTTGTGTTCTGTGGTTAGAGTTCTATCACCACGTCTCTACTTCCCGATCCCCTACAATTGAATGATGTTCATGAGAATATATTGACACATAGTCGACCTTCATGGCATTGAATCGACACATTTTTTTGTTCATGCATTTTGCATGCGGTGCTCCTGGTCAGTGTGACCATGCAACTAGTCTATATACTTGCCCCAGTGGATTTATAGACATTTTTAAGAGTGCAGCTGTAATTCCTTTGAGAAAAACGTATATTTGCCTTGTTCTAGACCGAGACAAAGCTACGTAGTTTAGCGTTTTGAACTTTGAGACTATTTTCAAGCGGACCTGTTTTCGGACAGCAACACGAGAAAATAAGAACGTTTTAAAACTACAGTTAAACTAAACAAGAGAAACCATGCGTATGTCTTCCATAAGTGATACTTTTTTCTCGTTTTTATTATTTAGGGAGATGAAAATCAGCATTTTCTCTTTGACTAAAAGCACAGATTTTCGTACGGTGTAAATGCTGTCCCAAATTGTTTGTTACGTGATTATACCAAATTTTGTTTA
Organism: Lanistes nyassanus; assembly: GCA_004794575.1. Taxonomy (NCBI): domain Eukaryota; kingdom Metazoa; phylum Mollusca; class Gastropoda; order Architaenioglossa; family Ampullariidae; genus Lanistes; species Lanistes nyassanus. The sequence continues at coordinate 210,976 of SMGT01001157.1, read as the reverse complement.
AAGTTTTGTGGGGTTTGGTAGTTATTCTATTTCTTGCACTTCCCTTTATGATAATGTAACATATGTATTTTCAGGATTTCATAGATGGATATACACGAAAGTTTATCTCAAATACTTGATAAATTAAAGCCTTTCATTGCTGAACATTTATTTGCTCTATCTTGGCGACCCTAGCCTTACGAACAGTGAACAACCCCATATTCCTCCAACCAGTGCTGCACTCTCTTCGAATATCGCTCATAGCAAGAGATGCTGGTCCATGTCACTCTTGCAAGCTTTTCTGTCCTTTTCTGCTTTCTAGACCTGTCTTTCCTCTTGTTTTTGTTTCGGCAATGTGTGATTCCTTCTACTATTCCTTAGATGCTCTATGGATAAACGCATACTATTACCTAGAAGATATTCTATGCATAAACTTATACTATTACCTAAAAATGTTCTATGGATAAACTTACTGTATGCAGCGTGAATTGCGCTGAGAGACCCTAAAGACCAAATGATGTCTTACATTTCTTCAAGCAAAAGGCATGCGGTGTATTGGTTAACAGATACGCATTGTGTACACCCAGAACACCTAACTCGATTCAAATGTAGATGTAAAATATATTTTAATTCGTTTCCGTCAAACCCCAAACGTTTAGCAGTGCTTGTAAATAATTATGAATATAAGTATCAGGGATTATACAATGATCCAGACACAAATTTATGATATTGAACGTCTCAGCAGAAAATACATTGTACGCTGTGCAAGCCTGACTGACCCTAACAAAAACTGTGCATAGATTTTAAAATTATTTTCCCCCTTTTTTCTTCACTAAGGTAAAGCAGGAACATCCTGTTCATTCAGCTACACATTTAGGAAAATCTGTTTCAAAGCCATTTTAAGGATTTTGACAGAGCCAGGTGGTACCCCCGGATATGCACATGCGTTAGTGGCATATGCCATGAAATGCTAATGAGGTCTCTCTCTCTATATATATATCTAGATACACGATATTTATACCTATATTCATTGATTTATTCCTGATTATATTGATCATACATTTTATTTGTCAAAGTCAAAAATAATACCCTTCAAAACTTTATTTTCTGAATAAAAGCGTTTTCAGTTATTAATTTATAAGAGCTGTCTAAATCATCCCATTATGTCTTGCCTCCGTATTTTTTTCTTTTTCTCCTTTTTTAAATATGCCTTCTTCTTAAGCAAATAAAGAACCCAGTACTTGAAACGCTCAACATAACCATATGCAGACGCATGCGACCCAAACACGTAGCAAAGAGAGGGTCGAAAGAAACGGACTTGCCAGATCCTCAAAAAAGATCTGCCATCCTTGGTCGCGTGCGTATGCATAAGGTCACTTTGAGCGTTTCAAGTACTTCCTGTTGGAGTGATAATTTGATAATTTAGCGCTCGGTCCTCATTTGTTCTTTGTTAAAGAACCCAGTCTTTTGTAAAAGTATCTTCAGATCAGTTCTGTTTGCTTCATACCTGAATGGTGGTGTTGGTAGGGCTTGCTCCAGGATCACCGTGCAACAGCACCGATCAGTGTGTCGCCAATGCAAACTGTTCGTCCTCTCCACCTGACAAGGGAACTTGCGCTTGTCTGGACACACATTATCCAGACAAGACAGACAGCGTCTGTAAAATAAGTGAGATATGATACAGCGTTTTATTGCCCCGCTCCCTAACCTAATCCAAATAACAATACCTTGTCTAAAGCTCGTAGCCTTCTATTACTCTGGTGTCTTGGACTTTAAACCATCGTGGGTTTTACTTCCTCCCTTTGTTGCTTTTTCTTTTCATTTTGCTTTCTGTTTATCAAATAGAAATAGCGGTACGACTTTCGTTTGTGATCATTTGTCGTGTTTATCGTATTGATAGTCTGAGGTGCAAGATAAATATTCAAGGCTAACATCTGTTTAAAAAAAAATATTAACCTCTGATTGTTGTTCCTGATGTTGAATTTCCCACATTTATCTTTTCCCAAGTAATTGTGCATGTTTTACTACATTGTTTTACGTAAACTGTTGTGCTTAATCTCGTGGCATATTATAAAGTGTTCCTAGCGTATGACAATCGCTGCTTTTGCTTACATAAATTCTAACGTCTATGTATAAAGCAACGTCACACTCTCTAGATGTCTGTTATCCTTCTGAACCCCTCCCCCCCCCGACTCTGTAATTTTTATTTCACGATGATTGTCACTTAATCCCGTTTATGTCAATGTCACACGTGTGCTTTAAACATTCTTCCGTAAAACACTTTTAACCCTCAAGATATTTATTATACGTTCGCCATCTGTACGCAATGCTCTTTTATTTCTTTACTTTGTTTATTTCTTTTCTTTCTGTTTTCTTTCTTTCTTTTTTTCTTTCTTTCCTTCTTTCTCATTTAGTGATTTCATGAAAGAGCACACGAGCAGACGTCTGTCCATGTCTCTCCCCCTATCTCTGTCTCTTTCTTCCTCCCTTATGCATATATGCCATATTTGATTATTGTGCACTACTTGATTACACCGACAATACATTTTATTTTTAGTTAAATAAGTAATGCTCCTATATGCTTATTTTTATGACTAGTTGTTGATAAGTGACATCCAAGTCATACGAATCTGGTGATGTCGTGACACGCATTGTCCTGGTGAAAATGTTTGCTAATTGCATTGAAAATTGTTTACTTAAAGTTATAGGACCAGCATGATGTTTTGTTTGCTTATAGTTCAACGACTTGTGTGTGAACAAGAATATTGTCTTTGCTCACATCGTTTAGTCTTTTGGTTCGTACAAGAATGTTTGCTGTGATGGTGTTGGTAGAACTTACTCCAGGGGCAGCGTGTACAAACACAAGTCAGTGTGTTCAGTATGCAGACTGTTCCCTTGGCAGCAAAACGTGCACATGTTGGGACGCATACTACAACGACTCTGTTCAGGGCCTCTGTAACAAAAGTGAGATGTTTACGAATGTTTTCACTCCGTATTCTAATTTGTATTTAGCTAGCTGTAAATGTCTGTCCTAACCCGCTAGTCTCAACACGTAAAAGCTCCAGTTCCCTGAAGCAAAACAAATGTCTAGCTCTATTTCGGAGTTCTTTCCGGGAGTGGGTGGGGGGGAGGAAGAGGGAGATATTTCGAGAGGAGTAGGAGGGGTGGGGGTTGTTATGGGAAGGGTGGGGTGGGTGTAAGGGTAGGGGGTTATAGGCAGTATGAATGTCCAGGAATTGGAACGTTTTCATGCTTCTGTTTTGCATGTTTTCTTTTATGTTCTGTGGTTAGAGTTCTATCACCACGTCTCTACTTCCCACTTCCCACCGAGAGTCTATTGATCTAAGTGCCAATTCTTTACTTAACTGTGTTTTCGGAGATGCTGAATGTAGTCGACCTTCATGGTATTGAATCCACAAATTATTTGTGCATGCATTATGCAGGCGGTGCCCCTGATCAGTGTGACCTTGTAACTAGTCCATTAACTTGCCCCGGAGAATTTATACAGACATTTTTAAGAATCCAGCTGTAACTCCTTTGAGAAAAACGTACTTTTGATATGGTCTAGACCGAGACAAAGCTACATAGTTTAGCGTTTTGAACTTTGAGACTAATTTCAAGCGGGCCTGCTTTGGGACAGCAAAACGAGAAAATAAAAACCGTTTTAAAACTACAGTTAAACTGAACAAGAGCAACCATGTGTATATCTTTCTTAAATGACGATTTTTTTCTGGTATTTATTTTAAAGCCAGATGAAAATCAGCATTTTGTCTTTGACTTAAAACATAAACACTTTTGTACGGTGTAAACGCTGTCCCAAATTGTTTGTTACGTGATTATACTAAATTTTATTTAAATTATTTAGGGCTTTGGTGGTTATTCTATTTCTTGCACTTCCCCTCATGATAATTAAACACCTGTGTTTTGAGGATACCATATATTGATATACACGAAAGTGTATCTCAAATACTTGATACATTAAAGCCTTTTCTTGTTGAATAATTATATGCCCTTATTTGGCGAACCTAGCTTTAAAAGCAGTATAGAAGCCCATATTCGTCCAAGTATCTTCTTATTATTATTCCTCCTGGTACTTTTTCTTTGGCCTCTTCATTTTTTCTTTCCTTCTCTTCCCTTTTTTTCTTCCTCCTCTTTTTAAACAAACAGAAAAACCCCAATCTGTTCTAAAATCCTCATTACGTCAGTTCTATTTGCTTCATACGTAAATGGTGGTGTTGGTAGGGATTGCTCCAGGATCATCGTGCAACAGCACCAATCAGTGTGTCGACAATACAAACTGTTCGTCCTCTCTTCCTGGCAACGGAAAGTGCACGTGTCTGGACACACATTATCAAGACAATAATGAAAGCGTCTGTAAAAAGAGTGAGATATTAGACAAACGTTTTATGCCTCCACCTCCTTACCTTGCGAGTAACAACACAGTGTCTAACCGTTGTCAGTCATATGCTTTTTTGTTACTGTGATGTCTTTGTCTCTATATCCTTTCATGGTGATATTTCAAGATTGTTTTTTTAAAAGAACCAGTGTGTGCCAGTATCACTTTTTCGTTTTCAATCATTTGCAATGCAGTTATGTTTGGTACTGACAGTCTAAGGTGCTTCACAAAAATTTTAAAGAACTTTCTAGAAAAAGGGGTATCACCTTTTGTTCTTTATTAATGTCTTATTCCTGACTCTATATTCCCTACATTTATCTCGTGCAACCGACTATATTCGTGTCTTATAACATCACTCCTACATAAATTACTACTGTATTTTATCTTTCGACTTATTTGAGACATTCACTATTCCTATGTACATAATTTTCTCTGCATGCACATTATCCTTTTGACACAGTCTGCTGCCGTATTTTAGTTCACATAAACGGTCATTTAATCTTGTTATATAGGGATTAGGGATTACACAATGATCGAGACAAAAATTTATGATATTGAAAGTCTCAGCAGAAAATACATTATACGCTATGCAAACCTGATTGTATCTAATAAAATCTGTGCATAGATTTTTTTCTCCTTTTTTTCTTTCTTCACTAAGGCAAGAACTTCCCGTTCATTCAGGTACACATTAAGGAAAATCTGTTTAAAACCCATTTTAAGGATTTTTACAGAGCCAGGTGATACCCCCGGATATGCACATGCGTCAGTGTCGTATGCTAGGAAATGTTAATGAGCTCTCCGAGGGTTCGTTACAGCGACTAACATCACAACCAAGTATTGTCTACATCCAGCCTAATTACAATTATTACGACATAACCCCATTCAAATTTCTTGGCATAAGTTACAAGATATATATTTTTTTTCGATGTTTTATAATCCTATTCATTGTTGTATAGATGATTATATTTATCATACGTTTTATTTGTAATTCAAAAAGTAATCCCCTTCAAAGCTTTATTTTCTGAATAAAAACGTTATCAGTTATTAATTGATAAGAGCTGTCTAAATCATCCCCCTTATCTCTTGCCTCCGTATTTTTTCTTTCTCTCCCTTTTAAAATTTACCTTCTTCTTAAACAAATGAAGGAACCCAGTCTTTTGTAACAGTCTCTTCAGATCAGTTCTGTTTGCTTCATACCTGAATGTCGGTGTTGGTAGGGCTTCCTCCAGGATCATCGTGCAACAGCACCGATCAGTGTGTCGCCAATGCAGACTGTTCGTTTTCTACAGTCCCAGTCGGATCTCAAGGCTATTATATTAAAATATAAGCCTACTACCTGCCCTCTGGACCAGATACCAACCCACCTTCTCCTTGAGTGCCTGGATGTTTTGTATCCAACTCTCACTCAGATCGTAAACGACAGTCTGCCATCAGGAGTCTTTCCATCGATATTCAAGGCTGCAATAGTCAAGCCTCTCCTCAAGAAACCCACCATTGAACCAAACAGCCTCAAGAACTACCGCCCAGTTTCCAACTTACCCTTCCTCTCAAAAGTGGTTTAAAGAGTCGTTCTAAATCAACTTCTCGCCTACCTCAACTCAAACGACCTTATCTCTCACTCCCAGTCAGCATATCGGCCATTCCACAGGACGGAAACAGCTCTTACTAGAGTTGCCAACGACATTTTGTCTGTTTTGGGTGGAGG
>SMGT01001157.1:148119-195287 GCA_004794575.1 Lanistes nyassanus | reverse complement strand
TAAGGAAAATCTGTTTCAAAACCATTTTAAGGATTTTGACAGAGCCAGGTGCATTGTACCCCCGGATATGCGCATGCGTTAGTGTCGTATGCTAGGAAATGCTGAGTTCTCCGAGGCTTCCTCACAGCCACTAACCTCACAACCAAGTAGTAATTGTCTACATCTAGCCTAATTACAATTATTACGACATAACCTAATTGAAATTTCTTGGCATAAGTTACAATATATATATATATATGTATTCGATATTTGATACTCATAGTCATTGTTGTATAGATAATTATATTGATCGTCTGTTTAATTTATAATTCAAAAAGTAATAGCCATCAAAAGCTTTATTTTCTGAATAAAGGCGTTTTCAGTTATTAATTTATAAGAGCTGTCTAAATCATCCCGTTATCTCTTGCCTCAGTAGTTTTTTCTTTTTCTCCTTTTCTTAAATTTACCTTCTTCTTAAACAAATGAAGGAACCCAGTCTTTTGTAAAAGTCTCTTCAGATCAGTTCTGTTTGCTTCATACCTGAATGGCGGTGTTGGTAGGGATTGCTCCAGGATCATCGTGCAACAGCACCGATCAGTGTGTCGCCAATGCAAGCTGTCCGTCCTCTCCACCTGACAAGGGAACTTGCGCTTGTCTGGACACACATTATCATGACAAGAATGACAACTCCTGTAAACTAAGTGAGATATGATACAGCCTTTATTCCCCTGCTCCCTCACATAATCCAAAGAACAATACCTTGTCTAAAGCTTGTATCCTCCTATTATTTTTTTATTCCCCCGCTTCCTTACCTAATCCAAATAACAATACCTTGTCTAAAGCTTGTATCCTTCTATTACTCTGGTGTGTTTGACTTTATATTATCGTGGGTTTTATTCCTCCCTTTCTTGCTTTCTCTTTTCATTTTGCTTTCTGTTTATCAAATAGAAATAGTGGTACGCCTTTCGTTTGTGATCATCTGTCATGTTTATTGTATTGTTAGTCTGAGGTGCAAGATAAATAATCAAGGGAAACATCTGTAACAAAAAATATTAACCTCTGATTGTTGTTCCTGATTCTGACTTGCCCACATTTATCTCTTGCAAAGTAATTGTGCATGTTTTACTAAATTGTTTTACGTACACTGTTGTGTTTAATCTCGTGGCATATTCTAAAGTATTACTAACGTCCGACAATCGCTGCTTTTGCTTACATAAATTATAACGTCTATGTATAAAGCAGCGTCACACTCTCTACGTGTCTGTTATCCTTCTGAACCCCCATCCCCCGACTCCGTAATTTTTATTTGACGTGGATTTTCAATTAATCTCCTTTATGTCAATGTTACACATGTGCTTTAAACATTCTTCCGTAAAACTTTTTTTTACCCTCAAGATATTTTGTTGTATTGAGGTTAAACGCGTACCATACGTACGTAACGCTCTTTTATTTCTGTACTTTTCTCGTTTTCTTTGTTTGTTTGTTTCTTTGGGTTTTTTTGTTGTTGTTGTTTCTCACTTCTCATTTCCATGAAAGATCACACGGGCAAACGTCTATCCCTGTCTCTCCCCCGTCTCTGTCTGTTTCTTCCTCCCTTATGCCTATATCCCATTTTTGATACTTACATTGATTATTATGGACAACTTGATTACACCGACAATACATTTTATTTTTGTTAAATAAGTAATGCTCCTATATGCTTAATTTTATAAATAAATGTGTAATCAGTTATTAAGTTATAAGTGACATCTATGTCATGCGAATAAGGTGATGTGACATGGTGAAAATGTTTTTCGTGCCAATGGCAGTGAAAAGTGTTTACTTAAAGTCTTACGAACAGTATGATGCTTTTTTGCTTATAGTTCAACGACTTGTGTCTAAACAAGAATATTGTCTTTGCTCTCATCGTTTAGTCTTTTGGTTCATGCGAGAATGTTTGATGTGATGGTGTTGGTAGAACTTACTCTAGGCGCAGCTTGCTGTAAACGTCTGTGTCTTAACTCGTTAGTAAAAGCTGGAGTTTCCTGGAGCCATCAAAATGGCGAGCTCTATTTCGGAATTCTTTCCGGGGACGGTAGGAGGGAGGAAGAGGGGGGGTGTTTTGGGATGAGGGGGGATTAGGGGAATGATATGGGGTGGGGGTTAGGTTGGGTGTTAGGGGATGGCGTATAGGCTTGCTGTTAACGTCTGTGTCCTAACGTTTTCATGCTCCTGTTTTGCATACTGTTTCCTGTGGCTCAAGTTTTATCCCCGCGTCTCTAATCCCCGCTCCCCTACAACGATTGAATGATGTTTATGAGAATATATTGATCTTAGTGCCAATTCTTGAATTAACTGTGTTTTCGGAGAGGCTGAATGTAATCGACCTCCGTGGTATTGAATCGACAAACTATTTGTGCATTCATCATGCACGCGGTGTCTCTGCTCATAGTGTAACCATGTAACTAGTCTATATACTTGCCCCAGAATCTGAATTTGTACAGACACTTTTAAGCGTGCAGCTGAAACTCCTTTGAGAAAAACGAAACGTTTATTTGCTTTGGTGTAGACCGCGACGAAACTATATAGTTTAATCATTTGAAATTTATGGCTATATACCATGTTTTTTTAAAAAAGACTTACTTTGGGACTGCATAACGAGAAAATAAGAATATTTTGAAACTATAGTTGCCATAAATAAGAAAAATCATGCATATATCTTCCACAAACGCCGACTTTTTAAAGACTTTCGTTGCTGAATAATTGTATGCCCTATGTTGGCGATCCTAGCCTTACGAACAGTGAACAAGCCCATATTCGTCCAAGTATCTTCTTATTCCTCCTTGTCGTTTTTTGACTTCCCGTTTCCATCCTCCTCTTCTCTTTCTTTCTTCGTCACAACCAGAAAAAAACCAATCTGGTGTAAAAAAAAAAAGAGAAAAAAATCTCTTCACATCAGTTCCATTTGCTTCTTAGGTGAGTGTTGATAGGGCTTCTGTTACTGTGATGTCTTTGGCTTCCTTTGTTCTGTTTAGTAGCCGCCTTTCATACTTTCTTTATTCAGATTAGTCTTCTGTTTTTCACATGTAAATACTGTAGCAAATGTCTTCAACCATTATCACCACTGTGTATCGGTATCACGATCATTTGTTTCATTTTTAATCACGTGCAATGTAAATATTTTTCGTACGGACAGCCTAAGGTGCTTCGTAATAATTTGACAACTTTCTTGAAAAGAAAGGGATATCACCTATTGATCTTCATTTATGTATTATTAGTGATTCTATATTCCCCCACATTTATCTCGTGCAACTGACTGTATTCATGTCTTACTACATCACTCCTACATAAATTACTACTGTATTTTATCTTTCGACTTATTCGAGACATTCGCTATTCCTACGGACATAATTTTCCAGTGAATATTTATAATATAAATTTCTCTGGGTGCATATTCTCCTTTTGACACAGTTTGTTGTCATGTTATTGTTCACATTTAATCCTGATTAATTATGTTAACATTAAGGATATGCTGTAAAATTGCTTATTGAAAACGTGTTCTCAAAATATTTGGTTGTCGCGAGGTTAAACGTTTTTTTTACGCTTACGTACTATCAGTTTAACAGATAAGTCCCACCTAACATAGGCATGAATGTGTTGCCTGCAAAGTTATAACAGTTTTATAACCAAATATTTTGGTATGTAAATTAATGTTCTCTGCCTCTCTGTCTGTCTGTGTGAAGCACGTCACTAAGTTTAAATCAATCTAGATGAGTTAACTAGTTACTCAAGGGTTAAGTTATATGACTGTTCACCTCCTTTCTTGCCTATACTGCACTGAGCTCTAAAATTGATACAAAGTATTGTAACTGTAATTATAACATTTATAAATCTAATAACTATTATTTCGAGTGTGTACTGAAACATTTATTTCAACGCTTTTCTTTTGATACTAATGCGCACTGTGTGTGTGTGTGTTATACAAATCCTCCTTAACCAATCCAAGTAAAATTCCTTGTCACCCACAGATGGTCTTAGGCCACATTTCGGCCTTGTGCCTAGATATATTAATGAAATAAATATGACGAAGAACTTAACGTGTGCACGGTGATCAGCTTGCAAGGGAGATCATCAAAGTTCCTTTTCGTACGGATAGTACTTTCCCTTTCATCGCTTGACAAACCAAAACGTTTGTTCACCCGAACTGCGTATCTTTCCGGGGGAGGGGCCAAGGGTGTTTCCGGGGGAGGAGAGGTAGGGTGGGGTTAGGGAAAATTGGGAGTTAATTGTGAGGTTACGAAAGCGGTAGGGATTACGGGTCGTGGGGGTTACAGCAGGAGTAGAAAACCCGGGCAGCGTCAAGTTCCCTGGCTAGTGTGTATACATGTATATGTATATATTCATCTAGTGCCATTATCAACAAACATATAAGGCTCTTCTTTTTTATCTCTTATGTCTTTCTCTATAATCGCGCATTTATTTTATCTCACATTTAACTTCATCAACTTTGCTGAACTGTGGTATCTTAGCGCAACTAAAATGCTTTTGTCACCATGACAATGATAGTCGTAAATCCTTATTAAAGACACAGGTAAGTTCTCAGCGTCTGTATTTCCCTCAGTCCTATTACCCCATTGTGGGCAAAAAGTCACTCTCTTTTAAGATATCCCCTCATCCATCTATTGTAAATATTGATGCTTTTGATGCAAACATGAATGTGGTCAAGTGTAACCGGTGTAAATTACAGGATCAAAGCTCATACGGACCCATCATATGCATGTAACACGTCGTATTATACAGAGAAGACTGTTTGCTGTGGCTTTCTAACGATTTATAAAACAGACGAAATAAAACGAGTAAATCGAATCTGTTAGCTATTTTTCGGGGGGGGGGAAGTGGGGGGGGGGGGGAGAGAACATTATAAAGTTGTAGAATCTTTTGAGATTGGTTAAACCATTACAAACTCGATGTTTAATTTTTCTTAGTACTTGTTTAGGTTTCGTATTTACAGTTCTGAACCTAATTCTGTAAAGATGTTTTACTTTGGAATGTTATGAGACCAAGATGGAGTTACAGGATCAGAAAATAAAGCCTGGCGACATGTTGTCTCATGGAAAGCTATGCTGTTGACAGGACACCGTCCAGGTGAGGGATGTAACAGCACGGATCAGTGCGTACAGAATGCAAACTGTTCAAGTGGAAGCTGTAACTGCTGGACCAACTATTATGGCAACAACAGCGAGGGCGTCTGTAAACCAAGTGAGACTCTGACACTATTGACTTTGAAAAGGTCGTCTGCAGAGTAAGTGGTGAACAGGATGACTGGTTTTCCTGGGATGGGAGTTCAGGTGTTTCAGAGGATTATATGTCATAGATAAGTCAATGTCCTTGTTGAGAAGTGGGTGTGCAGACAGATGTTACTATCAGAGAAACAGCTTGCGGTTTTTTTGGGGCTGTATGGCCGTATTTTGGAATTCACCTTTCATTTGCTAGAAATAAACGTAATGCTGTATTTCTGTATCCCTATTCTTCTTCTACTGCGGATTGCGGCGATGTTATTTGTGACTTTTTTGGCGACAGTTTTGCTTCCTACAGCCTTTTGTTGCTAGCGTCGCTATGTAATTTGATTCTCCGATCATGCCTGTCTGTGCTGCTCATGTATTGTTTCTGTTTGACAAATAACATTTGTGTTCCTTCAAAATGGTAGGTCTTGGCTATGGCTTGAATTGTTCTTTTGGAGTCAACAATATGTGCGTGCTGGATCTGACCTGTCGTCAGACTACCACCCAGACACACAAGTGTTTGTGCAACAACGGGACCTTCAGAGAAAATAATAATACCTGCAATCAAGGTAAATATCTACCTGTATGCATACTTAAATGCCGGTTCTGTATGAACTACATTTTCCCGTGGCCATAACAAGCGGGAAACCGCGTAAAACGCGCATTTTTGTAATGTACTAGTACAATGAGCTAAATGGTCACTTCTCTCATAAAGGCAGTCCTTTGATCCTGATTGGAACAACAATAAGACCAGTTGCCTTAAGGAGCGTAGTGAAATTTTCTAACAACGTTGCTGTACGAGTACAGTTTTCGATCGGGAGCCTATTTACAAAGCTAGCCACCCATGACTTTAAGCCTTATAGTTGCTGACTCAGTGAAAAACAAAACAATCACCCAGTCACCTAAACCCGCACACACACACACACACATACACCTATAGCTTCGGTAACCAAAAATTAGCGAAAACTTATAGGACTTAAAAAAATTAATTAAAATCATGACATGATTGAACAGCTTCAGTTTTTGTTCTGCAAGCCAGCGCCCAGCACTATTAGTAATGGACGATAGTAAGCATTAGTAATGCATGACACTAAGCTAAATGTCTGTAGCTAAAGCAATAATTTTACTGCTTGAAGATGTAGTTGTAATTGTTTAACCAACCTGTAAAGGAAAATACTGTGTTATCGTGCTTCGTTTTTTGTATTTTTATCCCACCAGTCGATCTGTTAAAAGTGACAAATCTAACGAGAAGCTCTGTGGAGGAAAAATATCTCAGTTTAACCTGGAGTGCTCCAAGACTTGGTCAGAACCTAACATACCAAGTATCCCTCAACAACACAGACAACAACTCTACAACTGTGACGTCTTATAGATTTGACAACAGAGTTCCAGGCACACTGTACACAGCCAATGTCACTACGTCAGTTTTAAGAGACCCCCGATACAGCAATGAGATTGAAACTTCACTTGGTGTCACACGAGATTTTTATACAAGTAAGTTTGTTTGGCAGATGATACCAGTCTTTAAATGACTATTATTTTTCCTTTGTAATTGTTGTACATTTTAATTTCAAGCAGCGTCGTAAGCTTTAAATAATAGCAGAACCTATTTAATATGTTCATTTACTCAGTAAAAATGAAGCCCAAGACGTTCATGTTCACGTAAGAGAAATTCTACTCACTGTTGGATGTTGTTCAGCGTTTTACTTTTCCTCTCCTTTCGAGAAAAGTCGTAAAGTGCTAATTGTAACGTCCTCGCCCACTTCCACACTTCGTGCAGACACGAGAATGGTTCTGGTTACAAAACAGTTTATTTTCTCACAGCATAAAAGCTACCGGCAGTGGACTGGCGCGCCGTCCTAAATGTACGACCTCGTGATAGTCTTGTGGAAATAACAGGTCTCTTCACATCACCAGAGCGGCCCTTACTTCTTCAACATCTAGTCTTGCTTCTCACGCCTCTACTCCACGACGAATGTTTACCTACACTACTGCATCCCTATTTACAAGTTGGGATTCTGGAGAAAGTCAGTTCGTGGCTACTTTTTCATTCGGTTTACCAGATCCTGAGTGGTGAACTCACGACGTTCGGGGTGGCATTCATCCCACGGCCCTTCTGGCCCCATACAGCTGGTCGTGCTGCATCATAGTCTCTGACCGGCACAACCGCATGCCGCAGCGAGGCTTTAACAAGCCCCACATCCTCAGTCCAACAACATAGTTTCTGACAGGCAGATGGAAGAAGAAGGCTGGTCTCCGTGAAATAAACACGGTCCCCTTCTCTGGTTCTGTCTCTGGGTCTGATTGTCTCCGTTCACTCGGGGCGGCATTTATATCTAGAAGTGGAGATTCCTTCCAGAACCTTCCCTCGAATCCCAGAATCCATCAGCCCAAATTACTATTGGCAGGGTGCATTCCAACCTGCCCGGTACTGCACATTTAGCACAATCTACCTTGTCGGTGCACTGGTCGCCCTGGTCTGATATCTCTACAGACCCTTTCCTACAGACCCTTTCCTACGGACCCTTTCCTACAGACCCTTTCCTACAGATCTATCGTTGGTCAGTTACCCTCCATAAACCAATCGTTTCTGCTTAACGGACAGGTCTCCTACCTTGAAACTCACTGTCCGGCTCACTCTGCTGATTTCGCTCCTTCCAGGTGCAGACTGGCAGGGATTGTGGTATGTCAACCATTAAATTCCTTGTTGGTGTCCTCCTGCGCAGCATACAGGTTACCAAGTCCCTGCTCGCTCAGCTAGCTAGGCTAACCCCGGTCTCCATTGTTCTAGGAGCGGAAGGTGGTGGAGAAAGTATAGGATATGGAGTGCATAGTACTACATATTGTCTTCTTTGTCTCGACTGTTCCATTTCCCGCTTCACACCTTTCCGATAGTTTGTAGTTTGTAAAAGAACCATCCAGATATTCATTAAATTTTAGTGGAATCACTAACATCTGTGTCTTGCATCTACATTCCAGAGCCAGCAAAACCCGGTACCTTAAGCGATGATCAGTATCCCGGTCCAAACGTCACACTGAAGTTTTCTAAATCTGAAGGAGCTGTGGATTTCTACCTTGTAAACATCACGCACAACGTCAGTTGGACGACACTGACAACAAAAGTCACCTCACAGAGTAATGATCAAATACCTGCCACTTTCTCTAATCTGACGGCTGGAGACTATTATTACGTCGTCATGGTGGCGTACTCAGGCGACATCAGCAGTGACGTCAGAAATGAAACATTCCGGGTGGACGTTGAGCGTAAGTCACTTTTATTGTTGGTAATGGTTTGATGGTAATTTAGACTGCATAGTCTACAATGAAGACGTTCCATGCTATATTAACTGTTTTAAATACATATATTTAAGATGTTCCGAATCTTTAAAACGAAATTATTTACTTTTTTTAATTAGCGAACTTTCAGTTTCCAAAAGTAATCCTCGATTATCGATGATATCTGGGTTATTTCCTTGTCTGCTTAGGTTCCGGAGAAGTTAGAAGTTTAAACGTGGCGGAAAAGAGAAGCAGAGAGATTGTCGTTGAATGGGGATCTCCGCTGACGCCTAATGGAGTCATAATGGGTTACACTGTGGAGGTGACGTCAGAGAACTCAACTTGTGTGTCAGGAGTTGCAGTTGTCTGTTCTAACTGCACATACACCAACTATACGGTATGTGGCTCCTCAGGCTTTACCTCCCTTGTCCCTGTGTATTTTGTTAAGGGAAGGGCTGTGTGTGTGGGGGGGGGGGGGCGTGAGAGAGTGTATGTGAGAGAGAGAGTGTGTGTGTGTGTGTGAGAGAGAGTGTGTGAGTGAGAAAGTGTGTGTGAGTGAGTGAGAGAGAGAGAGAGATTGTGTGTGTGCGCGCGCGCAACATTTATAACGTAAGAAACGTGCAGTTTGTGTGACAACTGCTGAAAGTCTAAAATATATTTACGTGTATCTAGACATGTTTTAATATTGATATATACATATATTTACTGACTGTTTAAGTATGCCTGTGGGGTATGATTAAATGCAAACACAGAACGCGCAACTAGCACACTGAAAGTGTGCGAAGAACCCTTGTTTCCTTAAATACACTCCATTTAAGATTTGTAATGTGCTGTCAGCGAAAGCAAAATCATAACACTGATATGCACATGGTTTGCTGGGCGTCTAGTTGTAATCTGGGCTCACGAGAGGGTTTTTGAAAGGATCAGTAGCTGCGAATTAATGCACCATTCCAACATTACTGCAAGAAGAAAATGGAGCAACTTCCAGCGTACAGGAACCGTTTCCGGATGCAGGAGCGCAGCACCAATGCTTAACTCCGACTGGTAGAGTACAGGAGCAGCGGCGCTCAGGTCGCCAGATTTGGCAAGAGAGGACGGGTACATCAAAAGATCCTTTAGAAGGAAGGCTTCAAACACCATCATTCATCGTCTGCAGATTGCCGAAAAAAACAGACCATACCACATGCAGCGGTTGCCATCCTGCGACTTCGTCGACCAGTCAAGCAGACAAATTGACAGACAATCACAAAGCTGCCCACAGAGCGCGGTGCGCTGCCCACGTGCGGTAGACTCGAGCTCAGTGGGCTGATGTGCTGTTCACCAACGAGTCTAGCTTTTGCCTGAATCCAAGTGAAGGGCGGATCTTTGTTTGGAAACGACTAGAACTGCGATCTGCAGAAGATTGCGCTGAAGAACGCGCTGCTTTTGAGGGAAGGTCGGCGATGGTGTGGGGAGGCATCAGCAGGAACCACGGGACACTCCTCAACCACCTCGCCGACAATCTGAGTGCAATCCTTTACGGTAACGAGATCCAGCGGCCGCTTGTCGTTCTCGCTCTCCGTCAGACTGTTCCTGCAGCCAGTGTATTTCAGGACCTCACTGCGCCATGCATGTGAATGACCTTCTGTGGCAGTTAGCGGTCAGCCGTGTACCATGTCTTGTGTAAACAGGCCCTGGTCCAGCAGAACACCTCAGGGATAAGATTTGAACGAGTGTTGGTGGGGGGGGGGGGATGCTTCATGGGAAACATTCCCCTGCTAATTGGCCACACCTGCTGCTGAACATGAACGGGTTGTCATTTCTGAGACTTTCCTTGTTCCAAATGTTGAATTCCACAAAACACACCTACCTTTACTGTCGTGAACACAATCTGTTGGATAGGGGGACACGGGTTGCCAACTGTTCCAGTGCACTTGTAAGTTTTGGGACTTTGTAAACTAGGGGCGATCAAGAGGCTGTAACTTGTCATCAGTGCGTTCTTCGACTAGAAATGTCAGCTTTCTTGCTCGATAGCTGCGTTACAAATTTGGAAATTGGACTTCATTTAGTTACGTTGTTTTTCTTTGGCATGATTATGAACAAATAATCCTACATTTTTTAAGTGTGTGTGTGTGTTACGTAAAAATAGAATCTTACATATACAAAATAGAAACCATTGTTAAAGTATTTTCACAGATGAGTACGTTTCTCCTAAATTCCAGACGCCAGATACGTCTAACTGTACCATCAGCAAAAATTACACACTAACACGTGATCAGCTGCAGTCAGATGGTATCCAAAAAGTTAACGTCACAGGTCTGGCTCCAAACGCCACATACCAGGTGAAAGTAACCCCATTTAACGAGAAAGGCGCTGGTTATCCAAAAGAGCAGAAAGTCGACACAAGCAGCGAAGGTAACAAAACTGAAAGTCTTTATTTTTGATGTCCGAAACTTTGATAACTTATTTTATTGAAACAGGCTTCCTGACCACTACTAAATAACGAGATTGGTGCATATAGCTTCCACACGGTCATTAGATCAGCTCTTTGTTGTCAGCATATCGTATACACTCATTAAAATAAAATACAGTGGATTTTAACAGAAAAACATAGCCCTGTTGCATTCTTACTTTTTCCACTAAACATTGTAATGCGTTTTAATGCCAGAGAGGAAACAGGACCGGAACAATTCATTGAACAGAAAAATGATACGAGGAAATGACGCAACTTCCGCGCATTTAATGTTTGGTATTCTTGTGTACTGTCCCTGTTTATGAGACATTAATATGTAGAATTTTATATCAAGAAATGAAATTACGCAATATTTTCAATAATAAAAGAACAACTCGTGCTGGCCATCTGGATATGACCTATATTTTCTCTTTTTGCTTAATGCGCCTTTTGACACCTTCACAGCTGCCGCGAACTTGGTGCGATTAAATGTAACGGCGCCACAGACACAGCCCGGTGTGTTATTGGTCAGCTGGGTGCCAGGCGAGAAAACTGGCAGGACTTCCTACTATATTTCCTGGGCTGAAGAAACCAGCATTGGCTCCAATCAGTTCACTTACAAGAGCAACGGGACAGCTTATGGTTGGTAAAACGAAATAGTGATGTACATATGACCTATTACTAACCAAAAAAGAAAAACAAAATCAGATCTATACTGTCCCCCACCCTGTGTACAATACTAAAAATGCTACTGTTAAAATAACAAGTTGGCGTTAGTACGAAGGCTTCTCTAACTTCACTTTTGCACCGAGTGACTGTATTCTGGAGGAAAATGGTTTAGCTAGAGAACGGATATTTTCGACAAATCTGCTCTGAATGTTTTGCGATATCGCAGGATACGAACAGCAGACCTACAACATCACCGGCCTCCTCAGCTACTGGAATTACAGCGTAACTGTCCTACCTTTCACAGATATCGGGCCTTCAAACGAAACTAGTCACAGGGTCTCGCGTACTACAGATTCAGGTACATGTTTATTACCGCCATGTGTCTCTCCTCACCTGTATACTCTGTCTCGTTTTCCTTGTACTTGCTCCCTTCTGTCGCTGACCCTGGATACATTTTTCATATAAAGGTACACGTCGAAAGAAGAGAGTGGCTCACACCGTTATAAACAGTTTTCAAAGACGGTAAATGCATAAGAGCCGTAGCACCTTTTTTGAAAGTGTAGAGCGCCTTTCCTGTAGTTAGTGATGTAGACAACGTTGCTATTTAAAATTTCCGAATAGGGGTCTACAGAGCTCAACCAGGCCAAAGAGAAATCAGTCGTAAGAAGATAGTCCAGGCTTTTGCAAGCATACGTAATTTTCTTTGTCTCGACTATTCTTTACAGGCACATGGATTCTCTAAACTTTCGGTGATGAGATGCTTGCTGGAGAGAAATTCTTTATCGAAATTATAGTCTATTGCCATGTTTTTATTGTAGACACCTGGATTAATTAGTTCCTTAAGAATCTTTTCGTACGACTTCATCAAGGTGTGTAATCCTGCACGGCACAGCAGTGTAATACTAAAATAAATTTAGAGCCTCGGCCCTATGCTTGCCTGGTAATTTCTTTAAATGTAGACTGCCTTGAATATGATTTGTCATTTGTCATTTCTCATTTCTTTAAATATAGACTACATTAAATATGATTTGTCTACATTTGTATGAACTGAATATGATTTGTCTAATTTTTCTTCCAGCACCGGGCACAGTCGAAATTTTTACAATAGACCAGCCAAAAAACACTGCGAGGGAGCTTCAGTTTACCGTCAAGTGCCCTCCAGAGAAAGAGAGAAACGGGCCCATCGACTTTATCGTTTTTAGAACCCAACCTGACAATAAGGTGATCTACTGACCCTAGTTTTAGAATCATGCAAAGAGTCAATGCAGCGAGTTTATTTTAAAATGAAGAGCACTGACACTATCTGGATACCCATCTTTTCTTTCCCCTTTTGGAACAATTTTATGATAATACCCTGAGATGGCTGTGGGAAATTGTGGCAGTAACAGGTTTATCTGGTGATTCGTGTGGACTTACGAAAAAGCTTTGTCTAGTGTGTGAGATGCAGTTTAAAATACGCAGACATATTTTTGTGTCGACATCTAGGATAACACACAATGCAAGATTTGTCTATACTTGCGTACTAAAAGACTCTAATAAATGATTGGAGTAAACGCCTAACTTGGATTTCAAGTCTGGACGCCATGCACCACTAAATCTTTGGCCTATATTTTCTTTCTCAGGTCCCTTTTCTTTCTTTCTTTCTTTCTTCCTTCCTTCCTTTCTCCTTTATTGTACCTTCTTTACCTTTTCCTCCTGTTTTTTTCTTTTTTCTTTTGCCTCACTTTTTAAAAACATAATCTTTGAAAATCTTGATGTAGATACTGTTCTAGGGTATCAGAAAACTCTTGCGATTTGCAAAGAGAATATCGCAGTACAATGAAACGTAATGTGGGACAGGCACCTCAGCCATATTTTGTGCACTGGCGTCTACAGCGAACTCATTTCAGTCACCACTGATGCTTACTAAGCATCTGTATTTCTTGCCTTTCCATTTGTAGTCTCTTGCAACGATAACACATTTTAGTTTTCCACTTTGTTCTTAAAATCCATGCTAAGCAAATACTGTCCTCTGTAACTGCATTGTATTGACATTATCATACTGGTAAACACGAAACTTCCTGTATCTTTTTAATGCAATCTTCCTATTAAGTATTGTCATGTTTTCATTTGGCAATTCGTTTGTTTGTTTGAGCGCATGATGGCGGCAGTGTCAGGTCAGTGCCTGGGTGCAGTGCGTGTGTGTGATTTGGCCAGGGTTCAGTCTGCGGTTCGCCTCGCTTTTGAGCATTTCCGCTATGTGCTTCCCCCGGCACACATCTGGAATCACTCCGACAACACTACTGTAGTAG
The DNA here is from genome assembly GCA_004794575.1 of Lanistes nyassanus. Classification (NCBI taxonomy): domain Eukaryota; kingdom Metazoa; phylum Mollusca; class Gastropoda; order Architaenioglossa; family Ampullariidae; genus Lanistes; species Lanistes nyassanus. The sequence continues at coordinate 181,380 of SMGT01001157.1, read as the reverse complement.
CGTACATCAACCACCTTGGCGGTACCCACTATGGCGTTGTCGACTCAGGCGGAAGATCTGTAGCTCTGGGCCCAGCGCCACGGGTTCTTCCTGTCTGCTCGACTTGCGGCGGGCACTGTCAATGTTCTCGCAGACGTCCTGAGGCCCCCACACTGTGTTCTACAGACTGAATGGACACTCGTTCACTCCATTTGGAACCAGTGTGGGGGGCCTGGTTTCGGCCACTGGTGGACCTGTTTCCCGGTCTATGTCTCCCCAGTTCTGGATACGGAAGCTTGGGTGTTGGACGCGTTTTAACTGTCATGGGCGGGGCTGGAAGCTTACGCCTTCCCCCCCTTACCCCTCCTTCCCCGCGTGCTGCAGAAGGCGGAGTCCGATCGTCCCTGCCTCATTTTCTTCGCGCCTTGTTGGCCGGCGCAGGCATGGTTTCTCGATCTTCTACGGCTGAGTAGAGCGGATCCACTTCCCATCGGCACCCTTCTCCAGCCATTGTCCAGCATCCATCATGCCAACACCTAGTTTCTCCGTCTGCACGCATGGCTCTTAGTTCTGCCCGCCTCATTTCCAAGAACAAGGTGTACGGTGCTCACTGGTGGTGTTGGGTGGAGTGGTGTCTGTCCGAGGGACTAGACCCAACCAGGCCACGGGCAGTGGACCTCGTCAACCACCTCTCATTCTTGGCCGACTTGGTCCAGTTGTCCGTCTCCGCTGTACGAGTGCGCAGGGCAGCGGTCCTCGCCACCCTACGTCAGCTTGGAGTCACGTTGCGTGGCAACGCGTCCCTCATCACTGAAGTGATCCTTGGTATCATGTTGTTCCAGGCTTGCGTTTCCCGTCGGGTTTTGGCCTGGGACCTCTTTTTTGTTTTAGCTACGCTTCGATCTCCTCCTTACGACCCTCTGCGTCACGCTTCCTTAGCTCACTTGACTTTGAAAACTGTTTTGGTAGTCATGTTTGCATCTGGCCGTCGTGCCAGCGAAGTTTGCGCCCTGTTTTGGGCTGGAAACAGACCCAACGCAGTGGCTCTTGGTCTCTGTCTTTCGCGCTCCAAGGAGTTCTACAAGCGGCCTACTGGAGATCGAAAGATCCATTCATTCAGCACTGCTTCAGGCATCTTTCCTGTCCCCGTGAGGACCGACTTTTGGTGTGGCTGGTGCTGTAGTCACCCAACATCTCTGGTCGGCTGCGTCCTCTTAACCCTGGTAAGTTTTTGGTCTCACCCACCACCTTTATGTGCTAATCAGTACTTTGGGTCATGATACAGTATTGGGACAAGAAAATACATATTTCGTGTTTCTAAATTCGTGTTTCCTTAACAATACTTACCATGACCCATCAGAGGCCCACCCTCCTCCCCGCTAATTTAGGTTTTCTGGTTTGAGAAAGTCAGGGTGACTTGGTCAGTGAACTATGCGCACGGGTGGCGCGTGGTGTGCGCATGCGCAGAGGGGCTTTACCGGGGTTGCCTTGGTGGGTACATTTTTTTGGAAGGTGCGCTTAGGGATCGATAATTGAGAATATAGAACTTTGGGTCATGGTAAGTATTGCAAAAGAAACACAAATTTAGAACAAGAAATTTGTATTTCTCAGTTTGTTTGATTCAGTGAAACAGTTTTAAGGTTTGATGTGATTTTTCTGATGTTTCAGACTGTAGGATCCGTGCCAGTTAATGACGGCTGTGCCAGCAGCTACACGTTCACTGCCAACGTAACGGCGGAAGTCAATTACACTTTTAGCGTAAGACTTGACTACTCTGTGAGAATGCCCGAAAACTTCATTGCAATATAGCTCTCTCAATTCGGTATTTTTTGTAATGTAAAACGTGCCATTTATGTCATTAAAGTATGTTTCCTGGTATATATGACAAAGTGAGCCATTAGTTTTTCTTGGGTGAAGGGAGAAAGTTTTTTTTACAAAAAAAACTAACATAAGACTGTTCAAACGCCAGTTGTAGCTGAGTACGGAGCGTAAGTGAGCAAAATTAATGTGCTACGTTTGTTGGCATGTCTATTAATGGGACACCATCAACAGGCCTCGGCGAACACCACCAGGTTTGAAGGAGCTTCAGATCTTCGTTGGTGGTACGTGAAGCCTAAACGTAAGTTATTTGTTTCTGTTTGATCGTGTAATTTCTTGCGTGACTGCGGTCCTTATGCCTGTCTTTGTCTTCCACTTTTGCGAGTACATCCCAGTTTCTATAGATTCATCCGCCCAGACCACATTGTCTATCAAACCATTTTCTGTCAACATTAATTGTTGAAAGGATTGCGTCGTGTTTGTCTGAAAAAAATTCAGAAAGCTTGAGAAAATTGTGCGACTTCAGGAAAACGTTCGGAATGTTCAAGTGTAAGTATTATATGGAGGAAAAGTCATTTCAGATAATAAAACAATCTGTGTACTTTAATACAGGCGTGCCTTCTTTTCCCAGACAGTGGCCTCCTAAACACGTTGTGCTAGACTACTAGCAGAGCTGTTATTAATTGAAATGAATAATCAAACAGAAATGCCAAAACAAACGAACATGATTACATGTCTTTTATAAGATAAGGGGGAACCGGATGGCCGAGTGGTTAGAGGCCTGCCTCCGGACCCGAAATAAAGGAAAACAGTTTCGATATCCGTGCGCCGCACGACACATCCCCCGGTAAGTTCACCCAGCTGAGAATGGGTATCTGACCCATGGGTCAGGGAAAGTAGAGCAGCGAGGGAGACGAGATGGGCACCGCCCTCAAGATGCTGACCCACGGAAAAGTGGGGGTTTCATACACCCCCACTCCTCTATAACCTAAGGTCATGGGACATCCTTTATCTTTTGTAAGATTAATATAGGTAGACTTTGTCCTGTCAGAATGGCTTAGCGAAGTAAATTAATTGTTGATTTATAAGTGACGTGTTACATGTTTTCCGGGGGTCGCTTTCTTTCTGCCAAAACCCCACCACTTTTTCTGTTGCTTTATGTTTTATACTTTCGCTTCAGCTGACATTAAAACTTGTTGCCTTGGTGTCTGTGATGCTGTCTTTACAAGGGCATCACCTGTATCGTGATGCACAAGAGTACCGCTTATTATAGACTTCAGCCGTTTCTAACTGTATTTCAGCCCCAACGCTGATTGAAAGCCCTGTGAACTCTACAGCCAGCGCAACCAAAACTACAGCGATGCTCAAAGTCTGTACTTGTCTGATTGACCGGTCACAGGGAGCCATCACTTTGGCAGGTCTTATCGTCTGTAACCCTGACAACACAAACTGCGATGTTTGTAAGGAGTTGATGTTATTGTATTTTAAGTTAAAGGATTTCAATATACCAATAGTTTATAAGTATTGATTAAATGGCTATTCTTCATACGTTGTATGGGAAAGCCTTTTGTGCGGATTTAACTAGTTATGGATCACTACTGGTCCTGTTTTAAGAAATACCAAAACACCAACAACTGTTCCGATATGTGGAATCGGTCTAGGTGTGACAAATTTTACAGTTGGCCACTTTTAACGGTTAACTCAAAAAATTCAGAAATATTATTTGTTTTGCTGTCATATCCGCGGTATGTCTTTAAGCAAACTGTAATGGAGGTGGGGGAGGGTGAAGAGACCAAGAGAGTGAGGGGGCGCGGGGGTAAGACAAGTGTGAATATAATTATTTTGTTAAAAAAGAGCACGAGTGAAATTGATGCTACACATAGGCTCTTTTTTAATTTTTGCATGTCACAGCTGGTACTGAAGTTAACAACTCCTCTGTTGTTATAACGTGGAAAAAGTTCAAGAACAATGGCTATAAAGGAGTTTACAGACCCACACCTGATGACTGGCACCAGTCACCGGACTTCAGTAAGTCTAATGCAGACAGCTAGCCAGCTAGGTAGACTGACGAACAAACTGACTGATGGCCGGACGAACGGACGGGACGAGATTGGACAGGACAGACCAACGAACAGACAAGACAGGCAGCCAGGCAGACCACCGGTTCGCATCCATTGAATAGGACATATTGCATTCATTTCTGCCTCTTCAACAGTGGCTCTAGCATGCTACATTGCAGCCGGCAATGTAAATCACCTACTGCTTAAGGAACAAAGCTAGGAAGAACCTAAGGCCAACCCTAACCCACCCCTAGACCACATCCCCACAATGAACAAAGAAAACAAATTTCGCAACTGAGATTCGAACACCTAATTTTCCTATCCTAAAACAACGCCTTAATCATTCAGGTACAGAGTGTCACATGTCACTCCTAGGTTGTCACCAGTCACTCCTAAGTAAGCCTGTTCGCACCTCCCTTTCTTGACACCTGGTAGGTGGACGCAATGTGGGTAGCTGCTCTAGGCTGGCCAGTACCGGTTTAATCGAGTTTAAGAGCGCATACTATTTAAGCTGGGAAAGAGGGCATATAGCAGATATAGACAATCAGACAGGAGATACGAGAGATTGGATACACAGATAGACAATCAGACAGAGAGACACAGGGGAGATGAAGTAGGAAGACCAAGAGAAGCTGACACGTGTAGACCCACGGACCTCTGCCCCTCGCCATCTTAGCCAGGACGTCGTCGGAGCAGCAGCTAGCAATCACGCTGAATATACTGGGTTGTATTTCGCCGACAAGTCTACGAAATAGACGTGTAAGTGACTGTTGGCTGTGCCTTATATGTTAAGGACTGCTCTTGGCATAAACTGTCTTAGAGATTGGGGTTGATTTAAGGTAGGTGGTTTTCTTTTCCTGCTGGAGACAGTAGACGTCATAAGCTAGTGGCCGGGCGTACGCCAAGAGGACGTAGAGGAAGTGCTGGTCGTGAAAGTGTGATAGCTTCATTGTTGGTCGTTGAATAGCTTTAGAATTGTGTATCGTTGAAGTAGTTGTTTCAGTAGTGACAAGAGTAGGAGCTCTGTTGTCGGTCACTTACTGTGTTTGTGTATAGAGCGGGATCATAGGCCGTTTGCAGTTTGATTTCCTCTCTTGCTTTAGTTTGATTATCTTCTTTTTCTGATTCCCCGTGGTATGACGTAATCAGGCAGTGTCTTACCCTAGACACGAGTACGGTGATTCTCTGTAAATAATCTGTAGATATATTTGATGTTGTCGAGTCAGTTAGTGTTTGAAATATATGTTGAATAACGGTTCGCTGCAGTTGTGTCTTTTACGAGGGTGGGGGGTCTTGAGCAAGAAGTGTTTTGCCTGTGTGAGACTGTGCGAGCGTGTCAGAGTATGAGAATCTTTTCCCTCGGTAGATTTCTCTAGTTGTTCACATTATTTCATAGCGTCGTCACCCTTTGGTGTGGAAACCATTGACCTGAGGCAGTAAAGGTTTTGGTGACGATTGCTCAATTAAGTCTACATTTACGAGATCACCATAACAGTTTGTTCAGTAATTCTGGAGAAGTCGAGTCCAGTAAGTTAAGGTACGGCCCGGCATGTCACACAGAGCACTTCGCCGGGTTCTGTTCATTCTAACCATGAGAAGCTGCACGAGATGAGACGTCACAATGCAACTTCTTATCGCTAGAATGAACACAACCTGCCTTTGTGATCCGTAGCCGAATGGGTAAAGCGTTGGTTTATTGACTGAAGATACAGTGTTCGATTTTCGCATCTTCCGTTCAACTGCTTTTGCTTTTTCGCCGACTATTCAGTGCGGGATTTAGTATTGCAAGCTACACCGTGTCATGCTAGAGCCCCTGTTGAAGAGGCAGGCAGAAATGAATCCAATATCTCCTATTCCATGGATGCGAACTGGGTGGGGAGGCAGGCAAATGGACAGACAGGGCAGACAGACAGAACAAACAGACCGGACGGACGGACGGACGGAGATTAAACCTTTTACAAAAACTTCTACTTTCTGGCCAGCACGTGTGACGTTAACAATCTCCACGCAGTTCTACCAAGGGGCTTAAGATTCAGATTGGCGTAAGTTGTTGGGCAGCTTTCCAGCAGTTGTGTTTTCATGCCAGAGCAGCCATTTTGTCAGTGTGCATGCCAGAGCTGCTGCACGAAGTCTGACGGCTACAGTTAGTCTAGAGGACCGAGCAAAATGCGTGCAGTGTACTATAAATAGAGGTGCTGACCTCAACATTGACTTTTTCCTGGAGATTGGGAAGTTTGTACTTACCCAACAGTCTTGTCCTAGTCGCATCATATCATCATTTTCGACCAAGCAAGTCAAACACCTTGCACCCCCACCGCAGACAAAACACTAGGGCTGCTGTGAGTAGCTCTGGCGTTTGATTCTGCCGGGAGGTTCGTTGCCTGGCAAGCATTCAGAATAAGCGGAGATCGCCATGCTTCATACGGGGTAAATATTTACCTGATATCTCGCATTTAAGTTGCACGTTACGCGTTCAGTGACGCGTCTGCTCCGAACGTCTTTCGGATTAGAAGCATAAAACTTGAGCCTCGCATTTAGTAAAACAACACTTGCCGATAGAATCGGGGCGGGTGGTAATGAGGGGTAAGGGATCAAAATATTGCAGTCCGACAGGCTAGCTGTTGTAAAAGCAGAACCAACCGGGGCTAAGACATTACTTAAAAAAAACAAAGAAAAACAACGCGAAACAAGAAAACAATTTTTTAAGTGTCTAACGATCTTAGTGCGGGTAAAAATTTGCATGGGAACATACAGCACCAAGCGGAACGTAATGGAATATTTCGTATCAGTATCAAGAAGACATAATGACTAGCTAGTTGTATACAGATAATCTATCATAGAATAGCGAATCACATGGTGCAGCTCTAATTTAACAGGATTTTCGACCTTTGTCGTGGCGAGAAGAGGAGGTATGAACGGTCTTATACCATACCACTAGAAATTATTTCCCTGTCAGCTTGACATTAGATGTTCTTTTGCTATCTGAGACATCTTTTGACGCTGTGGCTGTGCTGCGGATGTTGGTGCAAGAGGCGGAGCTAGGTGAAGACAGTGAAGCTGAAGTATAACGAACGTAGTGGCCTACTGTTCACTGAGGCCCCGTAACAACAGAGTTCACTTCTCCAAACAGAGTCGTCCCGCAGAAAGAGGTCAGCATTACTGACCCGTTCCATCCGCGCGGTTAATACTGAGGTCACGTACACGCTGGGTGACAACGACAAATGCGAAAAGCTAAACGACAACATCTACTGTAACGGACCTCTGCCTCCTGGCACCAAACTTGTGTAAGTTGTTTTCCTTGTCTTTTTATAAAGTGTTTACTCTTAGCGTCTGGTCTAGTAAGGCTACCTAATATCTGATCTGTTACCTGCTTTCAGCACAGTAAAATACTGCTTCATGGTACGTTTCTGTACAAGATCCCTTGGTGCTCTCTGCCTAACTCTTCTGTCAAACATAACACAAACTGTACCTGAAAGCAAATTTCTCGGTAATTTTTTCGCACTTTTACACAAAAGGTAGATACGTTTGATGAAACGGGTTGGTTATAACCCTTTCACGACTGCACACGTTTTTGTCATCACAATAGCGCTGGCCATTTTTGTCTGTCACAGAATCAGGGCGTTCGCTTGTACTGCGGGAGGATGCGCAGTGGCCAAAGAAACTATCATCATTATCACGGAGAAAGAAGGAAAGTATCATTCGACAGTCCTTTTGTCATATCACAATGAACGCTCCCTGTTAGGAATCTGTTAGGTGTATGACGTTATCGCGGTAAACAGGTACTTGTATACCCCGTATACCCCGTAGGTCAAAACCAGTCGAGCCCCTGTCGATCTTAGCACCTACCACTGCAATCTTCTTAACTGTATCTGTCGTGCAACATGGCTCTGGATTCTTTCTACCCACAACTGATAATATCGTTACGTGTAGGCTAGTATCGCACGAACGGAAAGGATCAGAAAACGATGAAAGTCGGGACTTTTCATCAAGTCTGATGTGCTCCAAAATGATGATTCTTTTGTTGTCGTCCAATCAGTGAGTGGTCACGTGTGACCACACGTGTTTCGATAATGCTTTTCAACCATTCGTGTGCCCTGTTCCCTTAGGAGTTTCAGCTGAGTAACCTTTAAGAACTAGATCTTGTCTTTTCCAAATATGTGTTCTGGAAACGAAGCAGGCCCTATAGTGCGTTCTGAATAATTTGTCAGTTTATTTTCTTCTCCGTGTGGATTTAAGGCTTCTTTTTATGGCGGCTGTGACATTTTCTGTGTACGTTCGCATTGACATTTTATGATTATGTTGGCGTTGGTATTCGTTTGATATATATATAGGGCCTATATATATATATTAGTAGAAATAAAAACCCCGCCTAATACAAAGTTTTTGAAACCCAAGATCACTGAACGATGTGAATAGCTAATTACATTTATTTCTCACGCTGAGATACTAAGCTATTGTTTTCTCTGTTTAGAAGAGAGTTGCCGCAAAAGCTTTTCTAAGCTAAGCAAATCGGTCACGTGGACTGAGAAACTTAAACAGGTTTATGCTGATACATATCAATTTGTCTGAGACAAGGCTGTGACCATTCAGCTTATCTGTTCAGGATTTTGTCTGATTTTGTCAGAAAAATTTAGATGGTGAAAATCATGTTCAACTTTCTGTTTTGGGTTCCAGAGGGTCCGATCGTCGGCGCTATAGTGGGAGGCGTTATCGGTGCTTTAGCACTTCTTGTCATCATTATTCTCATCGTCGTCTTCGTGATGCGACGCAGAAAGTACGTGCTCGTGAGACGTGTTACAGCCAAACCAAAGTTTTGAAGTAGTAGTTCCTCGGCAAATGGTTTACCAACGCATGCCCCCCACCCCGCCCACACACACTATTTCTCTCTCTCTTTCTCTTCGCTCCCTTCTTTACCCTATCTCCTGCCGTTCTTTTTTTTTTCCTTCCCAAGAAACCTGCCAGGGGAGATAATTGGCATATCCTTTGGTTTGTACTAGTGAAGGTAACTCATGTAATTCATGGCTTATGGTAAGTATCGAAGACAATAATCATACTGGTAAAAAAAAAGTTACCTTCTTCCATTCTGTCTTTTATTCCAGTAAAATGGAGAAGCCCCATAAGTACAAGCCCAGCACCAAGAGGCACCCTGCCAGGTAAGACACTTTCATTCAAAGCGCTGTATGTCCGTGCGGGTGCGTGTGTGGGTGTAAGTGATTGCATGCGTGCACGCAACCACATTTCTGTGTGGGTCTTTGATAAACATAACAAGCAGGATAAACGGCATCTCAATTAACCTTCCTGTACTTGTGCCAGTGCAGTTACTGATATTACGCAACACCCGAGTTAAGCTGATATACTTAACTGTCTGTGAAAGGCACCCCATTAGGCTGAGGGACTTCAAAGCGCACTTAGACTTTCTTCACAGCGATTCCAACCTTCGATTCCAGGATGAATTCGAGGTGAGTCTGAATGTTCGTCATAGCGAATATCTAAATACTCTGGCTTCTTCGTCCGCCTCGGAATTCTACTACCTGATGTTGCATGTCAGTAACTCTTTAAAGGAACTTCGCTACAGAGCATACAGATTCCGCAGTACCGGAGTGTGTCGAAGCGCTGTGAATGCTGCTGGGTCTGAAATGATCGTCAGAATATTGAAGAGAAATAAACGATGAAAATAGTAAAAGAATGTTTATGCATGTTCTCACATGTTAACAGTTTTTTTGGCCAATTGCCGTTGACTTGCATAGTTGGGTTGTGTCTTGCTGCGTTGATGTTGTCTGTAAGTCAGTACCTACACCCAGAGTATGACACAGTTTCACATGGGATAAAGGCCGACGGACATTACAATAAAGGCCGACGGACATTACAATAAAGGCCGACGGACATTAGAGCCTGTGTCTGTTGTCGTGCAGGATATACAGGAGCGGAGTCCAAAGACATACAGTCAAGACGCCGCCACAACAGACGCCAACAAAGTGAAGAACCGTTATGTCAACATTCTTCCTTGTGAGTGCTCGCTGTTTCTTTCGCGATGCAGAAATACGCGACAGCAACGACAACCCCTTTGACGACGATTTCGATTACGGTAGCGATGATGGAGAGGAGGAAGATAGCGACTAAACAGTAGCTGGGCTAATGTTGGTGTTTATAACTATATCGCTGTGCTTATGTGCTGTCCAGATGACCACACAAGAGTGAAGCTAGCCACCGCTGATGATGATGAGACTTCAGACTTCATCAACGCCAACTACATTCCTGTAATCAACTGTTCAGCGTCCGTCCGTCCGTCTGTCTATCTACATATGTCTTTATCATCGCCAGATTGATCCCTATAATCACATTTTTCAGAACCAGCCAATAGTTTTGTCTGTCTTTCATCCTGTCTCTGTACTTGTTTTCTTTCATTCTTTTTCTTTCTTTCTTCCTTCTTATCCTTTTCCTTTTCTTTCTTTCGTTCGTTCGTTCGTTCGTTCTTTTCCTTTCTTTTCCTTTCTTTTCTTTTCCTTTTTTTTCTTTTCTTTCGTTTCTTTCCTTTCCTTTCTTCCGTTTCCTTTTCTTTCTTTTCTTTCTTTTCTTTCTTTTCTTTTCTCTTTTCCTTTCTCCTCTTTCTTCCTTTTCCTTTCCTTTCCTTTCCTTTCCTTTCTTTTCTTTTCTTTTCTTTCGTTTCTTTTTCTTTCCTTTCTTTCTTTTCCTTTCCTCTCCTTTCTCTTTTTTCCTTTCTCCTTCCTTTTCCTTTTCTTTCCTTTTCTTTCCTTTTCTTTCCTTTTCTTTTCTTTTCCCTTCCCTTCCTTTCCTTTCTTTTCCTTTCTTTTCTTTTCCTTTTCTTTCTTTTCTTTTCCTTTCTTTCTTTACACGTAGTTGTGCAAAGTAGAGAGGGAGAGAACTCTCGTTCAATTGTCGATTGAACTTTCGCTGTGATTCAAATACATCTCGGCTTCTGTTCTCACAATGTCAGGGTTTCTCCTCCCCACGTGAGTACATCGCGACCCAGGGCCCCATGACTGGCACGGTAGACGACTTCTGGCGGATGATCTGGGAACAGAAGTCGAGGGTCATTGTCATGCTGTCTGACCTGCAGGAGAGAGGGCGGGTGAGAACACTAGTCTCTCCATAGTTTACGAATCTATAAGTCCGGAACGGAAACTCCCCAAAGAACCAGGTTCTGCTGCATGCCTGTGTATGTTGTTAACTGGGGGTTAACTGAGCTCACGACAGCCCAAAATAGTATTTCTGACCTTCCTTGATTCTCCCCTATGCGGTCCGTCTGGTACACTGGGGTTGAAGTCAAAAGCTTCGCTCACTGGGAATGTTCTTTACTTGTCTGCACTTCACAGACTTTTTTAATTAAAGGCCCGTAATATACACCCCAACACCTATGTTGTTATAATATGGGTTCGCGTGAGCCCGACTACGTATATGGGTGAGACGGTATGTGCGAGTGCACGTGTATGAATTGTGCTTGTGGAGTTGAATCGTTATTAATGTCGTGTGCAGCCCAAGGTGGACTTGTACTGGCCAACGGAGCCCAACTCTCCAGTCCAGTATGGTGACGTCATCGTTGAGCTGAAGTCCTCGTCGACACTCAACAAATACACGATCCGCGACTTCACCGTCTCCATGGTAACGGTCCCAACCGAGCAGTGAACGCTGTTTCTTCCTTCTTTCCTTTCTTTTCTAAGATCTACTGTCCTTTACAGCTGTACCACACTTTGACTGTGAAACGCATTTCTCGACATGACAAGAAGCCCTCGGTACAGAAAGCATTGGCTCTTCAGCCATACATTACTTACTTCAGGATGCGTGTTGTGTTTGTTGGATATCGCTTCAATCTGTTTCCGGCAATCAGTGGGTTGACTGTTCGGTCCACTGGTTCTTAAAGACCGAACTTAATGACAGACGTAACTCGAGACGTTCGGTGTCAGTCGGCTGGCCCTAGCAACGTTGATGAAAACCTTGATAATGACGTCCTGCAGGATGTTGGTTCAGCACTGTTTGTGGTATCGTCTGAAACATTATTTCGGTAACTGACAAATAAGAACCGGAGGACAGGGAGAGAAGAGAAGGGAGAGGAGAGGAGAGGGGAGGGAAAGGAGAGGAGGGAAAGGAGGGGATGGAAAGAAGGAGAGGGAGGGAAGGGAGAAGGGAAGAGAGAGGAGGGGAGGAGAGGAGAAGAGAGAGGAGGGGAGGGAGAGGAGAGCCTGGATGCTAATCGGTAGCAAGTTAGCAACCAACCAACCAGCCAACCAACGTCATCAACCACCTACTAACGAAAGACCCATTCATCCTTGAAGCACGAGACCCAGGAGACGCGCAAGGTCATGCAGTTCTTCATCCCCGGCTGGGAGGACTACAGCGCCAACCTGGACTCGGACGATGTCCTTGACTTCATCCACGCCGTGCGACAGCAGGCGCGCACGTCACAAGGGCCGATCACCGTCCACTGCAGGTAAACCTGGGTGTGGGAGCCCTGAGGTGGGAAGGGGGATGCTCGGTCCACTTGTCGTGCCCAGGTGTCTTGTGCTACTTTTTTCTGTCCTGACCGCATGCTTTTCAACAGTGAGTGTCATCCATCAGGATACCATTTTCCTCGTAAAGCATCTAACGGCGCATTCATTGGGATGGTTTTTCTCGTCTTCTCTCCAGCGCTGGCGTGGGTCGAACAGGGACGTTTATCGCCCTTGACTTCCTGATGCAGTACGTCAGTGATCAAGACCTCGATGCCGAGGTGGACATTTACAACCTGGTGCTGAACATGCGCCACAACCGCCCCCACATGGTGCAGTCCGAGGTCAGTGACCTTCACCTTTTCTACAGAAATCACGCGTAACAACACACACTTAATACGGCAGGCAGGGATCGTGCAGATAAAAACGGTAATAGCTCTAGTATAAGAACAATATCCTTGATCCAAGCCAAACTGTAGACAGGCAAGACAAGTCTAGGAATATCTACTAAGTTCTGGTAAGAGATTTCGTCCTAGAACCTTTCTCTGTTTCTCTCTGTCTCTCTAACGATGAACGTAACGAACTCATTCCAGCATATTTTAGAAAACATCCCAATGTTTACAAATTGCACCATTTGCTTCCTTCAAAAAAAAACAACAGAAAACCCTTAGCCTAAGCAGCTCGTGTTGTCAAAATTTTAATCAATAACGTTTCATGATAAATACAGGTATGCACCTCTCCACATTATGTACTTACACTATGGATTAACTAATCTTTGAAATGCTTGCTTTGTATGTTTTGTATTCTCCATCAACCACCCCACACCCACTCCGGGGGTAAAAGAAAATTAAATAACCTTGAACTTCGTCTGTGCTTTCTGTCTACCTGAAATGTCTCTCTAATCAGTCCACATTATTCTGTATAGTGTGCAACAAACACTGTGCGTCTTTGTTGTTTCAGAAACAATACATCTTTATCCACGACACTCTAAAGGTCATAATCGATAAGAAGATCAAAGCCATGCAAGAGAATGAAAACATCTACATGAACACCAGCACTGACGACGACAACATCTACGCCAACACCAACCCAGCATTCGGTAGGCAAATGATGCCAGCTGGTGATGTGTTAAATATGGTTTGAAATCCTACAGTTTCATGCTGTATTCGTGTAGGGTTATATTTTTGAAGGGTGCAGTTGTTTATAGCTGTTTGAACTGTTAAGTGGTTTGTAATTAATTTTTGACTAGTTGAGACACGCTGCATGTGGAAAGTGTCGGCGTAGAGTAACTGGTCACTAACCAGCATCCGAGGAAAAACTGCGAGGTTTATCGAGTGCAGGTTGTTCCTGAAACTATATATCCCCGAGTCTGGCCTGCAAAGGGAAGTAACCCTTAAGAATAAAAACCAACGGGCGAAGAGTACATTCCCATCACTCTTGGCATTCAGATTCAATATTACCAGAAAATCACCAAACAGATGGATGATTAACGTCCTGTCGCAAGCTGAGGGCATATCAGGACGGTACCAAATAAAACGTATCCATTTCTTGAATATAAATCGTGTGTCTTCAATTTCACTACACTGTTTCCTAAGGGTATAAATGCAAGTATTATGGGATGGAAGGGTGAATAGAGGGGCCCAGTAGCTCATTTTTCAACACTGGCTTTTCTTCCTCTTCAGACCCAGAGGAGAGTTTGTACCAAAATGCCGAAACTATCTGGAAGCCGACAACAACATTATGAACACGACTGCCTCACTTCAGCGTAGAGTTCCGCAGTTCAGTCCGACAGAAGCAGACGCTTTCATCTTTCACGCCTTTCATCTTCCTGTCCTTATGACACGCGCTAATTCTTTGGGGTTCTTCCAGACCAACAACAACGGTGCCCGGAAGCTGGTGACGAGTCTCCTGGCCCAGTGTACATTTGCCTTGCGCCACGCGATGGACTTGTGTTTTTGATGTTGACCTGTGCCCCTAACGTGTGATACTTTTCTCTTCCGAAGCACAATCTGGTGTAAGCGAACTCGTGTGCGACTGCATAGCAATCAGACCGGGGTTAGAGGAAAAGTGCCGTACGTGAGATATGACTGATTGAATTCAATATTCATAATGTTTTTGCCTCATTGTTACTAGTTTTTTTGTGGTAATTTTACTGAAACCTTGTTAATATTCATCGACTTCTAAATTCACACTCCCAAATGATTTCATAATAACCAATGGCCTGTTTCGATGCATGCGATCAAGTGGGCTAGGAAGGAAAAGTGTGCTGACAGATTTCCAATGCTCTATTAAACAGTTTCGCGCAGCATACAGACTGTTCACATTATATTCATATCAGAAGCATGTTTCAACAACATATTGTATATATATAATAAGTTGTAACAAGACTTTAGATTTTAGTTCTCAGAACGATCACAATTGTTTCAAATCTTTCTCTTTTAACAAACATGATTTTAGGGGAACCACAACATGATTATAAAGGAGAACAAAACTTACTGTAGAAGTGTTTTGAATTTCACCGCGTGCTTTCGATACAGCCAGATCCCAGCATTCTAGCGCCACAGGTGTGTAGTTAGTGATGTACATCCCTAATACAGTTTTACTGCTGTGTGAGAAAATCACTGGCAATGTTGATCGTCTTTGGTGATCTGTACATGCAAATCTGCAAGTAATGCGATTGATGTGATATACGACTGTTTGATTCTTAATGTTTTGCACACATTTGGATACACTGTTCTTATTTATTTACTTTGTTTACAGTAAGTAGCGGGTAATCTGTGGTCGTCTTTGTTGGGAAGTCAAAGTTTGTGGAGTTGACATACAGGATTCCCATAGAGATTTGTAGTGCTTTGGAATTTTTTTTGTTTTAGAGAATTATATATGTAGAAAGCTTAACTCTGAATCTGATTTAACGTCACGGTATCATGCTTTCACTGCACTAGACCGAAACAAAAACCGACAGTGTGTACCCGGTAACATTTTTTTTACTGTATTTATCATATATTAACGTAACAATTTTAGAAACAGAGTATGTGCATAAAATATGAATAATCTGCTGTTGTTTCTCTGACGATAACAATGACTTTTATGTATAAGCGACTTTTATTTATGTAGTGACAGGCGTGTGCTTTTATTGTTTGTATTAATGTCTAAGAAGTGGAAGCGGAAGGCTCAGTGCTTAAAGAGCTGACCTTCCCCACCCGAAGTCGCTGTTTCGACATCCTCGCGTCGCACCGCACTTCCCCCAGGTCACCCGGCTGACAATGGGTATCTGACCCATGGGTCGTGAAGGAGATGTGCACGGCGCTCACGATGCTGGCTCGCCGACCAGTTGGGATTTTATACGTTCCTACTCCTCCACTACCTAAAACTAGGCTTTGGGACAGCGTCTACCTTAAGCTTTTTAACTCTCTAGGGACATCTGTCTACTGATGATGAATTTGATGTGTATACTGCAGTGGTTTTATTGTGTGCATTAAGGAAGACATATGTAAAGTGTATCTAACGATGCTCCTTCCCGTCTGCAGTTTTAGTATATTGGATACAGAAGCTAATGGAATTAGTAACTTTATATATATATATATCGGTTTCCAGTTGTAAATAAATTAAAGCTCAGAACACGTAAATAGGTACATGTATATTAAGCAGAGTGTCAATGATCTGTATTTAACTGCCGTGTCGTGCAAACGTTAACTAGGTCTACCGTAACGATGTAAAATATGTCAGTGAGTGACTAGGGTCGGTGGGTGAGTTTTTGGAAGGTGATTGAGTGAGCGAGTGAAAGAAAGATGAGATAAACTAACATTAATCAAATCCATGTCTTAATCTGAGGTGAATATCAATACTGATATACTGATCTCGCTTCCAAGCAAGAACAACAACATCTCTACCCTTTGAATATATTTGACATGGCATTCCTATCGCCTATGCCCCCTCACTTCCCCCGAGAGCTGGCCGAGGATGCACGGTCCGTCGTATAAAAAAAAGCAAACACACCTACTTTGCTGCTCAGTCTTACGTTTTGATTTCACAGTTGGCGCCTAGGTTTTGTTTTCGATATTTTACAGCATGTAGACAGTTTGTCTATTTTAAAAGTTTTAAATGATCCACCGAGTATCAACCCCTCCCGTCCCCACTGGGCTCCCTTGTGAGTATAGACAAACGTAGCTTGCTCTAAACAGAAGGCCTTCTCATAACAAACTTTCACAGCTTCTTCCGCTAGCTGCTTATACTGCAGGCTTTATCGTGAACTGGTAGGATCTTTCAATGTGTTCGCTTGGCCAGCGACGCATAGATATGGATCTTTTCACGCCTTCTGTTTATTTTTATTCGTTTTTTTTTCCTCTTTCGAAACAAATCGCTTGAGCTTACATTTAAAGCTTTGTATCTTGTTCCATTGAAATGGTTGATTTTCGACCAACTCCTAGCAGTTTATCCCGTGAATATTGTTTTGTTACAAAAATATACATAAAATCCAAAATGACGTTTAACATAATACCAGCAATACAGCCGTAGACGTTAGTGTGTTTGTGTTCAATTCTAATGTTAACTACAAACAATCAACGCAGATTTTAGTTAGGCTTGTGTATGCGAGCCGTGCAGCAGTTTAATTTCCTGTGGGAAACCCTGGCTATTCTCAAACCTGCAGTAGACGGGCAAGCAGCCTTCAGACTTGGAAATTTTTGTAGCGACCTTGTTCTTAGCTAAGATTAAGCGATTTAAATGTCTGAGAGAACCAGTCGAGCTTCAGAAGCAGTATGAGGCGTCAGCTTGTCGAGCATAAGTTCAGGAAGGTCAGACACATCACTAAATATTTCCGTGAATGATGTCGTCTCTGCTAATTCGATGTAAAATAAAAAAAATAAAATAAAATTGATTCATAGGCAATTTATTAGGCTGTGTATAGTTTCTGATGCATTAATCAAATAAAACTGGCTCTACTTTATTCCCTAATCAGGAGCATGCATTCGAGAACAAAAATTATAATCAAACTTGTAAAGGCGGTCATACGATAAATACATATAACACGATTGTTATGTAGACTGTCTTATTTTTGAATATATTATATGTCTTGTTAAATTAAATAACTGCTCACTGCATATGTAATCCAGTTCACAACGATTCATGATGTCTCCGTTCTACCTTTAGGTGGGCAATGTGGGCGTGTTTCACAAGAAGATTTCTGGATTTTCATATTCACGAGTTCTCTGGAGATATTTAACCGTGACAATGTTTTCAGACTTTTGTAAGCATCTTCTGAAATCGCTGACATGAAAAAAAAATATTGCATGGATCAGCTTCGAGCAGATGATAGACGAGGTTATGGCGGAGGGGTGGGGTGGACAGGCTGGGGAAGGAAGTGGAGTTTACTGCATAATGTCGTTCGGTCTTTCTGTGTGCAGCTTAGGCAGTATACTATACTGCTGTACTAGCATATACACGATTATTAACGCCATAAACATTGCTATAATCGGTTTTGCTTCTGAAAACTTTGCGGCTTACTGAGTGGATAATGTTAAATAAGAGTGTAAGCCGTTTCATATTTCGATACGTATCGTGCCATTTAATCCATGCGCCACGTTTTCGAGTGCGTCTTGACAGAGTTGTGTCAGTACTTGCGAGTGAAGTTACGTGCGCGAGAAAGCCCACACTTAGAAACTGCGATTTGCGGGGACAAGTGTGTGCAGCAAATGAAGTTCAGACGCCGTCATCATAGCGTTTTTCTATTTGCTTTTTTGTATTACTGCTTGCATGTAATAGTAGCCGAAATGCCTATGCATATACAATCTATAATGCTTGTTGCTGTTTGTCTATTTAAAAATATGGCTGCTACGTCGTCACAGAACAGATTTAGAATCTATGGTTGAACTGCTTACAGCAAGCGAAACTCCGAAACTTGTGTTTCTAGAAGCGTTTAGATCGAAATCATTATATAGTCGTTTTGATGCGTGAATTGGCTCTGACTTTAATTTGTTTGATCTTAGTCCAGTTTTTTCACTTGTTCTGTTCTGGCTGTACATGGCTGTGCTCAGACGCAAAAGTACATATTCTGTGAAAATAAAGGATAAGCGTCTTATATACAGGACGTAGTAGAGTGTGTCCTGGCAAGACTTCCCAGATCAGGAAACAGCGAAAACGCGTTTCACAAAAGTCTGTCTGCTGATCGTTGTATAGAAACAACTTGGTTTCGCATGCCCTCTTTTCGTCTGAGGTCATCTATCTGCTATTTTTAAACTGAACATTTTTCTTTTGTACATTTGTGACAGGGGATGCCTGCAAACCAAGAAATCTTTTAAGTAAACAAACCTTTGACAACTATGTCAAAATTAGTTAATCCGGGTATAAACGTAATCACAGGGTTTGGAGGTGTACAAAAGACTAATTTCTGAGCTGACGGGTGCTTTTGTTACTGATGAGCATTACGGTCTTGTACAGTTTGTGTTATCTCTTCATTTTCGGTAACCACATTAAGGTTTGGAAATCTCCAACACTTATATCACACCACTGCTTGAGGATTATGAGAGACTTTTGCGTTTTTCGTGACCGAGTCAAGTAAACGAATTCAAAACAGAATCTTACGTACAGAGCGTCAAACACAAAATGGGATGACAAGTTATTCACAGGGTGTGGCGAGTGTAACCAACAGTCTTCCTGTTGTCTTCGTGTTTCCTTTCAACAGAGGACTATCCATGGCTTGGGAATAAGCTTGAAGCCATACAGGATAGTAACTGAGTGCAGAGAGTGACGCTGGGGTTGTTTGATTAAATTGTTTCCCTTGATTTCTTGGTGTTATATGCAGTATTGACTATGCAATCCCTTATTACTTTGTGATACAATTGCTCCTGTCTGGTTTAGTTCTGACAACTTGAACTGATCTGGAAGAATGTTATTGTTAAAACTATTTATCAGAGCACCAATAAACTTTACCATATTTTTAATTAACGCCCTCATTTCTTCTTGTTTTTGGATTGTTTTGAAATTCAATACTTAGATGTATATTTCATTCATTGTGCGGTAAAGGAAGTAGGGGAATATATGCAACGTATATCGTTTTAAAACTATAGAACTGGTTCTCGGGTCTATTTAAAGCTTGAGAATAGGATTCAACTGATCGTGGGGAAAATCACGATTAAGAAACACAGAAAGGTACACAGAAAAAGAAAGAAGAAAAAAGAGGATACGAATCGATCCCTTTCCATGAAATGGCTGAGCACATTGAGGTCAAATGTCTTACTTATGCATAGATGACCGTTTCGGGGTAAACGCGGGTTTCCAAAAAATGATAATACAAATAATACAAAAAGGTTTTCCTGCAAGCACCTTGCGTAGGTAAAGCTCGACGCCTACCACACACTGAATACTACTCCCGAAAAGCTGATGTTAGCCTAAAGATTATAAAGTCACGTGCCTTCTTTATCCTGTCTTCTTCCCCATCCAATCCAGCTGCGGATTCCGTGGAGGGAGATGGGGAGCGTTTGCCCCTCTACCTAAAGCTTTTCCCCCCGTTTTTTTTTAGCATTTCAGTATGGTTTGTTTGTTATTTCATAAGCAGAGATCTAAAAAAAACATGAAGTGTAGGTCATCTCAGGACTTTCTCACGTGCGAATGAAGGCCAACTTGAAAGTTTGCTCCATCAGAGATTCTCGATTTAGGGTTGACCGGTCGCGTTCAGTAACATCCCCCTTACCTTATTTGCAGCAGGTTAATGGGGCAGCCTATGTCCTAGCCACACGCACGTAAGTGCGCTTTGTGCACAATTACCCCCGCTGAGTAGTTGTCCATATCCTTCGTGCTTGCCTCCACGTGCTTTTCATCACCCAAGCAAACTTCTCGTCCTGTTTGCACCTGCATAACTTAGTCGCGTGCTCTTCTCTCTCCTCATGTGTATCTGCACGTGCTAGTGTTTTTCAGTTTCACGTGCGTACCTTCACGTGCATGGCGTCAAATGACGCGAAGAGTTCTGCTACCCTAGACTAGAAAAGTTGACGTGCAAGGAAATTAACTTTGTTGTGCACGTGTACCTCGTGATCGGAAGGCTATTTAATTTGTTTTGTACTCGCACATGAAATGTTGCATAAAAAGAGATAAAACTGTTCTCTATCTACGAGGTAAAGCGCTGCTAATAACTTAAAAAAAGAGAACGATATGAATTACTTTGAACATGAGGAATTTCAATCCAATTTATGAAGCCAGACATCACATTCACAAACATATAAACTCCACTCCCCAGGCATATTCTATCATGTAAAAATATGCATTGTAACTCTAATCATATCCCGCATTGCCAAAATGCCTGTCTTAGCAGTTTTCCTTTCAAGAAGAACAAGAAAGACAAACAAATAACTAAGGAGGGAAGAAAAGAACAGACGAACGAGCGAACGATTGAACTAATGAAATACTCAACTCCCTAAACCCGCGACTTCTTATCCAGATAAAGGGTGTTCATTTTTTCAGATAAGTTGGAAAATGCTGTATCTGGATCCTGCAATTTGCAGTGTAAGCTTCTGGGGTTCTGGTCTGTGGGACCAGCTCCAAGAGGAAACTTACAGTAGAGATCAATGAACCATACAGGTGTGCGAACGGCCTCGTTCCTCGGACGTCAATCTTGTAAACTAGCAGTCGGAGATCACTACACGTTAGACTCAAATATAATGGATACTCAGTATTTAGTAGTGTCGTTTTCTGCATCACGCTGTTTACTGATTTTCAGATAGATTTCCACTTGTTAATAAGTTAGTGTGAAGCCAAATGACATTAAAAGGAATTTTGCTCAGGACCGGAAGCACCTGTGGATATTTTAGACGTATTTTATCTCACAGAGAAACTTCCTTCTTCTCTTTCCCTCGTACTTAGAAGACTTTCTAATCGCGGAGGCTTCTGAAACCTTAGGATATAAACTAGTAGATGTCAGGCATAACAAAGTTATGACCATCAAAAAAAGCAGTTCCCGTAGATTTATCAGAATGGAGATGGGAGCAGTGGGAGGGGGAAATAAAGAGACGGGGTCCAAGGGATATAAAGAAACGAATATAAGGAAAGAAATTCGATACTCCACGTTTATCACCTATTCTGACCCCTGTGTTTATGGCATATTTAAAAAAATTATTTGGTCATAAATGATAAAAGTAATCGCGATGATTCAGGGGACATAATGCACATAACATTCGTCAGAGGATAATGTTTTAATGCTCTTCAATAGATGGAGTAGCCTAGTTCGTGTATTTGTTTGGGTCACAACGATTTCTATTTCTCACAGGGTGGAGGCAGGGAAAAGGTGATAACGAGAGTTGGAGATAAAGGAAGGCAAATTATTTCAATTCCGGTCGAGTATTTTTTTCATAACTAGATAAGACTCGCAGCCAATGGAAGCCAAGAAATAACTCATACTTCACAGATGATTCAGTTAACCAGAACCTAAAAGTCATACTGCTGCAGAAAGGCATGTAAGAAACTATTGGCAATGGGCTACAGAGGTACAAAACGTACTGCTGCTGTATTAGTAATAAACCACTACTAGTTTCGTACCGTGATGTTTTGGGTAAGACGTTACTTAAACTCTAACCAGACCCCTGCCCCACCCCTACTCGTAACATCCCCCCCCCCAAAAAAAAAAGTTTTAAAAAATATTGAGGGATGTTTGTGTGTGTGTGAAGAAACAGCTAAATCAAATCACCTAGTCTTCACCTGCTAAAACTACCCTTTTACTGTTGAACTATGTACCACAACGACCAAACATGCTCACTGTAGTTCTAAGAATCTGCGTACCTCGTCGATTGAATTATGATTAGTGATGTAAGAGGTATTTTCCCGAGTTTCCATTGGTTGGGAGTTTTCTCTCCCCTAATCTAGTTTGGGAAAAATAACTCAGCACCCCAGTCGGCTGTCCGTGTAAAATAAGTTTCAGATCCAGAGAAAGAATGTCAAATGCTGACATACGAACTTCCCAATCGATCCTGTATACAGATTACGCGATAAACTGACCAGAAAATACTAGGACATAATTTTTTTATGTCGCACTGTATACGTGTTGTCATTGATGGCTTCTGTGATGTTGTGGATGCATGCTTGAATGTTTATTTCGATGTGTCTTCGCATGAATGAGAGCTGATAGATTCACCCTGTTGCACTGGGCCCACTGAGTAGGCCAGAGTCTTTCAATCGCATGCCCGTAAGTCACAAACCAACTTGACAAGACAGTTTTTCACTCAAGGCGGTCTCAAAGCGCACCACAACCATAAATAACCAATCTGTAAACAACATCATTTTTTTTCTCTCACGAACTGCGAAAAGTTTTTTCTTGTCTCACTCCACCACACTCGGATAACTGTATTGTTCTGATCACCAACCAGTTTTCGTAGAGTGTAGGTGCAATGTTGCAACGTCAATCAGTAAAATCCCACTGGAGTAAAAAAAAAAAACTCGTCAGACGGCTAATTTTAAACTCCCTTCAGTTGACCTGCTTAATCAAACAGTGTCGTCACCCTTGCTGCAATCATGAACGTCCTGTTTGATACACTCGCACACTGACTGCACTGCGTTTAGCCGGAAATTCTTCTCTTCGTCCTACGACAGGATTCTCTGCGCATTAGCGGTCTGATACTATCATTTCAGCGACAGGGCCAGTCGTGCTCAAGCGACACGACATCGTGCCATGGAGTACACCTGCTCCGCAAGCCATCTGTCGCGGCTGCAGCTGGCGCAGGTAGGCCCCATGTTTACTCACATTTACGCTTAATTTTGTACAACGTGCGTGCTCCCAACCTCCCTCCTCCCACCCCTCGCCATTGCATACTTAGTTTCTCAAGAACAAACTGTCACGCTGCCTGCTTGTCGACGCTGCACTAAAGCGGATGTCCCGCCAGTCACTCCAAGGAGATTTTTCAAAAGCTTGACTAAAATAGTCTCAGAGATGCCGCCCGTGCAGACCAGAATGTTGGAATTAAGTTGTGAAAAGCCCACGTCATTTCGTGTTTACCTTTAGGTTCGTGAGCGCAGGGACGGCATAGCTCTTCGGTTACATTTCCTGCACTCCGCGCTTGTGAGCGTCTGGGCGTATTTCTTATCTCCACCAACGCAAACTTGCCGACAATCGAAGGATTTTATTTACATCTGCTTGTACTTTCTATAAGGAAGAAACCTGATCTAGGGTGTAACGATATCAAGTAACTCTTTTTCAGGTTGTTTTTCTTCTCTTTTTCTAGCTGATACACTTCCCCATCCACAGTTTTGTCCCCCGGTAAAACTATCAGCTTGGGATCTTTTCTTAAACATAGACGTTTCTGTGTGCTCTCAGACAAAAAGAATGGGTAACATATTCATAAGCTTGTTCAACCAGTTTCGAAAGTTCGCTTCAGTATCAGAAACCCATATATCTGGAAAAAGAACTTGGTAAATACTGTCTTTTGGCTGCACAACATCCTGTTGAAAATGTGTCAACACCAAAGGCTATTTTTTGATTCGGGTAGGAAGGGGGACGGTGATGGAGAGTGCCGGAGGAAGAAGAAGGGAAAAAGGGGGTGGGAGGAACTGGAGTACCTGGACACACACACACACACACACACAGACACACCCTCATACACACACACGCAGAGACACATGCATACACACATAAGGTAAAAAGGTCCCACATTCAAAGAAAGTGCGGTGCTGCACTTGGGATTTGAACCCTCTACAACAGCGATGAGCACGCATAACTGATTTGATACGGGAAGTCATTACGGACCGCACAGGTGTTCTGACAGTTTGGGAGACTTTCAAATTTTGAAGGATGTCCAGTCTGCTTACTACTGGCATGATCATGGAGACCCTATGTTACTAACCAATCTGTCTTACAAAGGTTAGGTTGTCAAAGAGCTAAATAAGAATACCTTAATACTTTACCATTATATACATAGCACTGTCTTCGACGAATTCGAGAGAGAGAGAGAGATCTCAAAATCTTAAAAATGCGCGTGACGTGCAGAGATTTAGCTGACGTGCGATGGCGTTTGGTGAAAGATATGGATCATGCATTTATAGAGCTTTGATCTGCTGACTTTTCTGTTGCCAAGTAAGTCGTCTTGTCTTCGTTGTCATAATCGTGTTACCGTGTAGAGCTGCTGTTGGTGGGACCCTCTTGAGAGTGGGACTGGTGCTTTTAAGTGGATCCCACATCAGCGCAGCGTGCGGAAGCAGGAAAGTTTCCGAGGATCCCCTGTTCTGTATCAGCTCACCGGACGATAAGCTTTGGATAGCCTTCCTCGTGATGTCGTCGCACTGCCCTCCTCGTCGACAAGTCGCCTTCCTCATGTCATCAAATCATATTTCTCATGATGTCGTCAAATCGCCTTCCTCATGATGTCATCAAATCATATTTCTTATTATGTCGTCAAATCGCCATCCTTATGATGTCATCAAATCATATTTCTTATTATGTCGTCCAGTCGCCATCCTCATGATGTCATCAAATCATATTTCTCATGATGTCAAATCGTCCTCCTCATAAGTTGGATGCAAACATTGGTAATAAGTAACATAAGCGTATCCATCAATGCTTTCATCAGACTTCAGTCTCTAGATTTAGCCAGTGTCATTAGCAAATGAAATCACTATTTGCAGAGACAAATGGGTCCATTGTTTGCTTGAGAAAATAAAAATTGCCACTGTTTTCATTCTATTAAGTCGATCTGTGTCACCCCGGTCTCACATGATAATGCATTGCCGCCAGCGACCGGAAAGTAACAAATGCGAAAATTTACGTATTTCCACTTAACTCTTGAGATGAGTTCCCACGGCTTGTGTTCCACATTTTGCCTAAGCCCATCACGATCTAACTTCGCTTTTTAAGAGAAGGATTTTTCATCACGAATGTTCTTTTTTAAGTCAACATTAGTCAGGCTTCTTTATATGTTGCATGAGCTTTGTTAACGTCCCCTGTCTTTCCAGAAAAAAAATGCTAGTCGAGCCGTGGTGAGAATTACAAAACTCGAATCTCAGACGACAGTTTCAACGTTCGAAGCTTTTAGATTATACAGTCTATGAGAAGCTGTAGCAATGTCTTCTGTTTAGAAATTGTTATTTATTGATATTAAATGCGGTATGAGGAACAAAATGCAAATTAAGACTACAATCAAAATAGGGCATATGCAGCCTAAATCCAGAGTTATATATGTCGGGATCTAACTTGAATTAATTAACTATTAATTAGTGCGCATACACTCTCTCTCTATATATATAAGACCAGTTACTTACAAATCTGGGTTGGGTTGTATGGGCGTTCTTATATCCGGTTCATTTGTAAAGGTGCACGTAAAATACACAGGCCGAACGGGCCTTACGACTGCTCTTATGACCGGAAAAGCAGCTACGAACGCTCATGCAAGCCAGCCCTGGGCCTCACGAACCACCCACAGAATAAATCACTTACTTCCCATGTGTATTTACGACAGACAATTCCAAACAAGTGTGTGCACAAATTATGACCTTAACTTTCCTTATGTCAGGAAAAACGAAAAAAAAGGAGATAATCATATATATTTCCTTGGCTGAATAAACGGCTGATTGCGGAGCAGTAATTTTTTGTGGTTCTCTGGTTTGCAAAAAACAAAACCCGTTTCACACGCGGAGTGATAGCAGACGCCATGTGGGCCAAGCGCTGACCGCGTGGAGGCGCTGGTGGTCAGTGACAACAGTTCTGCGACCCGAGTGCACCATCTGGTATAACTGTAAGCTGTCCATACTGTGAGCAAAACCCGGCAGGCACTGAGTGTCTTTGGAATTGTTAGGGCCCTGCTTGACCTAGGTAGTTATTATTTCACACGGTCTTCTCGCCGTTCAGTCGATATTCCCGTATAGCTCCCATTGCTAATACTACGGTCTATCTATTTCCGAGTCTGTGCCTAGAAACAGAGAACCAGGACATCGACTGACTGAACGTGCCCTCCCCAGCCAAGGCAACTCCCTCAGCTGCCCCTACTATCGCCCCAAAACTCACCACGCATACTTCTCTTGTCAACCGATCGGGAAATCGAAACTTCGGCTTCATGTAAGCGCCGCTACTTTCAGTAAACAAACGACACTTGATCTGTAGCGAGCTCTCGAGTCTAGGGCTAACGTTTATAACCTGTTTTCAAAAGTTGTATCAGGATATTATATTAACAATAATAAAACTGTGATGAATAGTATAGGCATCTATATAATAAAAAAACCCAGCTACAATAAAGACTATGAAATATTTGTATTTTCATTAATTTTCATCTGAGGATGTGCACGAAATAAAGTTTTCGACAAAGGCCACGTACATGTTAAGCGTTTCTATGAGAACTATACTCCCTCTTTTCCTCCCTGTTACCTTTGCGAGTTCCCAACTACCCCCCCCCCCAACCACCCCAACCCCAAGTTATTTCGACACGAACTGTACCTAACCTATGGTACGTCTTTAGACGACGGATTGCGTGTAGCTGTATATAGCATAAATGCTTGAGGTGAAAAGGTACGACTAGCCCTTTGAACCAAGTGTCGAGTGTGCACATATTGTGTGCGAGATATTAACATTGAGCAGCTAGCAGCAATCTTTTCGTAAGAAGCCACTTGGATAGGGCGGGACACATCCTTGTTTGTGATACTGTAGCTGAGTTGTTACACGCTTCAAAAGCGTTGCTGAAAGAGTCCTTATCACAGACTACTATAAACACGCTAGTAAACAAATACGGACACACCCACACACGCATTCTCTGTCTCTCCTCCTCTCTCTCTCTCTCTCTCCCCGAGAGATCTGGATAGTTCAGTTGGTAGAGCTGCGGACTAGAAGAAGGAGGGTGGCTGGTTCGAATCTGGTGTGGCCAAGGATTATTTCCTGGAGTTAAACATTGTGAAAACTCATATTTGGCCATTCTCCGCACATGAATTAAACTGGCTGTCTGGACTGGCCATCTTGTTGCCGCTATTAGTCTGGCAGAGCTCTCAATGCATAGCTTAATAATAGGTCCCCATCCCCTCAATAGTCCACCTCTATACTCTCTCTCTCTCCGAAATCGAAACAACATGCATGTTGTTGCCTACCATATTCTTTCTTTTTATTAACATTTTTCTTTATCTCTGTCTCGTATTGTCTGTCTGTGTGTCTGTCCGTCCGGAGTTAGTAAAACATTCTAAATGACTGCTCATACTTGCAGGTTGTGGCCATTGTCATCATGACGTCACAAGTCCCTGTCGCAATCGGTGAGTTCTGTTTTATGTTTTTGTTTGTTTGTTTGTTTTTAAATTAGATCAAATAAAATAAACGAAACGTCAAGGAAAGGAGGGAGGTAGGCGAGGAAACTGCGAAGTAAATTTATTCTATTTATTCACAACGATGAGCACTCCATGAGACTCGTTGTACTCGGCCTTTGATGACCACTTGACGTACCCGGCTTCAGCGACCCTTCAGGAAACTTGACTTACTCGGCAATCAGCAATGGTTGGTTGGTTATTTTGCGTATAACAGAAAAGAAACAGGTGACTGCGGCTTGGGGTACTAAAGGCATAACAAAGGGAACCTGGCCAAGCGATACTTAGGAAGTCAACGTTTAGGGGCATGACCCCTTCTTCAGGAGGGCACAGACAGATAGCAAACAACAAACGAAAAATCACTTAGGTGACAGATGCTGGTTATGCGCGGTCGATGGACAGGAAGAAAGAGTGGGGAAGAGGGACAGTGTGTGGAAAGTAGAGCGTGCTAAGCCACCAATCGGTGGCGAGGAGTACTACAGCCAATAGAAATGTGTGTCCTATCAGGGCTGATGAAGAGGGTGTGGGTGGGGTGAGGATAAGGGAAAACATGTAAATGAAAACACTCTGGACAACATGAAAATCTGTGCATTTTGCCAAATCTCTGGAGAATCCATAGACTGTAAGAACTTAGAATCTCATTTTATTTCTCATTTCGGCACCACGTCCCCAACAGGACTTAATTAAAACACTAGACTCCCCTCCTCTCACCTCTTTTCCCCTTCCCCCTCTCCTGTTTCCTTTGGTAACAACCCCCACACCTCTTTTCCCTTACCCTCTTACCATCCCCTATCACCAGCCCTGAAAGGACACGCTCTACTTCCCACACACTGTCCCTCTCTCCCACACTTTCCTACTGTCCATCGACCGTCCATGACCAGCGTCTCTGTCAGCTAAGTGAGTTTTCGTTTGTTGTTTGCTATCTGTCTGTGCCGTCCTGAAGAAGGGGCCATGTCCCGAAAAGTTGACTTCCTGTCTAAGTCTCACTTGGCCAAGTGCCCTTTGTTATACCTTTAGTACCCTAAGCCGTAGTCACCTGTTCCTTATCTGACTAGTTTAGGGACAGTGCTTCAACTTCGCGGTGATTCCGCACTATGGGGGATGGGGTCCTATTCACCGAAAGAACCATCGGACTGATGGCTGCAGTAAGATGGCCACTGCATCTCTCTCTCTCTCACACACACACACACATTCACTCACACACCCATGCACACTCGATCATAGCCCACGTACACTGACACACGAACGCACACATAAACACAAAACGAGGTTGCAAACACATGTTCAAGCAGCAACTACACATGACTAAATGGTGAACAGATTGCACGCATGACGTGTGCTGACCTAATCTCAGGAAATACAATTGCCCCGCCAGCAGTAGACCCAACAGGAAAAAGCACGCCTACAGCCAGTGACATGGCTAGCTACTCGTCTGGTGGCGTGTCGGTGAAGGCTCTGTGAAAACATCACTGCACGTAGCCTTCTGGGTGTAAAATTTGAAAGGATTAACAGGCTATCAGTTGAGTTTTCCTCCGCTTTGTAATGACACCCCAAGGGCAGCTATCTCCTTTTTGTTACAAACTCTGCCGGAAAACATTCCTGCACGCCTGTCTGCCTTTCTAATGGCAAGGCAGCAGATTACGCGCTGGTGTCACTCTATCGTGAGTGAAACCTGTGCCAGACAACTGCGTGCATGAACCCACCGGGCTAGCTATGATGTTGTATGTCATGCTTGTCTGACAGTAATCTCGCCCAGCTCTCGGCGATGGACGAGAATGCGCAGTACGCCAGAGAGCTTCGCGCTTTCGTTGGGGTTTTCGCGACTTGACGAAGTCGGATGAAAGCAGCCGATAAGAACCAATAGAACACGACACTTAAAAAAAAACAAACAATTATTCGCACTCGATAAAGAATTCTGCTCCCAAATCTTCTACCCCGCGACATTTTGTGGAAACCTCTCTGCCCGTAATGTTTCTATATTTGCCCCCAGTTAAAAGCAAAATAGATTTTGTTATAAACTTCTGGACTGGTTTCTTTTGACGGCATTCATCCAATTTAGTTGAACCGTGTAAATCCCGCATAAGGCGTTTCCTTCTCTGTGTTATGTCAGCGCACTTGGCTTCCTGTCTGACACTCGCACAGTGTGTTACGTCATGCCACTTGGCTTCCTGACACTCGCATTGCTTAAATCGCGGTTTTCTCTTCCTTCCTCTTGTCTGTCTGTTGCGCCCACTGTCTTGATCGTTTTGTGTGTGTGTGCGTGTGTGCGTCTGTGTGCTGGTATATATAAATGTGTGTATATAATATATGCGTATATATATATATAAACACGTGTGTAAAGGCATGCACGCACATTGTGTATGTATGTGTACTTATGTATGTATGGATGGATGCATACAGGTGTACCCGGTTCCCATCTATATACCTATTCCTGTGCAGCCTCGTGGATCCTTGCATTTGTGTGTTATCGCACATGCACGGTCATGAACGAATGGCAATATGGGATGGACGTATATAATCTCTCTCCCTGTGTGTGTGTGGAGAGAGAGAGAGAGATGTTTAACAAGTAACTTGACACGAGAGGTGTACATATAAATATCCTTTTGATAACATATGTCAGAAATCATTTCGCACATTATAGTTTCATACAACTCTTATAGTGTTCCTGATAAATAATATATTTGAAAGAGATAGAAGACATACGATATATAATATGTATCGTACATATCATACAACGAACTGACCTTGTATGGTGTGGTAAATGATATCATATCAACTGATATATATATATATAACGGTATATATTTTTCAAACTTTTATTCACTGAAACATCGTTAAAGAAACTGCAGGAGAAGATTGAATGTGTTTTTTTAAGAGCTTTTATTGGAATAGTTCAAATTTATTACTTTGTCCTAAATATGTTTACTGTGCTTTTTGTAAATGGGAAGTCAGTCTCAAAAGGATTATAATTTTTCCTTATCTGTCCGTTTTTGGTGAAACCTAATACACTGTGATGGGGAGTTACGTAAGGTTGATTTTGGAAATTATACTTAAAATAGCTGCTTCAGAAAATTTACGCATATTCGTGTTAATCTAATAAGACTTAGAATGTTCGTAATCGTTAAATACCATTACACATTGCTCTCAATAGTCACAACTTCATGCTTAAGGTACTGCGGTCGGATATTATAAATTAAACCTCGTTTCATATTCTAAAATTTACGGTAAGTGTCGATATGCTTATTAAAAAATGTTTTCAGCATTCTCTGATTTAGAGAGCAGCTTTAAATGGCCGTAATAACAGCTTTCGCTTTGATTTCGTGTCATAAATTTATTGCTGTTGTTCACAGGAAACTCGACGACTGCAGTCCAAGCTGACGCAAATTCTACGGCGTCATCCATTGTGACGTCAGTCAGTTCTTCTAGGGCGTCGACGAGCAGTGACGTGACGACACAGACTGCATCTAGTACCCCAGTGACCAATTCTACTACTTCAGTGGTCAGTACTAGCACTTTACCGACCAATGCTAGTGCCTCAGTGACCAGTTCTGCTATCAGCGGCTCCACAACACCAGCTACGGGTTCCAGTGGAGCACCGGATACCACCACTCCAACAGCAGTCACCTCAACGGCTGCTACCTCCATCTCAGCCACCACCACTCCAACAGCAGTCACCTCAACGGCCGCTGCCTCCATCTCAGGCACCACCACTCCAGCAGCAGTCACCTCAACGGCCGCTGCCTCCATCTCAGGCACCACCACTCCAACTGCCAACGCCACCAAAAGCACTGCTGGTGATTAATTGTCAATGTTTGTACTTGTTTGCGTGCTTGCGCGTGCATGTGTGTTCGTGGATGAGTGGGTGTCTGGACGTACTAGTCCATGCGTTCGAGCAAATGCGTCTGGACGTGTTGTGTGTGTGTGTGTGTGCGCGCCGCGTGTACGAGTCAGTGTGTGGTGGGGAGGGGGCGGATGTGAGCTTGTGCGTGCGTGGGGCTGGGCGTCCGTGCGTGCACGTGTGTGCGCATGCGCGTATGCGTGGACGGCGCGTACGTGTTACATTAGTCTGAATGTGTGAGAGCTTTGGCATGTGTATTGATGGGCGTGAATTGAATTGCTTCGAAGCAACCACATCGTACAGAATACAAACAAAGACCAGCACTTCATAATTACCAGAAGAAATATTCTGAGTAGCGCAGGATCCTGCAGATGAACAGGCTGCACTTAAAATAATTTCGACAACTAAAATACGATTTAATTTCTAGCCGACTGAACAGCAATTATTTGTTTGTCAAACGCGTAATTTCATTACTAAAAGCTAAAATGACGTCATACATTACTGAACAGTAAACGAACATGTAATTCATTGCTGAACGCTAAGCAATAAATAACCTTATCGACTTCTTATATCGCGCTAGAGTCAATACTCAATGTCTTGATTCACTGAACCCGCAACAGAGCCTATGTTACAGGTAATGAATCCTCTGCCAATACAACGACATCTGCTACAGGCACCAGTATTCAAAGTACAGGTAATATCAATATTCGCATCTGCCATTTCATGTCGTATTAGCGGCTTCTGAAGAACTGTCGTGTGTGCGTGTTATGTGCGAGCACCTCTTCGTGTTAAAGCACGGATGTCTTAATGTAAGATGCTATTAATTCCTTTTGTTTATTTTTTTATTTGACGTTAGTATTTGAAAGAAACAGTATTATCAGTGTCTTTTTATTCTTTCCTCAACATGGTTCTAAAAAGGAATGCAAAAACATTTTGATGAGTACAGCGAATAGTTTACTGACATGTCTTTCAATAGAAGAGTGGCGAATATACATCTTGATGAATGTACAGGTTTTTCAACATTATTGAGCCATATGGTTTACATAGTACACCATGAAACCGTCATTAACAGTTTATTATTAACTTCAAGTTACATGTTACATAGTAAGCATAACAAACACAGTATCCAAGGGGTGCACAACCTCAGTACAACCTGTGCTTCTATAACAGAATTCACCAATACTTCACAAGGTTTCACCCCAACATCAACACCAGGCGTCACATCTCAGGGTGAGTACAGCAATTCAGAAAGCGATGCTAACTAAATAAAGGATTTGGACAGATTAAAGATGTGTACGTTGTTGTTGTTTGTTTGTTGTTGTTGTTGGGTTGTTGTTGTTGTTGTTTTACTCCAGCTGCTGCGGCTAAATTTATTTTTCGCCTTTCATCGAAATGATACTTTGTTGCCTACTGACTAGAATTTCAGAATATATTTTTTCTGATGTAGAAGGAACATACCTTAGGCAGAAATTATAGAAAACTAACAGTTCTTATGAATAAAAAGCTTTTACCTTTTTGCTATTTCCTTCAAAAATATGCTTTCAGATTGTAAATAATGCGCTGATACCCTGAAATAAACATGGGAGACGCGGTGGAACACAAATCCCACCCACGTTACGTGTAAATAATTTAAGAACAGATGTTTTTGTGCGATCGCGGACATCAATCCATCTCATCCCGCTTTTCTCTCCCACTTTCTTGATTAAGTAACTAGATATTGTCTCTCTCTCTCTCTCTCTCTCTCTTTGTGCTCTCTTTCTTTCAAAATGTAACTAAAAATGACTAAGGGATCACATACTTTTGTGGAATTCATTTGTTTGAGATTAAAAAGTCTTTACATATATCTCACACACGATCTCTCTGCTCAGTCAATCTG
>SMGT01001157.1:101768-143965 GCA_004794575.1 Lanistes nyassanus | reverse complement strand
GGGGGGGGGGGGGGGAAACATGATGCACGGTCTTTTTTTAACAGTGTTCAAAGTGTATAGAGTATACATATCAGTGCAGCCGCTTACAATTTAATTATCGGCTTTACATCTTCAAGTAATCTGTCGACACCTAATCTTATCTGCCGCTTGTTTCTGGCCGTAAGATAATTAAAAAAAAGAGAGAGAACATAAGATGATATTTACCTGTTCGAGTAGTTAGAGTATTACTTCTGTATTGCTCAAGATAACATTGCAGTATATTGTGTTATAACACAGGGGCACCTCTTTCGCAATGTTTGTTGACAGTTGCAGAATTTTAGCCATTATCCTTTGTTTGCAACAGATGATCACACTAGAGTCAAACTTTCTGAGGACACGGAAGATGGAGGTTCAGACTTCATCAACGCCAGCTACATTCCGGTGTGCCTGCGACCTTTTTCTGTCGTTTGCTACAGATAGCATTACCTTTCAGTCTGTACGACTGGACATCTGGGTCATAAACAATAAACGTGCACAATTTCTTGCACAAGTTGAGCCCGTTCATGTGACATTCACCACACTGATCACCTACTAAAATATAGACCGGTAAACAGGCAAACCATCAAAAGAGTTTTCCTGTGGCGGGCACAGCAATTTGATGTGACTATGCGTGTTTAACATTCCACATCACGCATCCTGGATCCCACATCCCACATTCCCGCATCCCGCATCAAAACCCCGTCCCACATCCCGCATCCCACATCCCACATTACACATCCCGCATCCCACATCCCACATCCCACATTACACATCCCGCATCCCACATCCCGTCTCCCACATCCCACATCCCACATCCCGCATCCCACATTACACATCCCGCATCCCACATCCCGTCTCCCACATCCCACATCCCACATCCCAAAGTCGCAACCACACCTCCACAACCATACCACCACACGTCACAACTGTAAACATTCACATTGCTACAGTCACACTCTCCTAAAAGTTGCCCTGTGTCCCTTGTGCTCAGGGCTACTCCTCCCCACGAGAGTACATCGCCACCCAGGGCCCCATGACGAGTACGGCAGACGACTTCTGGCGGATGATCTGGGAGCAAAATTCTGGAGTCATCGTCATGCTGTCTGACCTGCAGGAGAAGGGGCGGGTGAGTGGCTGAAAAAGTAACTCTTTTTGTACCCCTGAGGGAAAAGGGTAGGGCAGATATCGTCAGTGTCATTAGCGGATGGGTGGGTGGCTGTTGCTGCTGTTGTTGCGAAGCTTAGTAACAAAACCCACCCTACTCTAGTACAAAATCACCGCTAGGTGGACGCACTGCTCTTTGAAAACAATCAGCCCGCATACCCATCCAGGCAACCAACCAGCCAACCAGGAAAATGTTCCAATATCAGCTTTCTGTCGGTCACAGCGAAAGGTGGACAGGTACTGGCCGGAAGAAGCCAACTCACCTGAGAAATTTGGGGACCTAACTGTGGAGCTCACCTCGGTGTCATCGCATACCTGCTACACCATCCGCCATTTCAAGCTCTCGGCGGTAAAGCGATCATTTTATGGTCTGTTTCCCTTGATACAGCCATGCCCATGAGACGTCAGTATCGGTTATTGCTGTTGTTGTTGCCGATTTCTTTAGGGGGGGAAGGGTCTTAACTCAAACCTGGTTCAATTTTGATGGTCATTTGATGAATTCCTTATACTTTTCCCTTATCCCCCTACTCACTTGCTCGCTTGGTTGATCAATCTTAAGCTCGATCAATCTTAAGTGAATCTGTTGAATTTCCAGGGGAGGCAACAGGAGCGAACGGTGCTGCAGTTTTTCATCCCCGGGTGGGAGGATCACGGCGCCAACCTGTCCCCAGACGACATCATCAGCTTCGTCCAGGCAGTGCGACAGGAGGCCCGCTCCAGTGAGGGACCCGTCACAGTCCACTGCAGGTGAGTGTTTTCTACCTACCCGAGTGCACCGCACTCTGTAGCTCGCAGAGACTGGAAGAGTCGAAAGGTGTGCAGGTGTGCATGCAGGTTGATCAGCAGATGGGACTCAGGCCAGACGACAGCAAAACACCAGCGAGGGAACAACGAGCGGAGATTGGTTACGTACTCTCGTGTGGCATTCCCTGAAGTACTCAGCAGCAGCCCACTGCATCAGAAGTGACTAACGAGTAGAGGGTTCCCAATGCTAGAGACCGGCAGTGCGGCGGTTTAGTGACCCCTTCGCCACCGAACTGGTCTAGTTGTTGAGCATGTTGCAGAACCTTGCTCGAGGGACCAGTGGAAAGGTCGTAGGTCACTGGTCTTTGTGGGACATCGTCTCTGCTCCATTGCTTGTGTTTTGCGGGGGCACTGTCTTCAATGACCGTCAGCTCTGCAAAAAGAACCGACCCGACCCCGACCCGACCCCGACCCGACCCCGACCCCGACCCCGACCCGACCCCGACCCGACCCCGACCCGACCCGACCCCGACCCCGACCCCGACCCCGACCCGACCCCGACCCGACCCCGACCCTTGGGTTTATTGAAATCGTTACCTCGTTTTGTTGTATGTTTCTTTGTATGTATGTTTGTTTTGTTTTGTTTCAGCGCTGGGGTGGGTCGCACGGGGACGTTTATCGCCCTTGACTTTCTGATGCAGTTCGTTCAGGAACACGACCTGGAGTCTGAGGTGGACGTCTACAACCTGGTGCTGAACATGCGTCACAACCGTCCGTCCATGGTTCAGTCCGAGGTAACATCGTCTTTCAGTCTTGTCAGAACATGTAGAGCTGGATGTGAGGTGGAGTCATAGGTGCTGCAGATAATGCGAGGACAATTTCATGCGGGAGTCTGACTTTAACTGGGTCGTGGTTCTTGTTTAAGAAATTTCGTTCAGGCATGATCATTGTATAATAATAACTGGAAATCTCGGGAATAAGTTGCTGCTGTTTAATATGTTGTAATGAGAAAGGGACGTAAACGTGTCCCTCGGGGAAAATCAAAAGCTGTGATAGAATGTCGTTCATGATGATGGCACTGATAATGATTAGCATGATGACGATGACGACGATGATAAGGGTAACCACAACAATGAGAAGAACGGATATGAACATTTTCATCTTGTAACCACTAACTAACACTGCATGCATTTAACTTTGATCTATCCAATATTTATATGTGATTTTTTGTTTGTATTACAGAAACAATATATATTTATACACGAAGTTTTAAAAATTATAATAGAAAGGAAAATGAAACGGCTTCAAGGAAATAATGGCGTCCGCGAAAGCATCTCTGCCATAACTAATCCTGCATTCGGTGAGTAAAAAATCATGGCGACATCTTTAAAGTGAATTTTGTTTTGTTCATGCTTGGGATGTAACAGAAGAATGCAAAGATATTTTGATTTATTTTAATTAAAATTGAAATATCACACGGATTTCGAATTAATACCTGTCCTTTTTGTCAAAGCGTTCTTACAATTGTGCGAACACCTTGACTTTTTACTTCTTGTAGAAAAAGTACAAATCGAAGGAACCCATGCACGTGCGCACGCAGACACCCAGACACATACACGAGGGCACATAAAGTACACAAACTTTAGGTATTACTGATATCCATTGATTTTAGACTGGTAAAGGTTGTCTCACATCTCTCAGTTCAGCCCCATGGTACTCTATACTACAATCAAAATTAACTACCGTTTCAGCAAGTCCGCTTTTCTGCCCGGAAGAATACAGTTCAGTCTTCGCTCTTTAACTGTTGTTTAGCCTTGTATGGAACTGGCGCAGATTCCTCTGTGGGACAAATGAAATCGCATGTGTCTGTAGAATTTAATTTTTAAAAAATTAATAAAACGTACTGATTTGGAACTTGTCATATTAGCCTTTTGTAGGAAGAAACGCGACTCCGTAAATTTTTGTTACATCACTAGGTGGCGCTTACCGGGAATGTGTGCATTGTGACAGCTCCGTTTTTAGTCGTATTGTCTGAATAATGTTATCCCCCCCCCCCCACACACACACGTATGCTTGTATTTCGGGGCGGCTCACTCTGCACGCCCTTGGAATGAGTGACAGGATTAGGCTTTTGTTTCGTGATCCTCTTTGGAGACACGAAAGACCTCGTGCATCTGCCCTAGGCATCGGGACACAATAGCACGTACTGGATGGAAAGCAGCGCTTTCACTGAAGCGATTATGCTGTGCCTTGAGGAATAAAGAGATGTTTTGAGGGATTAGAGATTTTCGTAACTGAAGCTCAACCATCTATAATGAGCACTCCCTTTCTGTCTGTGTATTATCTCCCCTCCATAGACCTCACTCTGTGGTTTTTTTTTCATTCCGTCTGTCCCTCTCCGTCCGTCCGTCCGTCTGTGTCAGTCATCCATCCTCGTGTACATGACCGTTGACCAGCCTATTTTGCTCCAAAAAGTTTCTGTCCTTTTTGGTATCTCTGGCACGGCTGGTTTGCGTCTTATCTTTCCAGCAGGACTCAAACCATAATGATTGAAGAACACACATCCAGATCTTCCCCTTTTTCTTTCGGTGTCCCTCAGGGTTCAGTTCTCGGGCCCATACTTTTCATCTCTACACAAAACCTCTTTCCCCCTTACCCAATCCAGGGTCAGTCTTATGCTGATGACACGCAACTGTGTGATCCTTGCCGTCACAGTCAGATACATGCCACTGTACAGACCACGCAGACATGCGCTTCTGACTGAAACTTAAAGATGATAAATCTGAGGCCCTCCTAGTTTGCAAGAAAACAGACCGCATTTCGTATGCCTTACTCCTGAACCTCCAGGTAGGAACTGCAACCATACCTCTTGCCCCTTAAGCCCGTAACTTAGGGTTTATAACTACTGATCACATGTCCCTAGACAATCAGGTGTCCAATACCTGTAAGGCTGCCTACTTCGAACTGCATCGGATTAGTCTGATCCGCAAACATCTCTCTGTAAAAACCGCCAACATCCTTGTCTGTTCCTTGGTCTTGTCCAGAATAGATTACTCCAACGCCTTGGTTGATGGCTGCTCACACTATCTCATTCATAAACTGCAGAACGTTCAAATCACCGCTGCGAGACTTGTTCTCAAAGCACGTAAACATGACCACGTGACTCCTCTTCTAAACACTCTTCACTGGCTCCCCATTCAGGAAGGCATCGACTGTAACATTTCAACCCTGTGCTACAACTTTCTCTCTGGCTCTTCTCCGACGTATTTCTCCAATCTTCTCTCAGTTAATTATCCATCCAGACAACTCGTTCAGCCTCTGATGATCCCCTACTGGTTGTACCCCGCATACGGACAAAGACGCTTTTTCCTTCCACGCTGCAACGCTATGGAACTCACTTCCCTACCATCTGAGACATGCCAACACAGTCCACTTCTTCAAACGCGCCCTCAAATCACACCTGTGATGTGCGCAATACGTATAATCAAATATATGCATTATCTCAGCTAGCTCTCCGCTCGTCTGCTCATGATTGGCTAATTATAGTATTGCATTAGCGTGTGTGTGTGTACATGTGATCTGTCAGGAGCTGCGGGGTGGGGTATGGCACCTTGCAAATCACCCATTATTATGATTACATGTCCGAACCCATGTGCATGCTAGCTCAAGCTAGACAGACGCATGAACCAATGGATAATGACATTTATATTGACAGTTACGTTTCATACATGCTTTTGAAATCGATGCTGTGGTTTCATAGATATCTGAATCTTGTAGATTGTATGCATACAGGAATGCGAGGTTTAGCAATTGAGGATATGTAAATGTGATTGCAACATTAGGAAAACTAGAAACTATCCCTCCGCCTCATCCAAGCAATTACCGTGATATATCTCCAAACCCTTTCTTTTACTGGCTTGGGGCAGACGACGCAAAGACTGTTGTCGTGCCTGAGTTTCATTAGCGCTGGCCTTGCTACTTACCTTTTCGTTAAACGATTAGCACAGCCACCTTTTTGCACTCGCCTCCACGTTAACCAGACGCTGAGCCGTTGGGTAACTGGGGCATTGTTCTTCAAAAGAGCAGTTTTTTTTTTCATTCCAAGGTCAAGCATGAGCTCGCTGACATTTCACGAGCACTAGACATTTCACTGCTATTCAGACAACAACAGACACGTACGCTATGTGTTCAAGAACAAACAGCACTGGCAATTAAATGCTACAGGAGTTATTAGCATTGTGTAATTCGCAGGCTAAGCCTTCCAGTGTCACACGTCAAAACTCGTTACTTCAAATTATCTAGACCGACGCAATGGCTGGCTTAAAATCTGTGTGTTTTGCAAAATTGTAAATCAAAATGGTCAAAGCCATATTTCTCGAAGAATAAATCTTTTTGTCAATTAAAACTGTAGACATTTCAAACAAATGTAAGAATTCATCATACTGTATGATCTTCAGAGACTCTACACACAGGAGGTAAGATTTGTTTTTACTCGGAATGCCTGATTCCTTTTCCGTACTTCTTCTTGGCCTGAGCTTTACTTGATCTGTTTCACACGTCTTTGAGGATACATTATTAGAACCGACGGATGAGTTCTTGCTGCATGGAATTTCAAAGCACTTCTGTGTCACTTCTCTCAAAAATCAAAAAAAGATCTCACATTTAAACTTACAATACCAATTAAAGTGTTCGATGCGTCAAATGACGTCATTAGCAACATTTTCCACACTTGAATTTTCGAGATCTGAAGACCTATCAGTAGGCTGAATATAGGCACCTTGTAGAAATATTTGAAAATAACCATATTGTGGAATGCTAAATATAATTACAGATACTGAGTCACGAGCATTTTCAAAGTTGTCCTTAAACTTTGCCAACACTTTCCTTGTACATCCTATCTTTCATGTTTGTTTTACCTGGCAATGCGCTGTTCCCAGTCTGCTGTGCTCGACACTGATGTATTTATCCATACAATAAACTAGCCCATTAATATTCACCTTTATGGCATACCCACGTTCCAGCGTTAATTAATCATCCACAGCTTGGCCCGCAGTTAGCCGTGAATGTATTTTCCAGCCAGGCTTGTTTCGCTGCAGATGGCGCTGCATGCAGACCCAAGCTGTCATACGCATGCGCAGACATTGCTTCTTTTCAAACTTATTTGCGTTCTGTGCCGATGCCATGATTAAGGTAAAGGTAAAGGATTTCCCGTGACCTGTTTTTAGGTCAGAGGAGTTGGAGTGTTTGTTGCCATTGTGAGGGTGATGCCGATCTTGTCCCCCCCTCCTCCTTTACCTTCCCTCGCCCATCAATCACATGACCATTCCCAGCTGGAGCGAAAAGGGGGGGGGGAGGGGAAGTGAGTGCTGCGCACCGGAATCGAAAGAACGCTTTCGTGTTCAGAGGCTAGCCCTCTAACCGCAATCGGCCATCCGCTTCCCCGACGACATGATTGCACAGCATCGAAAACGCTGGCATTGACTCCGATATCAGACTTCGAACGATACTGAGTACAAATCTTCAGCACACATAGTTCTACATTAATTATAAGTTATTAATTTATTTTAAATTGAGGCTTAATTTTTGTCCTAGTTAACACAAAATCTCTTAAATGATTTACTAATTTCATAATAATGATCGCGTAATATATAGTCAGTAAGTGAAGGCTTGCTAAATATACTTCAGATGTCAAGCTGAGAGAAAGAGAGCGAGAAAGAGAGAGAGAGAGATAAAGCGCCCAGTAAAGGAGAGACAGAAGAGACTAGAACACATAAAGGGGAACTAAAAGAAGGAAGAATGAGAGAGCGGGGAAGAGAAAGGGCAGGGTAGGAGAGAGAGAGAGAAGAAGGAAAGGGGATGCATGAAGGAATGTATAAATAAATGAATGGCATACAGAAGGACTTGTTACAGAAAACAGACATCAGGGACTGACTTAGTGTTGGCCACAGAAAAAGAGAATAAAAGACCAGGAAAGCCTCCTGACAGATCAACAAACAAGTTACAGACACAAAATAATTTCGCTTTTAAAGAGTGGAAAAAACGCTTCTAGCAAATTTTCAACTGCGTGTTATGTCTCCGAGGTTTTGTTACACTCCACCTCTGTTTTATACTGTTTCTGTATCTGTTTAGACGCAGATGAACCCAACGGCACCAGTTCCCGCCTGATCTCCTCAAGAACAACGCCAGTCTGAGATGTCATCGCCAGACCAACACAAAAACTTACCGTGCATCCAAACCCAAGACTTTGAAACTGAAGTCAGCGCTATGACGCTCTCACACCTGCCCAAGCGGGGACAAAGAAACAGATCGAGACGGTGTTATGTCCAGAAACAATAGATGTGTTCACGTTGGTGCCCGCGTGTCGCGGTCTGCCCACGCACCAACGGCCGTTAGTTGGAAATTGCTTCCCGAAGTGTCATCCTTCCGTCCCTCCAGCTGCACCCTCTATTTCTGTGGAAAATGATCCGCGTCTGTTGTAGAGCCAGCCTTGCAGTAAGACGACAGCGTCATTTGGAGAAGAGGACACTAGAGGGACGGACACATCCACGGATGCGATTTTGGTTTGTTGAAGCGCGTTGTTAAATATTTCCTACGTGTTTTGATGACAACGCTGGCGTACGGTTGCCATTGCTAATAACCGATGACAGAGAAGTCACGGGGCTAATGTTCACGTAGAATAGATAAACTAGCCTGAGTGGAGTGAGTGAGTAAATGAGTGGGCGAGCGGAGGGGGGGTGCGCGGGGGGGGGGGACACGGGGACGGAGGGTGGGCTGGGTAAAGAAATGAAGAAAGACGATCTGTGCCAAATGTTTTGTATCGCAGAACAAATGTAAAGTTGTACATTCCAGACTTTTTCTACTAAAAAAAATAAGAAGAAAAATAAAAAGAGTTTTTTTTGTGTAGAGGTTGTCAGCATGGCGCAATCCTCTGAACCATTGGTGCGGTTGTTTTTGCAAAATTCTTTACGATGAGTGTATTCCGACGCCCTTTGAGTGTCTGGAGAACAGTTGGCCAGTGCCGCCAGACAGGTCATTTGGGTCTTCGAAATCATAGAGTAGTTTCAGTTGCTTCCATGTTGGCAAGGTGCGCACTTCGGCGCTGACATTCTCGGTTCTTACAAGATTTATTGCACCTGCTACCGGCGGGGTGGGTGTGGGTGTGGGGTAGGGAAGGGGGGACCTTATCTCACACTTCTTACTAATCTCAAACATCTGTTGTAAATATTCGTTCAGGTATTTGTTTACAAATTCCTGTTGATTCACGCAGTGTTCTATTTTTATTACCAACAGCTTTAAGGGGTTTTTTAGGTTTTGTTTCCCTGTCTTTTGCTTTGTTGGGGCACGCACTTTTGCACTCTTCCCTGTCTGTCTGTCTGTCTGTCTGTCTGTCTGTCTGTCTGTCTGTCTGTCTGTCTGTCTGTCTGTCTGTCTGTCTGTCTGTCTGTCTGTCTCCGTGTTAGCAGCATGCAACAGCTGTTCGCTAACCGTCCTATTACATTACACTTTGTCAGGTGTCCCAGAATCTAACACAAACACTGAGCGTGCTTACTTATATGTATACTCTAAAAGAGATTATCTTCCCTACGCACGCTACTTGCCATATGAGCACACAAACTTCTTTGGGAATTTTTCTCTCTTTCCTTTTGTCTCTCCATCTCGCTGGCTGCCAATCACTCTTGCACTTCTGTGCCACATTTTAGCACTTGTAAACAAGCGCTACATCTGGATTTATTCATTTCCTATAACAAGCTTTAGGTACTTAGAAGAAAAAAAAACAAGTCTTACTGATTTTCTCTGACTGAATTTTTTTAAGTGTGGCAATCTTTCGATGCTCAAAAAATTGAGTTTATTCGATTTCTGTTAAAAGATCACAGGACAAAATCACATCGAAACCTTTCATGCATAAGGTTCTAATACACAGAAGTAATTTTTTCAGCGTGAGAGGCTTGAATTATTAGATAATTCTATACGATTATTTACTACATAACTACACTGTAAACAAAGGAAGAGAAATGAAAATAAAACACAAGTATAATATTCATATGCTTAAATGGAGAAGGAAATGTGTCTTTAAAAGATACCACCAATGCTTCGATTGTTCAAAATCCACTTACCCACTATTTTTTAAACCGCTTACAATTATAAAACGTGTTCACTGAAATCATTGTTTAAATGTTTAAACCTCGTTTACAATCTGGTGGTTTATGTATTCATTACCTATATTTCAGATAATTAAGCGACTTATATCTAATAAACAATGGTCTCTCCCCGCCATAGGTCTGTACACTAAATTGTTCTAATTATGATAGTGTTTGTTCTGTGAATATTGTCTATATTTCGCATTCATATTTATTTGGAGAATGAAGTCTTATTAAAGTCTTGAAGATGGAGGGATGTGGGAAAATGAGACAAATTGTA
Source organism: Lanistes nyassanus (assembly GCA_004794575.1). Lineage (NCBI taxonomy): Eukaryota > Metazoa > Mollusca > Gastropoda > Architaenioglossa > Ampullariidae > Lanistes > Lanistes nyassanus. Next base: position 133,621 of record SMGT01001157.1, on the reverse strand, counting down.
GTGACGCATTTTTGTAGTAAACGTTTAATTCAAAACAAGAAATAAAATTTTATTCTTTATATTTGTTTGTATTCTCCATAATTTGTTATGAGTGTGCATTTATAGAAAATTCTCGTGTGTGTCCGTGCGCCTTTGAGTGTTCATGTTTGCGTCTTCGTATGTGAGCGTATGTACGTGCGTGCCTGTGTTTATGTTCGTGCAATTGTGCGATCGCGTGCAAGCGTGCGCGGGTTTATTTCAGTGTTTGTATATAAATATATAGCCCTATATTCCTTATTATTTTGATTTGTGACGTGAATTTAGTGTAAAACTTTTTTGTTGATTTGTTTTACAAGTACGAGGTTTAGTTTCGTAGGATTATGAAATTAATGCTATGAACAATTTTTTTTTGGGGGGAGTAGGGTTAAAGCTTGAGATCGCTTTCTCTACCATCATCTATTTCCAACAATAAGCTCAATAACACAGGACTACTCATTCACTATAGCTTTGTCTCCTTCATCCATTTTCCTTCATCTTAACTTCGGCTTCTATTTTTAAAAAAATCACCAATGGAAGGAAGAGACAAAGCCTACAGGTAGTTCCTTGACGCATATTGTGCACAGATTTGATCAAGTCCAACACGCTAGTTTACATACACACATACGCATCAAAGTATACCCATACAAACGCACACACACACACACTACCGCACACATGCACTTACGCAGACAAGAGTACACACGTACCCATCAACGGATGCAAACGCGCGAGCACTTACGCACTTACGCACTTACGCACACCAACACACACACATTACTGCACACTTGCACTTACGCAGACAAGAGTAACACACTTACGTACGCACACATACAGGGACGCAAATGCAAGCACACAAAGCAACAGACACACACACACTCAAACAAGAAACATATATACTCCACACAGTTGCACGTGCATGGATCTACACACACGCAAGTACGCACGCACACATACACACACAGATCGCACATATTCTCTTCACGTTCACAGAAACATCAAAAGAGAGAGAGAGAGATGGGTAGGGGCAGAGAAAACATAATCGCACACAGGCACGCACGCACGCACGCACATGTGAGAGCTCCTGTCTTGGAATCGTTGTCTGAGTTTAGGCAATGAGTGGCGCGTACATACGCATTCCAGCATGCACGCAGGCAGGCACGCACACGCACGCCTCATTACCTAACCTCAGATTTCAGCGATTCCCAGAGAGGAACTCTCACGCGCGCGGGCGTGCACCCCGTTGCTGATACGGCAGTCTAGAATCGGCACAAGGCTGTGTGCTGCAGTGGCAGACCGTGAGAGCGGACTGTCAGAGCAGTTCAGTAAGATTCTTTATCCCTGGTGTGGCACACAGGATGTGTGCACGATATAGTTGCAGTTCTTGTAAACAGTCTGCATAAACAGTTTACGCGAACCCGGATATGAAGTTTTCGTTCTGAAAGAGCCTCGTTCCTGTATAATGAGATCTGCTGCTGGCTGCTAGTCACTTCATGTTTGTGAGAAAAGGAAAGCTATCGCAGTGTCTCGTAATAAGATTAATTGGTAGGCTGCAGTGCAGCTGCGAATCACAATACAGCCAATGTGGCCAGTGAAGATATAGATTCCTTCTTTGCGGTATCTCTTCAGTGGTGAGATGAAAGGAAAGCAACAGTCTGATGAAATCAAGACCAGTTTAAAAGCTTCAGCAAGATATTTAAGTATAAAAAAATACACCTACAGCAGTGATTCCTATCTGGGCTGAAATCTTCGACCGGAAGTTTTCTGGGCATCCGAGTAGCTACTGCCATTAGTCTCCGGTAAGTGATTGTTTTAAAGATATCACACTGTCAACGTGCTGTTTATTTGTAATTAGGAATAAGCACTGTTTTCGGCACCTTGATTGGTTATTCTGTGCTTAAATTTCAGTAGAATTACTTGCTTTTTTAACATAAGAGCCAATTTATAACTCAAGCTTACATAGTAACGTTTTAAAGTGCGCTGTTGAAGGAAAATCTTCATGAACTGCTTTGATGTTTGTGCTACTGCGAAAACTTGCGCACAGTGGACATAAACGGCCTCTTTCTTTTCTTTTGTCTGTCTGTCTCCCTGCCTCCCTGCTTGCCTGCCTGTCTGCCCGTCTGCCTGTCTGCCTGTCTTTTTCTGAGTTTATTAAAAGTTCTTGCTGTATTTTATATAGGCCTAATTTTTGCTTTTCTTCCACTAAATCACATGGAAGCACAAGTCTGTTCAAGTGCAATGTGTGTATGCGTGCTTGCGTGCATGGGTATTGTGTGCGCTTGTGTGAACGAACGAATGAACGAACGAACGAACGAACGAACGAACGAACGAACGAACGAAAGAAAATGTGAATTTTTTCCTTTAATTAATACTTTCTTTCAAAATTTTTGACATCCGTTTTTTCTCCTAAAGGACGCAGCATGACTACTAAATTTACCCTTTACAACTAAAACTACACGGTGAATGCATATCAAACTAGTTTTGTTTCTGAGATTCACTCGTTACCCTCCTCATTATGCCCTATTCACTCCATCCATCGACAGCATAGTCAATCGTGTCTTAGTGGCTCAGAGTCGCTCATAGTCAAACTACATCAGACTAAACAATGGCCACGCCGAACAGTGTATTAAGCACCTAGCTTGTTTCGTGCTTGTAAAGTGCACGACAGGAGAGCTGCGAATCTCGAGCTGTCAGAATAGTAAAACGTTCGTAGACGTCGATCAGAAATATCCGAAAGCCTGACACTTTCAACTGTTGTTGGATAGTGTTCGATGGTCATCACAAAATCGAGGCTGTTACGAGAGGATGTGAAAATGCAACACACAGGTCTAAGTAATCACAGTGTTCTGTGCTTACAGCCTTATCCACTTCTGATAGCATGTCAAGTTTTCTATATAAAAACAAAAACAAAAACAAAATAAATCCTCAAAGAACAAAAATATTCTCTCAAAACCCCTACAAATGCAAACCTCGATGATGGAATCCCGAAAAGTAACAGATGTTTGGCACCTCGCGCCAATCAATCTCAAGGCCACTTGCGCCAAATTCTCGGCGACGACATGCCCGGGTTACATCGCCTCGGTAATTTTGCAACACACGCAACACATTCAATGAAGACCCTGCAGGAATAATAAACGCAATCATTTACAATGAATATATAATTTTAAATTGTCTTGGTTTTCTGCATGCTGTTCTTGTCAACGCCTTTGGTGCCACAAGCCCACACACGTGGTTTAGAAATTGTACTGCAGGTGGCTCTTCTGCTGATCACAACCAGTCCCCTCCCCCTCCTTCAGCCCTAAGATTTAATGCTGGTACGTGATCGAGCAAAGGAAGATCATTTATTTGAAAGCCAGAGACAAAGTGACAAGTACATTAGTGCCAGACCCTCGTGTCAGCACCAAATTGTCTCTTCCAGTGGTTTGCAGTAATTCGCTTTCTTTTATCCAGTTCTGTATAACTGTTGTCACTAGGAAAACAAGGAAACACGTCTGTCTCTCCATGCCATTCTGTTTAAATTACTCGCTGTGACAATAACACAGCATCGGCCCTTACCATCCGTCTTTGCTCAGCCGGTAAGTAGACCTCTGGCCGTTCGTCCCCCACATACCCCCCACCCCTTTACTTCCTGTTTGCCCTTGCGAGCAGACTCTGCGCATGCGCGGAAACGAATATGAATTCAGTACATTTTCCCCCCTCGTTCTCTCTTCATTACTTGCTTCCACTTCTCACCATCCATTCTCTACCAAGCTTTCTTCCTATACATCACCTAATTACAATCAATTCACAATAAGGAAGAACGCAACAAACCTTTCTTAAAGCGGTACTGCGACCAAAGACAAAATTTCGTTTTTCGATGCCAATAAGTGAATAAAATATCAATGCGTTTATTATTTTGCGATAAACTGAGTAGTTAATTTACAATTATTTATTTTCGGAAAAGCTCACCTGGTCAAACTCTAAAAGCGAAAGTGAGATCACGTGACGGCACGAGTGTGTATTACCAAACGACACAACAAGGACATGTGGGAGTGCAGAAAACAGACCCCCAAAAGAGAAAGACCGGGTTGCACAGTGGTGTTGGAGAATGCGCACTTACGCTGACGGTGTGACAGTTTACATTCCCTTTCTGCAGACCCGAAAAAAAACAGACAAGAATGGGTTACAGTTTTGCAAAGGTACTGAGCAGCCTTGGAGCAGATTTCGATCCCTTTTCCAACTAGTAATTCCAAGATTCGTTCTGCATTTCAGCATAGACTGCTATATGCATGCATAGAAAAGTTCGGTTTGGATGAGTGATATAAGCGTTTGCTGGAAGACTCTGTGTAACTGACTGGCCAAGGCGTACACAGGCAGCTGTACTTCAATCGTGCATGGCAACCAAGTACTACAACTGTGTGCTGACAGGGACAGTGACATCATCAATGTCATGCCCATCGATGTCAACTGCATGCAGTAATGTATAGTGACAATAACAAGCATCAAAGGAGCCATAGCCTGTCGACTTGCCACGCTGCACACTAGTCGGTAGATCTGCTTGTAGTTGCAGAGGAACAATCTTTTCAGAAAATGCCGCCTGAAAATTATTTTTAAAAAATAATAATTAGGAAAGTTTTGGTGAAAATAGGAATGACAGTACAATATTATCTTGGAAAGGGGTGCAATTGTCAGGGCACGTCCTTAGCAAAGGGTGCCTGTAGGGGAGGTGATGGCATAGACTAGCAGACTAAATAAATATACACAATTTATTTTTGTCACAAAATGAGTTTATCAAGAATTCATTCTGTTACTTGGACTGTAAAATCTAATTCGTATTTGTGTGAAATATAGTGTTTGCAAATATGTTATTGTATGCTTAATTAATGTTGAGTTCGCGTCAGTCTCAACAGGAATGTAGTCACTAAGCTGCTTTCGCAGGACATATGAAGCTGTTCACTCTCCTCGCCATTGGACACAAGCAGAGCATCATAGCTTCCACAATCATGACGTCACAGGTTAATTCCGCCCAGGACAGGAAGTGTGGAGAGGTGTGGGGCGGGCAGGTGAAAATCTCCATGTTCACAGTCAAATATCTCTAAAACAGGTTTGATGCTTTTTATGTGGTTTGCGAATCCAGTATGTGTTAAAGATGCTCAACCGTTTCTTTTTTTAAAAAAAACTGGCGGTCGCAGTACCTCTTTAAACTGCAGCATTCAAAAGAGAGACAGAGGTGGGAATGAAGGTGTGCTTAAACGTTGCGTGAGACAGCGACCTGCACTCAACCTCCTTCTGGAGGGTAGAAGTTGAAATCAGACAGATAGGGGAGGGGCAGGTCATCTGGATTCTGACTGCTTTTTTCCCCAGCTCTCTTATCGAACAGTTGGTGCAGAGAAACCTGCTTCCTGTCTACCCCCTTGCTGCACACTTTTACAATGTGGCTGAAAAAGTTTTCGCTTTTAACGTTTAGTATTGTACACCAACAAATAAAAGAGAATGTTTCGACTGATTCAATTAAACCATCATACAAATGTTCTAAGATTTTACTTGACATCGTGTGATTTTAGCTGGTGCAACATGTATATTCGTCGTTAGAGAATGCGAGTTTATCGTCAGTTATGATCCCCACATACTTGTATGCCACTACTCTCATCACAATCTGTCCTTTCAGCTGAAGCCCATCTACACACGTCTGTGCCCTCTTTAATTAAGCTGAGTACCATCTCCCTGGCCTTTCCCATACCGAGGTCCAGGAAATGGCTTTCACGCCATTTTGCAAGCACATCTAGGTTTTCCTCGTAATCCACTGTCGAGTCTGAGAGGTCGACAAGAGCAGAACGTCATTAGAGAACTTGATGACCCAGGCATGTCCACTGATGCTGCGACAATCATCGGTGTACAGTGTAAATACAACATGCGTGATTATTGTCCCTGATGTGTTCCTGCATTGACAGTCCTAGTGGATGATCTACATGCTGGGGCCGGACAATACACATGAGCGGGTCCAGTGGCAAAAGATGATGGAGCTTTCATACACGCTGTTGGTGCGCAGCTTGTAAGAAACTCTGTCACCAAAAGGATAAGATATGGCTTGACATTCATATCTTGTAGCTTATGAATGAAGTAACTCTACAACAACAAAATGACGTAATTCTACAATGACGCATACAAATGACATAGCATAACCTCGATCTACAGCGGCGCACATAATACAGAATGTAATAAAACGAGGCCTGCGAAACACGAAATGTTGTAGAATTATCCGGGCGCTGTTGTTGCATTGTCTCGACTTCAGGGGATGGTGTGACCTGTATATCAGCAGCAAAAAGAAAGAACTGTTTTCAGCTATGACGTCATGAAATCGTAATGCCACTTGGAACGCCAACATATTGACTCAATAATGCCGCCATTCTCTATCGGTCTCTGCCGTTTTGCCCGCTTTGTCTTCCTCCCTGTCTGGCAGGCTGGCTGGCTGGCGGGCTGTTCCCTCACTCCTTCACTCATTTACGCATGCAAGCACACGCAAATGTGTTCATACACCCAAAAGACATGCATGTCAAACGTAAATTAGATCCACACATACACATGTACTGTCAAGGAAAAGGGAGACCACACCTCTTCACTTTTCAAAAGATTCGCGTTTATGGTAGAGTAACATTCTATTTCGTTCGTTCTCAGTAAAAGATCTTTATGAAAAGACATGGCTTCAAGATAGCTAGCTTAGTTGTCTGCAAAATTTGTTGACGCTAGAACATGGGCGTTTTTTCCAAGTTTTCCATCCTGTTTGAAGATAATTAAAGTACGTGTATAATAATTTTCAAAATTCTTTCAAAAAAGTTATTCTGTTGCTCCAAGTTTATATTTAAATCATGAGAGACAGAGTGCTATTTGAACGTGTGGCCAACAGGAATTATTGCTACAGAGCCTCTCAGGCACTTTGGACAGTCAAAGATGACGCGTGTTGCTTCATGGGAGACCCCGTGCATTGAACGCACTCGGCTGAGGCAGCTGCTGGATATGACGTCATATGGCTCTGAAGCTTGCTCTTATCTTGTGTGTTGCGATTTGTATAACTCTTGAAGTCCTCTCCTGTGGCCAGATGGTTTGAACCTGAACGCCTAGGCTCGATGTGAATTTTCTCTTTCCAATTTTTATGCGGAAGATATTTTTAGCATTAACCTAATTCCCCACCATCACCACCCCACCATCCCCTCTCCTCCTCCGTCCTGCATCTCATCCCACAACCTTCTCTCATCTCTTTCTCGTTCAGTCGTTCACTCGCTCTGCTCTTTATGTTTCGTACCCATTTTTCTCCTGTCTGAGTTCAGGAGCAGCGTTAATCAAGCCAACCGATTTTGGAAACATATTTTTTTTAATTTTCCACTTCTTTGCCTCGCTTCCTTTTTAGTTGAAAGCTTGCAAACAGACATTTTGACAATCTGATTAATACATATTCATTATTTTCGAAAGCATCAAATTCCGTTCACCATATAGGGAAGCCAACTATAGATGTCCGAATAGTAAGCCCGGAGCAGGTATATCTGCTTGTTTTATTATTCTTAAACCATAGCTGAATATGACGGGTTAAGACTGCACGGAAAACAAATTAGGATGAATTTTACAGAACTTATATTTGCTGTTATGTCCTGTAGTACATTCGACTGTTACTGCGTGAGGGAGTGAGGGGTGGGGTGATAGAGAGTCAACTCTGCATAACGGCATGCCGACGGCGCAGACTGGGGGTGGGGGATGATCGGTAAGGTGGGGTTGCTCCCTCCGCGTGCTGTCAGGCATTGGCTGAGCTGTTGGAGAGGGTCAGGAAACAACCCAAATCTTCCCGCGTGAAGCGATCGATAGCAACGGAACGCCATATAGGGCGTGAGGGAAGAGGGGGGAGGGGGACAAGGCCTGGGAGGGGAAAGCACGGTCAGATGATGTATTCCCCGGCGAAGACGAAAAGCCTCGGAGGTATGGCCTTAACCTCTGGCGCACGCGAATATCCCGCCGTGTGGCCTTCACGCTGATGAAAGCTGTGACGTCCTCACGCACATGAAGTTTGCGGACAGAGTAAGTTCAACATGCATCTTGTCGCTTTTACATTTCGGGGAAGTTAAGGCAGTCTCAAGCCGTTTGGTTGTTCACTCGCTCATTCTATTCGCTCCTTCTTTTTCGTTCATCCACTGTATCATTCGTTCGTTCCTTCCTTCCTTCGTTTCGAACGAATATTTCTCAGCGCTGAACTATGTGTGATGTTCTATGGAACCTGGAAAGAAAGGGGAGGGGGTTCAGAAAGGTTGTTATAAAGAGGAGTGAAATCTGCGCTGGTGATAATATGTGTGTAAACATGAATATGTGCAGCTCACAAGAATTGAAAGATCAGCTGCACTTTGGCATCAGGTCACGGACGTATGTAATCTACAAGAACACAACATCCCACCCTGGACATCTGGATGGATTTTGTTCCACAGTGCAAAAGTGAACGTCAGCGTGGCCAGAAATCACAGCTGGCGAGTTTTTCTGAGCCGCATTTATTTATATATAGCCGTCCAGAGTTGCCTTCCACAACCGTCTCTCGCTCGGATTCGCCTTTTGCTAATCGTGTCGACTTCCATGCCCATTATTCCAGACATCCTGAAAAAAAAGTTCCGCTTTCGTCCCTAGGGGAGCGTTCTCCCACAGCGATAGAGCTGTTTGTCCCAAGGAGTGGGGAGTGCTGCGTAACACAGCAGAAGACAGATGTGAGTTACACTAAACGCCAAGACCTTCAGTCAAACACCGAACAAGATCAAAGCAAAGTTTTCATGGGGAGTAGGGGAAAACAAAATAGGTTCTGCTTCTTAACACTTAAGCTGTGTTCTGTCATGTATCCGTCCGTCAGTCCGTCCGTTCGTCAGTCCTATCTAGTGTAGCGCTTCGGTGGTCTAGTGGTTAACCTGTCCGCTTCCGAGGCGGGAGGCCAGTAGTTCGCAAACCTGGCTGAGTCATACCTAAGACTTAAAAATTGGCAATCTATTAGCTGCCCTGCCAGACGCCTGACACTATACAGAACAGCGCTAGGACTGGTGTCAGTATAATGTGACTGGGTGGGACTGAAGCCGGTATTGTGACATCAGTCCCACGCGTGGCAACACGCTTTGTTTAAGCAACACCGCGGTGATATGCATATAGTTTGTGACTAGAAGATAAGCACACCCCCCCCCCGACACACACACACACACACACACTTCCTATCAAGTGTACAATCCCCATTCATAAATTCTGAGGCTTTGTACCTTCGACTTGCTTATGGCATTCGATCTCAAGACACGTCGCCTTTTTGAAGAGCCATTCCCGAAAGTGAGCCGTGAGCTGGCAAGAGAAGAGTTCTGCTTTTAAGTCATCAAGGAATGGTTGCATTCAAGTGTCAGTCCTTCTTTCCAGTTTTCTTCTTCGAGAAGAAAATGACTTCTGAGAAGTGGAACCCTGAGACAGTCGGCCAAGTCGGACGTTTTGTCAAAAAAAGGGTTCTTGAGTCGTACTCAGCTTGAATCGATTGGCCGCTGAAAGCTGGCAACGGATCACCTGCGATCAAGAACGTCGATCACGTGGTTGTGAGATGACTCCGTCGCTTGTTATCTTGTTAGCTGATTTGTTAGAAGTAATCAAAAAGCTCAAAATTCACTGAGGTCATGGGGTTCACAGATGAAGACAAATGTGCAACTCGCGGATTTAGAACAACAAAAAAAAGGTGGGAGGGGGGACTAAATCTTCCGGACTTATTGAGGCCTACGTGTGAGTGTAGGTGGGGGTGGGTACAAGCTGGGGAAGGGGATGCCTGCATGCGTGCGTGCGTACGTGTTGTAGACTGTTTTTTTTTTTTTTTTTTTTTGCTTAGTCTTCAGGCACAGTCATTGGATGGGGAGTATTTCTGCTTAAGATTACTGGATAAAAGTCCCCAAAATTAGGAACGTACTAGTTTTGAAGATCAAATATCCTATTGTACTTTCTATCATTTTAAAGCATTCCACATATGTTGGCTACAATACCTCAAGGCTGAAGCTAGTTCTTATTGCACCCATGATCGTGAGGCTCGTGTAGCGCAACACCATTTGTGTTGCTGTGGAAAAGAAAGCGTGAAACAGTCTGAAGAAGTCGGCTTGAAATGTTTGAAAAGTGGGGGATGTGGTGGCTGCACCAGGAACACCACCACGTCAAGAGCCCGCGTGGTCTGACGAGACACCAATTCCATCCCTGACTTAAGGAAAAGCCTGTCTGCCTGACAAGTACGGCTGGGCCCTTCTTGCCACGTACTGATGGCCTGCTTATAAATAAACACTAATTTCCTTGACTGGTAAACAGTTCAATCAAGCCCGACCTGGTTTCCTGGCTGTTGTCAGAGATCGTCTCATGTTACTGTAGGTTGTCCACATGTTTTGCTGTGTTTATCGTCATCATGAGGATACAGTTTAGATGTACTTTGGATATAGTTCGTATATATTTCGGACGCAATTTACCAATACTTCATCATTTTTACTTCTAGACCAAATGGAGATTATAGCAGACAATGCTGCATTCTTACTCCCCTCTTGCGTTTGGAAACCAAGACTCATCTTTTTATCTTTCATATATTAGTTTTTTGCTCCAAAATTTCCTTATTTCGGACACTATCAACATCAATGGGGTATTTTTTTTCTTCAGTCCACATATTGACGACAATTGGTACGCGTCTCTAACAAAATAGCCTTGAACTCGAGCTATTTTCAGCCCTGTGTACCGCAAAGTAGGCGGACTTTAGCACCTTGTCAGAAGTTGAGGCACTACGTGGGATACCACAAACCCCAAATAAATTGCTATTATATCTAATGAATGTATATCCTTCATTGCTCCCCTGTTTCCAGTTCAGACTATTCACAAAGACTGTAGAAGAAGTGTTATAAATTATAAATTTTACGATTGGACGAGTGCTTGTGCACTAGCCCCCTTTCAAAAAGGGCTAGAGCAACTTCACATTATCTAGTAGTTATTTCAAACTTCACTAGGTCTGAATACTTCTGCAGAATGACTCAGGGACATATGATTTAAGGTAATTGAACATTTCTTTACAATGAGTCGAAGAAAGTTCAGTAAAAGCCTGCTGAAATGTTTTGTTTTTCTTGTTCCAGTCAGCAGTTTGGTCTTCGCCTACCGACTGGTAACAGACATGCTGGGTACCATAGCTACAAATTGCAAGGACTCACCTGGCGTTTGAGAAGAACATTAATCAAGAAGGCACAGTTGCATCGAAAATCTCGTCTTTGCTCCGTGTCCCTCGTCGGGATATGGTGATGACTATATCGACGAAGTTTTGCGTACTGTGTGATGTCACGACTTCAGCAGTAGCGACTTGTTTACAATAGAAAGAATTAAGCTGGCACATACACTTTAACCCCAACCCTCCCCAACACACCGTTTTCGGCTGCCTAAAACAACACTCTTACCACACAGCTGTGCTCAACGACAGCAGAACATGCTTATTGGAACTATAAGAACCGGCTCATGCGTCCTCCGCTATTTATAGCAGTCCGCAATTTCAGTGAGCTCACAGAACAGTACACGAAACTTCGTCGATTTAGCCATCACCGTCATCGATATCCCCATCATTACTAACTTCCCTTTAAGCAGGCAAATCACCAAACAGCCTTCTCCAGTATAACACAACTTGCACACAATGGCCTACCAGCAGTACTCACTGCGCAGAAGCTCTTGGCATGACGCCAAAACAGAGACATCTGCCCGTCAAGAAAACCAGCATCCAAGACAAACACACGTTGAGGAGGTTTGGTCGTAAGCCGTCGGCTGTCTCTGATCATCGCCTCTTAATATTTTTCCATATTTCGTGGATTACTGTGTGTCTGTATAAAAGAGTTCAGCTGATAGACGTGCGTGCGGACAATGCCGATGATCAGCGTAAATAGACAAATAACCAAAAGGCATTCGAAGACAAAGGCCAGCTTCTCTCCCTTGTTATTTTGATTTGAAAAACATGGGGGACAACTCTCCGGATGACAGCGACTCGTCTCGCAATATAAGCCGTCTGCCCTCTCCACCTGAACTTCCGCTGTCGGAAGATGCCTATATTGCCATTGGCGTGTACGTGACTCTACTGGGTAAGGTCAGAATATATTCTTCTGTCTAACTCCCTCCTCTCATTCGCTCCAACCCTGTCTTCCTCCCCACAAACTCACCCTTCTCCCACACACTTCCATCTCTCGTTCTCTCTTTCTCTCTCTCCCCATAACATCTTTAACATTCAGGATATACTACAAAAATAAAGACTTTTTAAAAATTATACTGATGATTTATTTTTCTTTAGGGAAAACAACCTTAAATATAAAGAAGTTGTCAATTTGTTTTAACCATCTGCTAAATGTCGCCAAATCGATACCGTTTTTCACGAAAAACAAGATACTTGTTCTTGTCACCTAGTAAATGTGATATTGCTTCTTGAGAGTATCGCCTTCTGTAAGCATCCATCGAGCTTAACAGCACGTGGGAAGCGATTTTTTTACAGAATGAAATAGGTACACAACAAAGCACAGTATAATCAACACATGAGTTGTCTACATATGTGATAAATTGTCGTTTTGCATACTTCGTGATGGAAGACTCGTCAATTACCACGATATTATATATATATATATATTATTTTTCGCTTATCTAAACTCTAGACACGTCACATGAGTTGCAGTCTTAAGCGCGAATTCTACAGGAAGCAAATAACTTATTAAAGGAAGTGAAAATAGAATTGGATGGAGCAAGCAGGATTTATCCCTCTATGTGAAAAGATTTCTCCTGAGTTTCTTTACGCTCCTCACGTCACATTCTATTTGCCAACATGCTATTTAAAAAGTTTCAATTTATATACAAATGGACCGATGCATGCATGCATGGATGACATATAAATTAACCCAGAGGCTCTGTTTTAATGGTTAATAGAACTAAGTGTCCAAAACGTGCGTTTTGAAGGAGCTAGAAGGATGGAAAATAGTTCCTGATATCATCTGCGACTTTGTTGTGGAAGTTCTCGCTTCCCGGTAGAGAATTTGGTGTTATTTAGTCGAGAGACACAAAGTTCTGGGTCATGGAGTTAGACACTGAAACATGACTCCCCTGAAACAGGGTTTTCAGTCATTGGATGGAACGTCTTTTTTTTCCAGACTGCTGTCTTTTTCAGGTGTATTAGCCTTACCTAAGCCATCCTTTTTCAGGTAAAGTAAATATGAACCCTGGCTGTTGTCCTTTTTCAGGTGTAGTAGCCTTTGTAGGCAACGTCACAGTGCTGGTGGCTATTTTGTCACAAAAGACGGCTTTGCGTAAACTGCAAAACTTGCTTCTGATCAACATGGCAACAGCCGACCTGCTGGTGACGCTGACAGCTTACCCGCTTACTTCCATCTCCAGCTTTCGCAAGCAGTAAGTCGTCTTTCCAAGGACATTTATAGATAATAATAATAATAATCATCCTGGAGTGACGAAATGGGGCATGCGCTTGGCATCTGTATTGGAACTGTCGTTTCTCTGTCGTTGCGAAATCATCTTCCTCGTGCTTCTTTTTGACTTCCTTCTGCTTCTTGTTTACCAGACTGATAGTGAGCAGCGTGTCAATGAGTGACACGACATGACATACGTTTAATTGTCGTTACTTTGTTGCCCCCACCCCCCACGACAAAGGGTGATACATACAGAACATAACAAATACAAAACGCAGCATCTAAATACTGTTGACATTTAAAAAAAGAACAATTAAAAGGTATTAATTTCCTGTTTCCTTCTCTCGAATGATACAAACAATTCTTTTATATTCTCTCGCAGACTGACATATACACAGTGTACTCTGTCACGTATATACACTGTCATACACATGTACACACATACCACCCCCACCCCCATACATCTTAATACTGTATCGAGTTTAACACAAAGGAAAAGCATAAGGGAATTTCTGCACTCAGTGTGTCAAGAACCTAAACCAGTCAACCTTACAGTAAGGTCCTACTGTAAAGACATGTTGAAGGCTGACACCAGTAAGATTACATTGCCGTACTTCTCTTATCGGATCATGAATGGTGGGGCAGGGAAAGCCCCAGTGATGGAACTAACTTGATTCTGACGCTGCTGTAGCTGCCCGAATGGATTCTCGTCTGACAAGATGCTCAACTGCGTCCCGCTGTAGGTGGCAGGACATTTGTACCGCTGCGCATTCCCTCCTCCAACCTCCCTCTCCGACCACAAAAGGCGGCTTTAGAGAAATGTACAGATTCAGCTCGTCTGCTTTAGATTGCAGAAATAGAAGCAGAATACGGTTTTTCAGGACGCGGACTTTACGAGGTCAAGAATATATCAGTGCGCAAATTGATCAGGCATGGCAGAAGGAGGCAAGGACATAGGGACGTTGCTGCTGGAACTTTCTGTCTCCAAGACCGGAGGAGATTTCACAACTGACCTGCCCTAGATTTTACACGCCGTTGTACTTGAAAACAGTCCGTGACATCTACATCTATTTCTTGGCTTACCTTTCTCTGACCTCACTTTGTTTTTCATCTTTTCTTCCCTCTCTTCCTTATTTCCTTCTTTCTTTCCCTTGTACTTATTTCTTTATTCGTTCTCCATTTCTCTAACCATTGCCAACGTATGGCTTATGTGTATGCTCCTTAACCTTGCTTTTATCCGTTTCAAACCCAGAGTGCACTGTCGATTTCCTAATATTGCTTAAGAAAATTATATTTAAAATAAAAAGGAACACGTGACTGCCGCTTACAAATACACCTAAGTTAACAATAAAGAAACTGAGCCAGGCTGTGTCGTTTAATATAGCTTGGCTCAGTTCCTTTATTGCTAACTAAAATTGTATTTAGTAACTAATAACAGCTAAGACGCTTAAGTGTTTTTTCAATGGGTTGTTACTTGCAAGAACCACTCACAAACGTCTCTTTACCTCTCACTCGTCTACTTTCTCAACAAGGGAACACAGAATTTAACTTCGCTATTCGGAACATAGACCCATACTCGGAACATAGACCCATACAATTATGCAAACATAGCTATATAAATATATTTCCTCCAGAGGTTCCCAAAATAGACTTCCTCTTCCCCGCAGTGCGAAATCACCGAGAGGTGGAAGCACTTTCCAACAACAACAACAACAACAACAACAACAACAACAACAACAACAACAAAATCGACATTTTTCAAAGTTCTCTTCAATTTATTTTACAGTGACAAGCTACAGGGGAGACGACCTCAGATAAGTCAGGCAAATACACACTGAGCAAGAAAGGGATAAAATCACTTAACTTCTTGGAACTTAGACGAGAAACTTACACCCAAGATCAACAATTTTAGCCGGTGTTTCCAACTTATTACATTCTTATCTGTTCTTACCGTAAACTTATCTTAGAGTCTGGGACTCGCGTTTATTTAGGATAGGTGGTTTTATCCTGCCGGAGACAGGAGACGTCATAAGCTAGTGGCCGGGAAATAACGACAAGAGGGTACAGAGAGGTAGTGCTGGTTGTACAGTGTCATAACTTCTTTGTCGGTCGTTGAATAGTTGTTTCAGCAGTGACAAGAGTAGGTGCTCTGTTGTCGGTCACTTAGTGTATCAGTGTATTGCGTCGAGCAGTTGTATCAGTAGTGACAAGAGTAGGTACTCTGTCGTTGGTCACTTATTGATTTAGTTGGTATAGCTTCAGAGCTGTGTATCGCAGAAGTAGTGGTTTCAGTAGTGACAAGAGTAGGAGTTCTATTGTCGGTCACTTACTGTGTTTGTGCTTTGAGCGGGATCATAGGCCGGTTTGCAGTTTGATTTCCCCCTCTGGAGTTTGATTATCTTCTTTGNGATACCACGTGGTATGACGTAATCAGGCAGCGTCTTACCCTAGACACGAGCAAGGCGATTCTTTGTAAATAATCTGTAGATATATTTGATTTTGTCGATCCAGTTAGTGTTTGAAATATATGTTGAATAACGGTTCGCTGCAGTTGTGTTTTTTACGAGGGTGGGGGCTCTTGAGCTAGTAGTGTTTTGCCTGCGTGAGACTGAGCGAACGTGTCAGAGTATGAGAATCTTTTCCCTCGGTAGATTTCTCTAGTTGTTCACATTATTTCATAGCGTCGTCACCCTTTGGTGTAGAAACCATTGACCTGTTGCAGTAAAGGTTTTGGTGACGATTGCTCAATTAAATCTACATTTTGCGAGATCACCATAAAGGTTTGTCCAGTAATTCTGAGAAGTCGAGTCCAATAAGTTAAGGTACGGCCCGCCACGTCACACAAGGATCGTCTTCAATTCTAACGAGTCGCTGTAGGAATGAGCAGAACGAAGGACAGGACCTCTACGTATTGTGCAATTCACATTTCACATTAATTTAATCTATTTAAAGAGATTTTGTATTAAAAAATTTGTTTCACGCAAGTTTAGCCTAATTTAAAGTATTTTGTTGGGCACAATTTATGACTAACACGGGTATATATTATATTACAGGTATTTTGTATTATTCAGTTTATGTTTTTGCAAGCTTAAAGCCATTTTGAATTGAACAGTTCATGACGTTCCTCTTCTGTGTAATCAGATAACTGTCATCGGCAGGTGGCTGTTCGGGGACGTGGGCTGTCGGCTTGGCGGCTTTTTTGTCTTCTTTCTGACCATGGTTAGCCTTAATACCCTCACGACAATCGCTGTCTTTCGCTTCATCCTCGTCTGCAAGCCCATGTACCGTAAGTATACTGTATGCTGGAAATAGGAAGGTGTTGGAGAGCGGACAACTATTGTGGTCGATGAGGATTTGAACCCTCTCTTGATGAGTTCTCTGTAACGAATATGTTTCTTTAGTCCCCTGGCTGACGAAGGATGATAGGTAGAGGCCAGAAAAACTGAAGTTGTATCTGGCGTGATCAGTTTAATCCGCACCTCGAAAGGCAAGGTGTTCTTGCCTCACTGCTCAAGACCCCCTCTTTGTTCAATTAAAACGATTATTTGTAATGTATGAACGGTCATTTCTTGCCCAGGGACGGATGGACGTAGAGATTTATGGGATGTATGAGAAGTGTGGGAGGAATCCTACTGTTAGTAACCCGAGTAATTTGGGTTGGAGGAACTATGGGAAAAGAGGGAGAGAACAATTACGGTGATTAGAAAGTGAAAGGCGTATTTAAAGAGCATAGGGGAAAGGTCGGTCGATTCTTGGCTGACTGGGTGGAGAGATGGTCCGACAGATGGCTAGATGGATGGATGGGCTGATGGTTTTACAGACAGATGGACAGAAATGGTTCCTAGTCTTCCTAGAAAACATCCCCTGCGGCATTTCATGTGTAATAAAACTTCTATGAAATAAACTTAGTTCATTTCCCAGTTTAATTTTTATACATTTTCCTTCGACAGATGTGGCAAGCGCGTAAACAATAGTTAATAATTAATAACACCCATCTTTTCTGTGTGAAGACTAGGGTCGTTTAAAAGAAGATCTGCCACGTTCCTTACTTTCGACTCTCTCTTTGCTACGTGTTTGGGTACGGTAAGCTCCCTTGGTCACATACGTCAGCATACGGTTGTGTTGAGCGCTGCCAGTACTTTGTTGAGGTTATGTATTGTATCGTCCTAAAAAGTCAGCCGAGCATTTACTTTAGATTGGATTCCTAGTGGAGTTTCTTGTAAAAATATTCAGAGGTTACATAACAGCAGGTGCTAAAAAAGTTGCTGCAGGCAGTAATGTGTTTTGGGTTTTGCCGAGAGTTCTTGTTAATCGATCGTCCAAATGCCAACCTTTAGGAAGAAAGCCATTCAACGCAATGGCTGTATATCTGCTTCGATCTCACCTTCACAATTTGAGTTCACGTCAGCAAGTGGAATGACTTAATTAATGTTTCTTTTCATGAGCAACAGACGGACAGGTGTATCTGCGCAATGTTTTGGGCACCAGCAATTACTGCAGGCAGCTTTGTGTTCTTTTCCGTTTCTTGGCAGGATATTAAAGGTACCTGAAGAAAAGATGGCAGGTAGACTGCGTGGCCAATTCAAAACCAAAAACCAAGCAGCGACTAGTAACATTTTTGTAAAGAGCTCGGATATCTTTATTTTGTGAGAATGACTACTGAATAACCATTGTTTTTGCATTTACGCGCTTGTGTGAGTGATTGAGAAGGGGGGAACGTGGATGAAACTGCGTGAGCCCATGCATCTGTCCGTGTGGATAAGTTGTTGATTACAGTAGAATTTTTTTCCTAAGCTTTTCCTCACCTAAACCATTTTCGCTGCAGACGAGAAGAAAGATTACAGTCTTTTTAGGCCTGTACATGCAGTTAACAGATTTTAATTCCCGGTTCTGACAAGTATCGAAACATTTATCGAGGCAGCATGGTTGCCTGCCCTACACCTTATAGATAAAAGACTTGTACATCGTAAACACTCAGTCTTACAAGCCTGCGGAGGACGCACATAAAATACTTTTGCCTCAGTCACATACCAGCAGGTGAGACGTCGCACATTCAATTACAAAGTACCAGATCACTGACATAGTGGTATACCATTGACGCATTTTTATGCTTACTTTCTCTCACGTAATTCGCAGACCATCTACTGAAACCTGACAGTGCCAAGCCAGCCCTGCTGGTCAGCTGGCTGCATGCCGGCGTGTGGACGGCACTCCCTTTGTTTGGCTGGAATCGGTACGTGCCAGAGCCCTTTCTGACGTCATGCACGCTGGACTGGGGTGGCAGAAGTGCAGCCGACCTGACCTACGTTGTCCTGACAATCGTCTCGTGTTACGTGGTGCACCTGGGCGTCCTCGCAGTCTGCTACGGGCTGATTGTCGTCAGATCGCGCAAGCTGACGTTCGGAGTTCACAAGAACACTGACATGATCCGCCTGGAGGAGGTTCTCTGGCACCACAAGGTTGAGACGGAGCGCAATGTTACACGGGTAAGGCTGAGACGGAGCGTAATGTTACACGGGTAAGGTTGAGACGGAGCGCAAGTTACAAGGGTAAGGTGGAGACTGAGCGCAATGTTTCACGGGTACGGTAGAGATAGCTGCCTGCACACACGGTTCGCCGGAAGCTGAGACCTTGCGAAAGAAGTCACATTGTAGCACGACATTTTCACTTTGCTCGCCAATGTTTTGCTGCTGCGTGACATCTCTTGTGACGCCTCGACCTAACGCTTAACGCCGTGTCTCTAGCTGTGATTCTTGACTCCAGAATTCACCTTCTCCTTCATCCGTGCAGAAACAGTACAATTATTAACTTAAAAGGGTTGGGGCTAGGGTAGAATGAGGGGTGGGTTAGGGTACAGTTAGGCATTTAATTACTTTGAGGAAGTGGACGACACGCGATTACTAAATCATAGACCCGTAAAGAGGGCCTGTCCTGATTGAGGAGGAAATTTCTGACTAACGAACTATTGTACTCTAAAGTTTTAAACGACAAGACTATAATTTGTTTACATCCTTCACAAGCGATTTTTCGGATACGACAGTATATACATGGAAACATTTATAAACAATGAATGCAGAATTGTTTTCCAAGAGAAAGGTTTTTTATTTGTTTTTACATGAATTTATTTTAATTTGTGTGCAACAGTGATGGTTCTTGAATCAGCGGTTCTTCTGTCTTTGGGGGAAGGTTCGTTAGTTCCACCATCTGGTGTAGAAATTCCAATTTGACCTTGAAGATTGGAGATCGGACGTTGGCTATAATCTGTCAACACGCTGTTTGGCATTTTTCCTTTTCTTTTTGTTCTCCCATTTTCCAGCAGTCGAATCAGATATCCATCCGATTATTTTAGCCATACATTTTTTTCGTGCTGAAGTTTTAATTTACGGTTGCTAATAGACAATTATATAAAAATAGACGTCATAATCGAATTGAAAGTACCGATAAAAAGCTTTCTCCTCAGCTTAAGTGTAAAACATTTTGTTCTCCTAGGTTTACTAGTGAATAGGGCTTGATTTAGAATGATAGGCAGTATATTTCCCTGCGGTATTATGTTGCGTGTCTTCGATGCTGTGGCCAAAAAGAATTAATAGGAGACGAAGGCAGGAAAGAAGCGTGTGGGGGTTGGGGGGGGGGAGAAGAGGAGAAAGAAATGTAGAAGTGTCAAAACTTTTTTCCCGAAAACACCCTTTCCTGGGTCGATGTCGACGGGCTAAGGGGCTTGCGTGATTGTAAGGTATAAGAGGGAAAAATATGTGCGAAGCAGACGGTAGGAAGAAACTGAAGATGGAGACATGCATAATGCATTAACTACTTTTCTTTTACCACTGCCCACTGAGCAACTTTCATCAAATTGTCTGCTGAACAATGTTTCTTGGGTCTCATTACTGGTTCTTATCAAACTCAATCAGATTTACAGCGTATTGCTTATTTATCGCTACCTAGTGTGTTCGTGAACGAGTTTTATCATCTGTGCCAGTTTGAATAATGTAGCTTTCTTTCTCAGTTTATCTTAGGCTTATTTCAAACAGACCGGAACTGTGACCGCTAAGATGTTGATCAGCCTAGTAACTCGATAAAACCAGAACAGCACACGTGTGTCGCAGCTACTGTTCTGGGTGAAAACTGTATACATACTGTCTAGTACGTGTTGCAGTGGAAACAATTTGTTACCGCACTGACTCCTTCGCTTTGTGGCGCTTTACATATCCCTTGGTTACGGAAATTCGTATCCGTGTTGCACTGATCATCTTAAATATTAATGGTTGATATCTCCCCGCACAGACAGTAATTACAACTATACACTACTTTCATAAGCAGACATTCAGCTATCGAACAGCCTAGAGTGTTTTCCGCAGCGGATGATAGATTGTGCTGCACCGAGTGTGGTGTTGCTTTTAATTACAGGCACTGAGTGTGCTGCCATCGATTTTTCACTAGTGCAGCTTCCGACCGAAGGAATACGCCCCTCCCCACCCCCACCCCCCAGAAAAGTACCTCCCGTCTGTTGTCGAAAGGAACAAGGAACACTACACTGCCTGGAGCCGCCTTTGTCATGATTTCGTGTGCCCCCCTCCCCCAGCTCCCAACTAGCAAGCCAAACTCATACTGTTTCCCATCGTTCCCTCTGTTGGAGACAAGCGAGCTTCTGCGAGCACGTTTGCGTGCATGTAAAGCGCACTCGCTCTATTTTTAGTGCATTGCATGGCTTCGACTATTTCGTTTTGTCAGATCGTTTGAACATGCAAGCGGTGCAGCCCGCAGTGATGACGAAAAACTTGTTTGCCTACACAATCGATAAGTCCTCTACCCAAGGATTTCCCAAAATTGTATTACGGCAGCAGCAGTTTGGAAACCAGTGTCTCTTTGCATTAGCAGCGACAGGTCTTAATATTTTCCGCACAAACTCAAAACGTTTTGCTGCTGTTATAAACGGCTACTCAGTTCATAGCACACTGGCTCCATACCTTGCATTGTTGATGTAGCCAAGAATGTTAAATTTCATTACAATTAATATTGTACATTGTTACTATTTCTCTCTCTCCCCCCCCGTTTCCCTTTTGACTTCCCGTCTCCACTTTCTTTTGTTTCTCTCTTTCGAGCAATTAGGAACGGGGTACGCACTAAGTTTATGCATCTGTTTCTTTCTCTCCCTCTTTCTCTCTCCTTCTTCTCTCCCTTTTTCTTTCTCACGGACAGGATAGGGAAAAAACAGACCGACACGAAAAGACTGATGGATATGTGCATAGCCATAGACAGAAAGAGGGACAGACACACTGAGAGACCAATAGACACAAAAGGAGACAGATTAGCCCTAGACAGAAAGAGGGACAGACACACCGAGAGACCAATAGAGACGAAAGGAGACACATTACGCAAGCCTCTCAGGTCCCCGCGGTGTCTGGCCTCGTGCAGATGTGCATGGTGATGGTAGGCGCGTTCCTGCTGTGCTGGACTCCCTACGCCGTGCTGCCGTGCCTGGTCATAGCGGGGTTCCCACTGTCCGCCCCCGTGTCGGCGCTGCCCACCATGTTTGCCAAGCTGAGCTGCGCCGTCAACCCTGTCATCTACGCCTTCATGTCGTCAGGCTTCCGCAAGATCCTCCTGTCCTTGTCGCCATGGGGACAGCGCAGCCAAAACCGGGTGGCCACGGCTGGCATCGAACTTCCGGGAAAATCACAAGGGTACGAGTGTTGATGCAATCTGTGTCACGTGTGTGAGTCTGTAGCCCCAGCAGTGTTGGGCGAGATTACATCAGCAGCGACGTGGAAATCCCACCTAACGGTTTTATCCAGCGTGCGCAGCTCTAGTCTCCTTTCTGTTATCTTCGTGCACACTGTTGTAAGAGTATTTGTATTTGTAGATAAAAATGTTTCTTCGGAAGTTAGTTTTTATTTGTCATATCATGAAATGTTATTTATATTACTTCAAATTTTTTTTTTTGGGGGGGGGGGTTCTGTCGTAGACATATATTTTTTAATGTTTTCATTGATTTTCTTTCTTACCATGTATCTGTCTGCTGTATTTGTTTCTGTTTTATAGTGGTTTTCCCTGCACATTGAACAACGACTTTATTTCACATAGTACTGACATATAGTGAGATCGTTTGGCTGAGCCTGAGACTCAGGCTCTTAAACATCTTAAATGAAGTTCGTGTCTGCTTGCCACAGGCAACTGCAGAAACCCAAGGTTCGCGAGTACTGTGGCGACATGACCCGGGCAGGCATCTACATCGGAAACATGGTGGTCAGTCTGGAAGTGCAGTCCAGTGTCTTCTAACCAGTTCTGCTGTCACCTAGCAGGCGACGAAGATGCTCGGATGTTGATTCGACTCGTCTGAACAGCTGCGGTTACTAATGATCACTAGTTTTTGGCTAGAGCCAGCCTACCTGCTGGGGTGTTTGTTATCAATTAGGCCGCTTGATTACTTGCTGGCAGCAATGTACTCAGATTGGCCAGTTTCCAGTGGAGTGTTATGTCCATCACGTGACAGTCACTCGATAGTCTGATGGTCAAAAGGGACATAATTTCGGGCTTACATTGACCTGGGAGGTCTTCTAACCGGTACGTCCTGGTCTGCCCTGTTAAGCGAGGTTCACACGCTTCGACTAAGCCATAGGGAAACAGTTGGAAACATGGCTAAACTAGTTTTTACGACTGATTTCATTCGACTTCCTCCCACAGTATAGTTAAAGCAAAAGTGAAATGCTGCTAAAAATATTCGGCACTTAAACGCAGGAACTACACCTAGAATTTAGCTTTATTATAAATTCTTTCATAATTACACTGTAACGAACTGTTTCTTATTTAAACAAATCAAATTTTTCGATACTTAAAAGTTCATTTGAATTTAGAATTTGTAATGGTTATAGCTTTTCTAATAAGTTCTACAGACATTCTACATTATCTGAGTATATACATGTATGGAAATACTTAAAAATTTCCTGTTGATGAGACATTAGAACCATGGATAATATATCCTGATGGATTGCTGTCTGCTTCCCCTGACCATCGACAAGCCCCTCGTGGCTCAAAAATTGACAGACGCACGTTGCCTAAGGCGAGGTTTCGCGAAACCTTGCGAGGAGAACTTCAGTTAAGTATTGCCCAGCACCTCTCGCGGGAAAAACCTTGCAAGGACTCGCGAGGAGCTTTAGGGCATCTTCGCCGGCAAGAGAAAGATGGCTGACAAAACCTATGTAGACCTAAAACCATGACTTTTCGTGGCTGTTCGGTATTTCGTATACACGGCAGACGAACAGAAAATAACAGTAGTTTTCAGTACTGACACAAAACCTTCTATTTAGACCTAAAACCATGACTTTTCGTGGGTATTCCACATATATATTCGTGCCTGTTCGGTATTTCGTGTACATCGCAGACGAGCAGACGATAACAGCACTGACACAAAATGCACGTACTCAGGTGTCGATTTATGGCATTTTATGCATCAAATAATTTCAGAAAGTGCATTCTGATGCTTGATATACCTTTAAAACCTTCTATTTAGACCTAAAACCATGACTTTTCGTGGCTGTTCGGTATTTCGTATACGCGGCAGACGAGCAGACGATAACAGTACCGACACAAGTTTGAAATGTACGTACTCAGGTGTCAATTGTTGGCATTTTATGCAACAAATAATTCAGAAAGTGCATTCTGATGTTAAATATACCTTTAAAACCTTTTATTTAGACCTAAAACAATGACGTTTCGTGGCTGCTTGGGGTTTCGTATGATCGCATGTTGGCTCGAAAAACTTCCGCCTCGTGCGCGAGACTCTTGGATGTTTCCTACAGACGCTCGCTCGCTAGAGATCTCGCAGGCGAAATCTTGCAAGGGTCTCGCCCTTAGGCAACGCGCGTCAGGTCTTGGTCAGCATCCAGTTTATTCGTCTTCCGGTGGGATTTCGGGGGAAAGGAGGGGGTGGCTTAGCGTAAATGTTCTCCTTGCCAAGACTGATATTCTGCTGGCTAGGATTCATTTTGCTCGTATGAATTTGCTGTAAACGCGTACTCAGAACATCTACGAAAATGTATCAGTTCTTTCTAAATTCACAGTGACCGTATTTTCTACCCAGTGGTTTGACACTGTGTCTTGACCATGAACATGCGTGACCTCGACCTCGACCTTTTATCTGAACAGTACATCGAACTCAAAGCCGGAAGATCGATCACAGTGCGGCCCCGTTCTGAAAGAAACAGAACTTAAACACTTAGTCTGATAGCACTCCAGATTACCTAGAATCCGTGGTAGAACAGCCGGTGTCCAATGCACGTCTTCTGTCTCCTGGGATTAAATTCACTGTGAAATACAGTATTTCACGAGAGAGTAAGCAAATGGGTGAAAGATATAGTATTGGTGTGCTCAAAACTGCTGTACGCTGGACTACAAAGGGAGTGGGCAGGCCCCGCTAACATTCCATTGAACAGCTAATTGAGTTTATTCGTGTTGCTTGGAAAAGATTTACTGTTACATGGTCGCACAACTCCCAAAGATACGATCGTACAAGCTGTGATGCAGATATGCACGATAATTCGATTTCCCTCTAGCCATACGTAACACTGTCCGTAAACGCCTTTCTTAACTAATGTGCGTCGTACCTAAGCGTATGCTCGAGGCCTTGGTGCCCGCTCACATTTTGAAACTTATGGTTACTTTTGTGGGCAAGATGCCATTGTGGGCAAGGAGATGTGACTGTTTATTCAAGTTGGAACGTTTGGCGAGAGCTTTAAGTTATTTAAACTGAGAAGTGACGTTTTAACTTGCATTACTGAGTGTGTTTATAACCACAATGAAAATACGTTAGTCTTTAGTATCCAAGAACTTTAATTTCTAGGCAAGAGGCCCTTTTTTGCTGCTAATGTTTCCTGTGCACTGATTTGTTTCGCTTTTATTGTGGACTATGTAATTTATGTATGTGCTGGAGTAATTGTTTGTTGGACATAGGCTAGTCGTGTTACTGAGACAAACTTCTCACAACATACGCATGATTAGTGCTATTTGCACTCAGACCTGTGGTCGATCATAATTACCCACATTCATACCAATTGCACACGGGGAGACGCAGAGATGAGGTAGGAAAGTCCTTTTCCATGGTAACTTACAATCAGGCGTGAAAGCATTCTAACAACGGGTGTTTACGTTTCCCTAATGATAGACCTTGGTTGTAATAGTAAATATAAAAACAAAGCATGCAATGGGCATCTGTTAATCGTTAAATCTTCATTATCTCGTCAAAATTTAAGCATGCATTTGCGACTACCTCCGTAGAATAAGTAAATTCTGTTATATTTATGTACTTTGATATCTTTTTAATTAAACCCTCATTCATCTTAAGCCGGTCTTGTCGAGATGAAAGCAAAATCACCGTGCTGATCCCGTGACAGCGTCTTCAGCTCTTTCTGGGTAATTTACGGCTTGCGACGAAAATAAAAAGGTGCATTACCATTTCGCAAACACTTCAAGACAACACGAGCTGTCTGTCGTGCCCGTTGAGTGCGAAGGGGGAAAAAAATAACGGAGGCGGCATTTCTTCGCAATAACCCACCATGTAAACGCGCAGAACAACTGGAGCCAATCAAATGACGAGCTCTATTTAGGATGTGTAACAAGCGGAGCCAATCAAATGGCGAGCTATATTTCGAAAGCCTTTCAAGGGGCGGGGGGAAGGGAGGGAGAGGGGGATGTTCCGAGAGAAGGGGGATTTAGGGGAAGGGGTGGGGTTAGGGTGGGGGGTAGGAGTAGGGGATAGGTGGGGCTTGGGGGAGGGGTGGGGTGGGGTATAGGCAGTAAAGATCTTCCAGGAAACTGCAAGGTTTTCAATGGTGACCCTACGAGATTAGCATATTTTACGTAAGACTGTATTTTGATTGGCTCCAGTTATTCTGCGCTTTTTCATGCTCAACCCGCTTCATAATCAGTGATGGAGGAAGAGTGAATATGGGACCGTGTTCACATTTAACTATTTATCCTTTGCCGCGCAAACACTATGAAACCAATGACTTCAGTATTGTCAATATAAACACTGGATATGACGAACGTCCGCCTTATTTTAAATATATTTCATATGTGCATGCGTGCCTGTGTATTTGGATGCTTCCTAACTAGCCTCGCATCCATCCAAACATGTTTGCACGTTTAGGGCTATACCACGTTCGGCCAAGTAGAACGATGCAGCTTCCTCTGATTAAGAAAGGCTTGTTGTAAGGCGAATGCTGTGTGGTAACTGTTGTCCGTCGTAGAAATTTAATATCTGAGGTCTAGATCTTGAGCTAGTAACAACTTGTGGATCGAATTATATAGGATCGATCTCATTACAGCAATGCCGCGGGCGGATCAATTCATAGTTGTCATGCACGTTTATTTATTTAGAAAATTTTTAGTCATGCTTATTTTTAAATAAACTTGATCAATTTATTTCCTCCAAATGAATTTTTTTCTGTGTAAAATTATTTAATATGGATTATTTTACCATTAAGATCTGAGTGTGCGTTCTATCTTTATGTAGTTGTGATGTGATTGTTTTTTTAATTACATTTATATTACATGTTTATAGCAAAAAGAGTGCAGGATGTGTTGGCTGCAGATTATACTTCGATCAGTCTATATCTGAAATAAAGCGACTTGTTTTGTAACAGCATCTGATGTATACACACGTATACATACACCATAGTATAAACGTTTGCAAGACATGGGAACATCCTTATCTCTCACAGAAACAGTTTTATCCAAAGCCATCCACAGTGAGTGATGTTTGTTTACGCAGGCATGCCACTTATTCTGGCCACATATCTGTCACATCATAACCAAAGGGAGACGAAGCAATCACACAAAAGCCAGCGTATCAAACCTCGAGGAAATATAACTATGCCCAGAGGGAAATTAACCGAGAACCAAGCCAAAATAATCCCGCTCGCATGTGAAAAGTTAGAAACCTCTCGGAAATATTGTGGTAACTCGGAAAGCGAAACACATTTGGTAATGACCAAGTGTATAAAGCGCGTGCTGTATGAAGGAGTTGAGTGGACTTGCGTTATATATATATATATTTGTTTTTTGTATTTTCTTCACCGCTTATTCTCTCACCTTACTCCTATTTCTCCCTTGTCCTCCCTCGGCTTCCGTTCTCTCCGTTTTTTGCAGCTTTCGATTCCCCCCACCCCGCTCTCTACCCTCTCTCTCCTCCCCCACCCTCTCTGTGCTGTGTAACAGCGCGCGTACGTGGGATGGTGCGTGCGTGCGTGGGTGGGTGCTAGGGTGTGTGTAAGAAGAGATTTTCTTGATTTTGTAATTACTTCACTCAGTTTAATGATGAGACTGTCTTGAGACCAAATCGTGTTGTCTTACATTTGCAGAATGAAGCCGCTTGCGATAACTATGATAACAGAGGTGGGGGGAGCATGGTATGTGTGTATGTATATTACACCCAATTATGTCTGTTTGGTGAGTCAGTGGAACGTATGCTCATAGTTATACCAACTCATGAACTCTGAAACGGAACACATTTTCTTCGAAGACCAAATCTGCTTTTACTGGATACCTGCCCTTCTCTTCCTACCCCACCAACTGGCACAAAACGTGAGAAAAAGAAATCGGTTTAAGACGTGAGCACGCCCACTCACCATTAGCCAGCTGTGGAAACGCTAGCCTTTAGCTCGCGCGACGTGCCCAGATAAGGCGGCGGAAATGTTTCAACTTCCTGGTCACTCAAGTACAGGCCGTATCGTCGTGCTGGGTAAGTCACAAATCACTCGTACTTTAGCAAAAGAACACTGTCGTTAAGTATTAATCATGCATACACCTGTGGGGCGAGCAAGTACACCTAGCTTATGACTTTGACGTCGTGCATGAAATAACAGATTTCCGGTTTTATTCCAATGGAATTTATTATAATTTACTTACAAAAAGAAGCCATTGTTAGGCGTCTATCTTGAAAGTGTATAGAAGATTTGGGTATGGCATATTCTTCCTGATGTTCGTCCCACAGTAATCCGAGATTTTTCCGCCTACTGACACATCAGGAGGGCGGTCGATCTCGATGTAACCTACATTGTCTTTTCCTGCACCTAACGACACGGCCCATCAAGGTGAAAGCACTTTTCAGGCTCCATGATGACAGCTTATTGGTCAGATTTAGTAGTTGTCCTCTCCATTCTACGACTGGTGGCTGAGGCAGGACTTTCAAACCTTGCAACATGGTGAGTTTAGATGACTTCTAGACTATGATTCAGCGTATGCTTCATACTGTCTATTTATCATTTTCAACATGGTAAGTAAAAACGATATCTTTGATAGTCCGTTTGATACAATCACAATGTATGGACAATGTAAACTGTGAGTGTAGACTAGGACTTTTTTTTAAAAAACTTGGTATATACAGTGTATGAATGGAGAATGTAATGTGTAAGCGTAGACTAGCATTGCTGTAGCCCGTTAGAGATAGCGTATGAATCCCGCTGATTACAACATCATGGTAAATATAGACTAAGTTGTAAGTGCCCAGCTTTTGTCGCGCATTTCCTCAAAATATTCTGCAATTTACATATTTACAAATTTACACAAAGGACACATGCACGTACTCTAGTCCTTGTTTTGAATTTAAAAAGAATAAAGATGAAATGTTTTCAACGACAAGCACAGATGTACAAAAGGAGACTAAAAGGTTTATTCTGTAACAAAAAACTGAGCTTGCCGACTACATATCTGAAGTCTCTATAAATAGGTGGTGTGCATTCTGGGGAAAAACTAAACAGAGGAATATAAATATATAAGCTTACATTTTATAAGAAGCGAAGTTGTGCCAGTTAATGGTAATTTATCTTTCCTGCAGTAATCGGAGAACTTGTCGAGCGTTTCCCAATACAGTACTCACCTTACGCTAAGCATTTTTTTCTTTAAAAACAAAAAACATTTAGCCGCATCAGCTAACATTTTCGAGGAAAAGGTCCGGGAGGGGGCTTCTATTTCATATTATGATAGACGTATTTTGCCCACCAAACCCTTAGTGGTTTTTTGTTTGCACACTAGACACCCGGTTTGAAAAATACGTGCTTTCTCTTTGCGTTAAAACACATTTTGGGGTTGCGTGTGACCATATATTAATCATCCTTCATGCGTGTCTGGACCCCGCATGTCTCGAAGAAACTGCGTGCATATACCCACCCCCACCCCACCCACCCCCCATTCTGACGGGCGACATGTCATCGAACGTGTCTCATTCTCACTGACAGAGACAGCAAAGCAAGCAGCGGGCCTTCCGAGCCATTCTGTACATCGTAGTTCTGCTGGACCTTGCCGCGTCGTCAGCCACCACCATCAACGCACTCAGCTCTGTCGACAGGCACGAGCTGTTTCGTTTCGCGGTGCCACTCAAGTACAGAGGAGCAACACTAGGACCCGAGACCTACGGATGGCTGGAGGAGCGGTACGGCCAAGATTCTCTGATCAGAGCCGGAATCCATCGAGCTCGTATCCTTATCCAGTCGTTCATTAAAGTTTAGGATTATTTGAATTGACATCAAAACTGGGCATTCATTAAAAAAAACGTTGTGATGAACGAACCTGGGTGGCAGTACGAACCGTTGTGTGCATTTACACAACGGAATCATGCGTCCTACAATGCGCGACGTCACTGAAATAGCAGGAGTTGGGGCGATTTTTACTGATTTTCGAAAATTTGTAAAAAAACTATTAAAGTTAAAAGTGACATTTAAACGTTGTTAGAAAGATAAATTTAAGTAAATAAGATTTTTCCTACCCGAAATCCATCCGTTTGTGGAAGACTGTGTGGAATTACGTAACCAAAGTGATGTTAACGCAGTCTTGAAACAGTTCCACTCAGTGGACCACTGACACGAAACACTCGCCTATTGCAGCCGTTTGCAGCACTTGTAATCCATAATATGTTGTGGAAAATGCCAGGTGTTTATCCAGGATGGAAGGTATCAACAAGCACACAAAGAAACAGTTTGTAATCCAGCACATGTCTGGCGGCGAAACTCCGAAGTCTACTATGGCAGCCGGCCTTTGTCTCACTAAACAATTGGCGCGAAACTGGCGGTACAGATTTGAAAATGTGGTCTACTTTACGGTCTAAGGGAGGAAACCCGATAGAAAAATGATTCTACTATCGGAGACGCCAGTTACTTCCCTTGTCCGCGAATCACGTAAAAATTCGTATAAAAAAAGCAACATGTGAACCCCCTGACTGTTACGCTATGAACAGTAGCTAACTTCTAACGGAGCATATCTCCACCCCGACTCCAGTGTGTTTATGTTAATGAATAAATTGCTCGCTGGAAGGTATATATATATATAAACACGCATGTTCACGTACGCTGGTTGGTTTCGTAAGTATTTACTGGTTAACTTCGCACTGCATATGTCAGAAGGGTGTTGTTTGAGACAAGGTAACGTTCTGCCACACTGAGGCTGCTGTCACAACACAGGCTTCAGTCGCATCCAGTCACATTATTCTGACACTGGGCCAACCAGTCTGTCACGGCGGGCGGGTACCTTATCTTATTGAACTTCGACTTTTGAGAATTATTGAACAAACTGTTTATGGCGATCTTGTAAATGTAGATTTAATTTCGCAATCGTCACCAAAACCTTTACTGCTTTAGGTCAGTGGTTTCTAAACCAAAGGGTGACGATGCTGTGAAATAATGTGAACAACTAGAGCAATCTTCCGAGGGAAAAGATTCTCATACTTCGACACGCTCGCTCAGTCTCTCACAGGCAAAACACTACTAGCACAAGAGCCCCCACCCTCGTAAAACACACAACTGCAGCGAACTGTTATTCAACATATATTTCAAAACACTAACTGGCTCGACAACATCAAATATCTACAAGTATTTACAAAGAATCACCGTGCTGTGTCTAGGGTAACACGCTGCCTGATGACGTCATACCACGTGCAACAGACAAAGGAAATAATCTAATCAATGCGAGGGGGAAACCAAACTGCCAAACCGGCCTATGATCCCGCTCAATACACATGTACAATGAGTGACCGACAATAGAGCTCTTACTCTTGTCACCACTGCAACCACAACTTCTGTGATACACAATAACCAAGCTATCAAACTGAATCAATAAGTGACCACCAAAGAGCACCTACTCTTGTCGCTATCGAAACAACTATTTTACCCCAGTACACAGATACGAGAAGCGACCGTTACAGAGCACCAACTCTGGTCACTACCGTACCAACAGCTTTACTGCAATACACCAATGCGACAAGTGACTGACAACAGAGCACCAACTCTGGTCACTATTTTACCGCAGTACACAGATACGAGAAGCGAACGTTACAGAGCACCAACTCTGGTCACTACCGTACCAACAGCTTTACTGCAATACACCAATGCGACAAGTGACTGACAACAGAGCACCAACTCTGGTCACTAT
>SMGT01001157.1:77389-101542 GCA_004794575.1 Lanistes nyassanus | reverse complement strand
GTGGTCGCTTCACTGGGTCTCTTCCTAGGTGCACGTCCCTCTCTGTATTCTGTGTCGGTACTCTTGGCGCTCTCTCTGTCTCGCTCTCTCCTCCCTGTCGATCTCACATTTTTACCTCCTTATGTAGTAAGCGTTCTGACGCACTACCCTCAAGTAAACCGGTTCTAGCCAGACTAGGGGGAGCAGAATGATTAGCCTGGCCAATGCCCGTACACCCAGGTGTCGATTGTGGGAGGAGCGGTCAGCCTGGTGATGACGTATCTTCCCCCTACTAGCTTACAAAGGGAGGAGCTAAAAGGCTTACCTAGGAGTGACAGGTAATAGCCTAGGGGTGACATGTGACACAGTCCTAGTACTGTTCCCTACAGTGACACCTTAAGTGTACCTTAGACCGACGATGAAACTGTGTTTTTTTTAATTTGTAAAAGATATTTTAAATACTTTTGTGGCTGTGATTCAAGGTAATGTTTCTTGAATACGTCTTCATGTCTTTGTCTCTGTACAGCGTAATGCCAACAGCAGTCTACATACGGCTCCTTTTCTCCGCCAGTAGATAGTAAAATATTCTGTTTTTACTTTAACCAAAACTTAGCAAGCGACGACCATGCCTGCGGTCAGAAGAGCTGGTGCAAAGACAACTGTCTCCCCACAGAGACAAACGACTGGACCCTAAAAGACTTGTGCGGTGTGTTTCATTGTTGTTCCCCGCTGGAACCTAGGGATCCTAAGCAATCGCGTGATCTTACCACAATCTTGACACCATACCACAAAGACTGATTTTTAATTAAAACTTCAATGAACTTGACAAGGTGCAGATGTACTCAAATGTGATTTTGTCTGACTTTATAGTGCATGTGCGTGTAGTGATGTACGTGGATGATGTTCACATAAGGAAGACATTTTAGCAGTACGTGGAATTCTCTGTCTTTGGAAGCGCATGCCAAGAAACAAGGAAGAGTGGAAAGAATGAATGAAGGTAAAAGAAAGAAAAACAAAAATGCAAAAAAAAACCAAAGTGAAAGGAGGCGTCATTGTGTGGTCTTTCACACAGTTCTTTGGTTCGCATACGGCTGAACTGAGACTGCAGCATCTCAAGCGCGCCCGCCACGTGCACAAAACATATGGTCAGTCATATACCTTTCATGATAATTGAGACAAATTTCTTACTGCTTACTGCTCAGTCTCTCCATTCTTTTTCTCATTCTTCTCTCTTCTTTCTTCACACCTCTCTTCTGCCCTCTCTTCTTCTCTCTCTCTCTTCTTTCTTCACTCTCTCTTCTCCTTTCTCTCTCCACGGTGCTTGTATGTAGTAGCTCTTTTTGATTAACCTCAAGACAGCGACAAAGGCTACATCATTAGTGGGGAAGGAGGACAGAGGGTTATGGGAAAAGAGGAAAGGGGAGCGAAATCGGAGCACCTGGACAGACCTCTCCACGACCTGCTTGTCAACAGGTGTCACATGCAGAGAAAGTACAGGTCGGAGTCGGAAGCAAACATTACTGCACCGGATGCTTCTAGCAGTAATACTGCCGAAACTTGGCCGCGTACAAATATACTGTCTGTAAACCGCTAATTGGTTTTAACTTTCAGTGCGACGCAGGGAGTGGGGCCAGGACGTTACTTCTGGAATGGCGTTGACACGTCCTGATGTCTTTGTCCAGCTCAGCACCGCTCTCTTCTGCTAACATTCATTTCAAACTTTCGACTGGTTATAGAGTATTGCAAATGAACCAGTCTAACAGCGATTCACCTGGTTAAAAACACAAAAAGTTCTCAAGATGCCAGCTGTGTGTCAAGATTGAAATGTACAACAGCAATTCAATGTCTTTTCTGTTAGGGAGGAATGGAGAAATAGCATGTGCCAGAAATGTGTGGGACAAATGTGTAAACAGACTGTAAAACAAGACAGTGGAGCCAAGTATTAACTCCTAACCTTATGTCATAAACACTAAGCAGATCTAACGAGACAGGTTTTAAATTTTAAAAGTAGCTACATACTGCGCATTTTACACCGAAATAAGATTTTTATGCGTCACTGTTAGCAATCTGCAACGATTAACATTTTTTTATATTATCATTCCAACCAAGAAACACAAAATCACATGAGAAATGGGAAAAAAAGGTTAATGTGCAGAAATTTTAAGACTCTACACACCAACAGTTTCAGCCGCAAATTTGATGCAGATCATCCAGCCAGAGATCCTTCTTATTTATTCCTCGAAAAGGAAGAACTATTCAAGCATTGTCAAATGGAAAGATGGCGACATTTTTTTAAATTCAATGATGCGTGTGAAAAGGGCTCGAATTAGTAGGCAGAAGCAAGAAAAAAACCTAGCAAAGATTTTACAGAAAATTGATTTTAAAGACGAAAGCACACTTAACACATTCAATTGTGTGTGTAAGTAGCACCCTCCAGAGTGTCAAAACGGGGTTTTCGGGATGAGCTGTTCTGGTTCTCGAGCACTAAAACGGCGGGCTTGATTCACACTGTTTCTTGTTTAATGGTTTTGTTGAAACTACATGTGTTTTGTTAGAACTGCATGTATCCATAATGCACTTGAGCAGATAAAAGGGATGTCGATCGCTCTAAATTAGGGCCTTGCGATTTAAGTGGCTTCCCCCCATCCCTTTCGGTAAACATCCGATTTTCGACCCGAATGGTTAAGCACTTTGCCACACCTGTCGTCCTCATTAACTATACACCGTTTCCTACATCGCTGCATGGGTGTATCTCCTAAAACAATGCGGTAACTGAATGGGCTGGAGGTAGCTGAGACGCAAGAAAAACCTGCGCTTGACCATCGCGTGTACAACACGTGAAAAGCAAAACGGAACTCCAAACCCAACAAAATAGTTCCCGCTGCACACATCGGGCTGAGTCTTTTCCTGGCACTTCTTCGGTGTGATCCATCAACTCAGGAACAAGCAAAACAAAAAATAATAGACCGGATTCCAGAACGGAAATTATCCATCAAACCAACTGCTGCGTAAGGGTATTATAATGGTTCTCGAGAATGGGTACAGATGGCGCTGGTCATCTCTGTTTTCTTCGACATTACGAACAGAAGGTATACAGTGAACATGCACCAATATATCCTCGGTTAAAAAAAAAGTTGCCAACAAAGTTGCGTAATCACATTTTTTTCTAGCAAAGAAGCTTGTGTCAGGAGACAATCTTGACTGACAAAACAACCCTTGCACTGAATTTACAGGAGAAACCCGTTCCTGTCTGCATAACTGCTAACGTACGTTAATTGTTGAGGCTGAATCTCACGCTCCATCAAATGGAAGCACAGAAAGCGTCCTCTACACAATCTAAAACAATCATTAGATTTAGGAATATAAGAGGCCGATAGGAAAAAGGGGAAAAAAAGCTTAGATTATGTCCCGGACTGAAACCCCCACCCCCCAGCAATTTGACGATGTGTCAATGGATCACGTTCTGCTATTTAAGAAAGTTTCAAAATTGAGATTTTCATTAATATATATTCAAAAATAATTTGTTTCACCTGGAACATTTTCCTGTTAAATAAGTCTCAGTTTGCAGATCGAACTGAGAGGAAAGCAGGGGCGGGAATAAAACCCAACAACAAAAGATAGGAACAAAAAGATTGAGGAAAGTATCTGGGAGCCAGGGTCCTTTACATAAAATGGAATTGCGACACGACGTCTGTGTGCATGCACAACACAATCGACCAGTCGTTACTGCCGCTCAGGTGTATACTGACTTTTTATCATTTTCTTGCCCCCCCCCCTCACTTCAAGAGAACCATGATCCGCCTCTGGAGGTGAAGCACAGCAAAATCGTGGAAAAGATAGCAACATTATCAATCAAAGTCATGTTAGTGCTTCGTGATCAACATAGCTGACCACTCTCAGCCTCAAATTACACTGCTTCAGCTGTAGTATTGATCCAAGATGAAAGTCTACACATAGAATTGCATGTATAAACAATAATAAAAAATTGTTACCCATAAGCAATTCTTTCAATCTATAGCCAGCTGCACTGATATTATAGATGCTGTTTTGTCGGTCTATGCTGTTGCTAGCAGCAATTTTTAAAAACGAGTTACCAGTAAGCTCTATTAATATCGGGTTCCACTTTTCTTGGATGCCAGCTAGGGGATCGATCTAAGCTTTTAAAAAAAGTGGTTTCATTTCGCGACTTCTGTTTCATGCTTTTTAAATTAAAAAAAACTGCAGCCTTTTCGCCTGCATTGAATTACTTTATGTATTTCTCCAGCCAGCTGGTTTGCATGTCAGGTACAGTGGTTTAACAGTTGTACAGTTGTATGATTTTTTCCTCCGTTCTTTATCATTATTTTTTGCATTATTTGCCTGTAAAGCCAACCAATGCCTTTAAAATTTTACTTTGTAAATAATGTTCCATGCATTTAACTTTTATCTCTCACGATGATAGGAGGTATTCACACATCGTCACATATATGTTCGTAATGATCGACTGTGCAGGTTTCAGCGACACAAGTAGTGCAGACAGAAGTACGCACTCGAAAGCACAGGATCTGGAGTCGTGCGGATGGATGAATGGAAGAATTTTTTTATAGTACATGTACTCTACAATCTTTGATGTACCCTTAAAGTGCACGACCAGTCGTGCGGATAAAAGAACACACACTGAAAGTGCACGACCAGCGGTGCTGATAAGGTCGGCCTTAATTTTCTGTAAGTTTTTTTTTTCGATCTGTTCTTCATCCTTTTTTATTGACCAGAATCTACCTGGTTGTTTGAATGGACCGCTATAATGTCCACAAAGCGTTCTTCCTCTTCGTGTCTTCTCTGTACAGTAGAAACTAGCCCTTTCAAACTAAAACCGTCTCGTCTCGCGACACGTTATTCCCCAAAATCAAGGGAAGTGACTCTTTCTACCATCTACATCAACGGAGCGTCGCCAGGGAAAAGTACTTCCGATTGTGTGCCCTTTATTACAACTTCCGTGCCAACTTACTGGTAGCAGACACTTTGGGGTATATATATAATACTGTTATTACTGCGCGCCCTTCTCGGAAGTCAAAAATATTGCAGCAGTAATGGAGAGTCTGAAAATTCTTACACTGAATTGCTGGTAAGGCTCCAGTAGAGTAGTGGGTTTATGTGTAAGCGTGTGTGAATATTTAATTCGGAAATTCTTCTTTCGATTTTGTAGGGTCTGGAAAATTTGCGAAACACTGGGCCTGTTGATCTTTGGAAAT
This sequence comes from Lanistes nyassanus, assembly GCA_004794575.1. NCBI lineage: Eukaryota > Metazoa > Mollusca > Gastropoda > Architaenioglossa > Ampullariidae > Lanistes > Lanistes nyassanus. The sequence goes on along the minus strand of SMGT01001157.1, from coordinate 96,332 downwards.
GAAGAAAGCACATGTATTTTATAATTATGTAATTTAATTTATTATGTAATTTAATGTATTTATAATAATGTATTTAATATTTTTATATATAATACATATTTTATAATAATAAATAATATAATAATGTGTTTTATATATAATGTATTTATATTTATAATGTATTTATATTTATAATGTATTTATTATGTAATTTAATTTATTATGTAATTTAATATTACTCGTAATATATGAGAAGTTTCATCTGACAGTGGGTAATCAAAATGTAGCAGACGGATGACTACAAATGAGTAAGACTAAAAGGATATTATATGTGACCTGAGTCGTTTGAAACATATTTATTATTATTACTAAAACGTATGCATCATCGACATTAAGAATCAAATACATTACATTGATTTACATGTAATGATCACCTTGAACTCTGTGTATCCCTGAGAAATAGGTTGAAATTCCCCTAGAACGAATGCAATGTTAGCCCTACCTTTATCAAGTGTTTACAAATACAATATATCTCTCAGCGTTAAAGTGCACCCAATCTTATTTTCAGGCCATCATTTTCCTTAAGGTACATCTAGGCCTTCATATTTATGGTTTTAGTTTCATAGACATAGTACAGAATAATGTTGTTCGGCTGTGTAGACTTTTATTATAATGTATCAGGGTTTTTTTTTAAAAAGAGGGAAGCAAACTATAAATAAATTTCCCCGACCATCCCTCTACTGCCTGTTTACCATGGAAAGTCCCCCAACTGAACAAAGGCCCTGTGTGCTGCACCCTTTGTGAGTGTGCTTTCTTGTGCATACTGTTTCTGTGTGTTCTTGGTCTACCATTGCCCCACCACAGTACAAAAGAGATTTAATTTGTCAGATTTGGATAACAATAATTTTGGCAGATTGATCTGTATCCCATGATTTTAAATTTGCATTATTATTCCTGTGGTTAATTTGATTCACATACCTGTAAGTTGCAACATGTATATATTTAACCTGTATCTTTCAGTTGTCACTGTTTTATCTCTCTCTTTTTTTGCAAATAAGGGGAGTTCCTGTACCTTTTGTTTGCAAAATGAGACCCCAAAGAATAGCAGCCATTGCGGAAGAACTCTCAAAGGGACAGTATGACATCATGATCCTTCAGGAGGTATATTTGAACAAGTGTGTACCCAGTACACAGTACAAGTCAGTTAACCTTGTTTTTCTTATATATTAGTGCAAGTCAGACATGGTTGTTAGTTGTCTACCAGTATTAGTGTACAATATGTATGTTTGTTGCACTGAGTGAAAGTTGCAACCTAGTTTCAGTTTCTGAATCATACAAATGTGGTCTCAGCCTCTCAGGTATATGATGATAGAAAACATGAAGACGGTTTGCATTATCTATATTTTATGTGCAGTGAAAATGGATTTATGTGATAGGAATTAAAATGGTGTTTTATTTTTTAGGATATGTTTGATTTACCTGTATACACAGTCGAATCCGGTTAATCGGACCACATCGGGAGTGGTCCTAATAACCGGCTGGTCCGATTACACGAACATGCCCTGTGTTACAATTAAGACGGCACGTGCTATACGCTTTACATCCGCTGTACACAGGCGACTTGCGTCTTCTTTTTCTAATTCGCTGCCACGTTCTTTGGTCCGTTTAAGCGGAATTTTGGTCCAAATAAGCGAATAATATTAGGCTTATGTACATAGGATTTGTTTCGGTTCTTTAAGATTCGGTCCGAATAAGCGGCTGGTCAAATTATCCGGTGGTCCGATTAACCGGATTCGACTGTACTGAACTTTTCAGGAAAGTTTATTTTCTGCTTAATTTTTTCCACTTTTTTTTTTCAATAGGTATGGTTGAAGAGTGACTTTGCTATAATCTGTGAAAACATCAGCCATGTTTTCCCACATAACCATTATTTTTATAGGTAAGACTTTTATAGGTAAGATGTCTTGTGACAAATAGATTGTACAATTTTCCAGTAGAATTTGTTAGAGCAAATACTTGTGTCTGTGTTAATGGGTGCAACCACGTTGGCAGTTTGCGTGATACATGTACGTTTCGTATCTTTCAGAAACAGTCTTTTGAATGCCATGTTCTTTGGTGCCAATATTTGACCAAAGGAATAATTTTTTTCTTTTAATTTGTCTGTCACTTCTTTAAAGATGAGATGAAACAGTAGAGTGAAAGTCACGAAAAATTTGTTCCAGTGGTGTCATTGGAAGTGGTGTGTGCGTGTTCTCAAAAGTGCCAATACTGGAAACATTTTTCCACAAGTTCCAGCTCAATGGCCATGCATACAAGATTCACCACGGTGACTGGTTTGGGGGGAAAGGTGTCGGCCTTTGCATCCTAAATTATAAAGGGTTCCAGATCAACCTGTATGCCACACATGTAAGTTTATGGTGCATATAATGTTTTTGTTTAATTTATGCTTTGGGACTTATGCCATATGTTGCACATATGTACATCCAGAATACATAAGGTGTTACCTGCCCTGAAATATTCTGGTATCAGACTAAAGCAAAAAAGGATGAACCACCAGTTGCTCAAACAACTACCAGTTTTTAACCAAAAACACCGTAACCACACATACCTGTAAGTTGACCACCGATTCGCAGAGTGTGTATGCAGTAATATACAAAGTTTTTAATCCATTTTTTGTGGTCCTTTGCTGATTAACTGATAATTATTTCTTTCTAAAATTTTTCTATACTAGAGTTTCATGTGAAATTCTATTACAGTAGGAAAGACATTTCCATTCTTACCACTTTGTTGCCTCCCTTTACGTGGCATACATTGCCCGCTGCAGCTGCATGCAGAATACAACCGTTCCGATGATGAATACCTTCCGCACAGAGTGTCTCAAGCCTTTGAGATGAGCCAGTTTATTCGCCACACATCAGCCACCTGTGATGTTCTTATAGCAGCAGGTGACTTTAATCTGGAGAGCAGTGACATTGGCTACAAGGTTCTGTTAACAAACACACCACTGACAGATGCATGGCAGCAAAAGGTATGGGTTTGTTTTCTAATCACATACATATTGTGAGCTTTATACGTGTGTTCAGCTTTTCTATGCTTATCTGTGTGACTGGAAAGGTAAACAAGATAAGTTTTAATTGCACTCTTCTTGTGCTGTTAGTGCTAGTACGAGTACAAGGGAGTTTGGGGATGACGAAACACACAATATTGGTCCAATCTTGGTGTTAGCTTGGAATCTTGGCATTACACTGGCCATCGAGCCCCGAGCTAGCGCCAGGATTCGTGCGGCCACGTGCGATGTCAATATTGTAAAGCCAATGTAAAGCCAAGATTCACCTTTCGCCTGCCATACGTCAAGTCTGCTAAAAATAGATTTGCCCGGGTTATCTTGGATGCTAATTTAGAATAACTGTCAGTCTTTGATTGACACGAAAAGTACTCAATAATTTGTTACAAAATTTAATAGTGGTAAATTATATCTCCTGATGATCTAAACATTGTTTTTAAAGACAAGTCACTTAAATTGGATTTCGAACATTATGGCCAATCTTACTGGCATTCGCAAAGTATATGCAACGTACACTAGAATCATTTATGATTTATAAATTATGTTTAATTATAGGCATAATGATTATATAATTTAGCTTGCAATTAACTGAATTTGTCAAAAGGCAAATGCTCTTTGTGTTTAATATCAATCGCGTGCGTGATTATCAAGAATAGCCTCCCTTTGAATCGAGGAGCGTGATTCAAACATGAGATCAACCTACATTGATTTGCACCAGAGAAAGATCGTTTCACTGCAGAAGTCTAAAATCATCATCATCATTCACACGGTATACATGTAGATCATTATAATCCTATTCGCTTTGTCAGGTATCTGTCATTTTTAATTGTTGAAAATGAGTGAATCTTATCTTTTAACTCTTTGGCGACACGCAGCCTGATGTCAAGCAACGGGCCTGACTGACTGTTGAGGCCGCGCGCTCTGCACACATCTGACAGATTTAAAAATTTGTAGCGACGCATTTAACGGTATAAGGGAAGTAAACTTTGTATCATTGTAAAGCTCTATCATTGGTTGTTTCCCCTGCACTGTCTAAATGAGTTTCGGAAACAGTTTCGGCTTGCCAAACAAGGTTTAGTGTAGTGGCTGGCCAGGTCTACTTCCTTCGTTCACAATGGCTACACATGTTTCGTTTGTTGTGTGTGCAAAAAGTGACTGTATTTGGGACCAAATAGTAAGTAGTATCTAATATTTTTAACTAAAAGTATTGTTTCCATTGTGATGCCGAAGAATAGATCTTTCTAAATATGTAAAATATATTACTGTGAGTGTGGTAGTTTTTAAGCGGTATTTTTTTTTAAAAACATGTAAACCTATGCGGACTCAAGGGTCAGTTGGGTGGTAACTAGAAGGCCGGCTGCGTGTCGCCAAAGAGTTAAAGTGGAGACAAGTGAAAAGAAATTATAGTCGAGATGTGGCCGAGCGTTTGATGGAGAAAATGGCTTGCATTATGTGTCAGCTGGTAGTGCAGATTTACTTGAAGTGGACGGCAGTGCTATTGTTCCTCAAGCACAGCCATACAGTAAGAGTATAAGTATAGAACCTGCTGACAATGGGAATGTCACTGTCAGTGAGGAATTAGAAATAGAAGGTGTTAGTATTAGTACTGGTAACAAAGAATGTGAGGAGGAATCGGAAATCCCAACTATACCTGATAATGCTGAATGGAGATGTTTTTTGGATGAGTTTGATAGCCAACTAGCTGCTAAACTTAATGAGCATTCCTCTGATTCTGAAGAGGATTCCCAAGATGATATGAATGTTAGTCTTGCAGAGGAACTTGGAATCTTTGCATCATCCTTTAATATTACTGCTGTGACACTTGGTGCTCTTTTGTCTGTGTTGCGTAATTATCATCCCACTCTGCCAAAAGATCCACAGACTCTTTAGAAAACTCCCCGACTGACTAGAATTAAAAAAATACAAGGCGGGTCGTACTATCATTTTGGTATCATCAACTGCTTGGTAGGTTCGAGAGAGCTCTTGGAATACCTGCAGGGGCCTATCGCTGAACTGATGCCGGTTATCCAGCTTCAGATCAGTGTTGATGGTTTGCCACTTTTCAGATCATCATCAACCCAGTTTTGGCCAATATGTGGTAAAATTTGTAAGCCAATTGAAAGTAAACCATTTTTGATTGGCCTTTACTGTGGAAATAGCAAAGCAGTTAATTTGGATGAATATTTGCATGATTTTGTTGAGGAAATGTCATTACTTGAACAAAGAACTGCTACTCTTCGGATTGAGGGAAGAGATTATGCTGTACAAGTTTGTTTATCCAACTTTATTTGTGATGCACCAGCACGAGCATTTGTGAAAAAGACAAAAGGTCATTCGGGTTACTGGGGTTGCAACAAATGCTGCCAGAAAGGTGACTGGGCAGATAAGGTAGTATTTCCTGAAGTTGATGCTCCTTCTCAGACAGATGTTTCTTTTGATGAAATGAGGTACAACGGTACTCATCAAAATGGCGTTTCTCCCCTGAGTCGGCTCTCTGTTGGCATGGTCACCCAGTTTCCGCTGGAGTACATGCATTTAGTATGCTTAGGTGTCACCAGGAGAATCCTTTGGTTTTGGTAAAAAGTCCTGTCAGCAAAGGCAACTATCCAGCAAATTTCAAGCTCCCTGGAACTGTTTAAGGATTTTATTCCTCGAGAGTTCTCCAGGAAATGTTGTGGTCTAAGTGAAATTGAAAGGTGGAAAGCCACTGAATTCAGACAGTTCCTGCTTTACAGTGGTATTGTAGCTTTGACGGGGAACATCCCTAAGATCATGCTAAGCTCATGATCATTTTCTTCTTCTGTTTGTTGGCATTCATTGTCTTGGAAATCCTGATCTGTGGAGAAGTCATGCTGACTATGCGCATAGCCTTCTTTGTATGTTTGTCACGGAAGCTGCAAAGATGTATGGCCCAGGATTTTTAGTCTATAATGTTCATGGGCTCACTCATCTTGCAGAGGATGTGAAAAACTTTGGACCACTGGACACATATTCTGCATTTCCATTTGAGAATTTTTTTAGGCAGTTTGAAAAAACTTGTGCGCAAGCCCCAGTATCCCTTAGAACAAGTTGTCAGCAGAATTGCAGAAAGAGGCCATCAGGTATCAAAAGATAAACAACATGATGATTGTATTCTACAAAAAGAACACAAGCTTGGTCCGTTACCTGTGGGATTAGCTCAGTGCATCCAGTATGCTCAGATAAACTACAGGGGATTCTTCTACTCAGTTGTCATTGGGGATAACTGTATTAAAATAAATGGTCACTTTTATTTAATTTGCAACATTTTAGCCGTTGAAGATGCTGCAGATCCAGTTCTTGTAATACAGCGTTTTCTCAAGACCTATGACTTCTTTCAATATCCACTGAACTCCTCAGATCTGGGTATTGTATATGCATATGCACATGCTGAAAATTTTGAAACAGCTAACATTAGTAAGATTCAGAAAAAATGTCTGCTTTCCACACAAAGAAAAATTTGTTCTCATTCTCTTGAGCCACAAGAGCATGTAAGTCACTATAGCTTTGCAAGCATGGGAATTAAGAGTTTTGGGGGGTTGGTTTTTGTCTTAAAAATTAGGTCCCCCTTTTCTTTTGCAGGTGATTTTAAATAGGTATTTTTAGTTTATTTTATGTTTGTGCTATTTTAAAGACCATTTTCCATATCGTGGAAACATTGAATGCCTTCGGAGAAAAAGAGGCTACGATTGTGCCTGATGAATGGTGCGAAGCATTATTATTGGCCTAGGAGAGGTCAAGGCAACATCAGATTGCTCATTAAAAGTAAAAGAGCGCCTGGAACAGACTGGAAGGTGCACAGCTACAGCCAGATCTTGAACAGCACTGGTAAGATTCAAAGTGTTCTTATGTTTATGTGCATGACGTGCCTCAATCATGTGTGCATGGTGGTTATGGTTTTACAGTATTATTGTTAGTATGGATGCTGTGGTCACTGGGAAACAGATGCGCAAAAATAGGATGAATGGAAATTTTCTGGTGCTACCATGACATTACAACTGCTTTTCATTTTGTTTGTGTACAAGAGCCAAGTGTTGCATCATTCCTGATGGCAGATACATTTGAAAATGTCAGCATGTTACTGTCAAAGCGCTCAGTAACAGTGAACTGAGCAGTCTGTCGGACAATCCCTCACAGAGTCATACTGAAGGGAGACGAAAGCATCGCCCCCCCCCCCTCCCCAGAAAGATGGTGATTGTTGATTTTTGTCTTATTTTTATTGAAAAATACCTGTCCGTTTGTATATTCATAGTTACAGATTTCTGATATGTACTGTGCAAAAACAGTGTTCATGTTTTTGTGCATGCCCTGGGTGAGAGAGAAGGTTTGTGTGCATGCGAACACATGGACGTAATTGATTCATCTGTTTTGACCTTTGCATTTTCAGTGTTTGCTAGGATATATACATGCATGCCTGCACCCACAACTACAGGTGTGAATGTTTCTCTGAATTGTCTGAGCTTTGACTAAAAATTACTTCCAAAATGAACACAAAGCATATCTGCATGTTTTTTTTTTACCTCGAACAAGCTAAGCCTCTGCTTTGAATGAACGCTAATTTTGAGTGTGGACCTGTCAAGTTTGTGTCTTCATGCTGTTTATGTGAGTTATTGTCTGTTGGCACGCAGCTGAAGAATGACTATAGACTTTGTTTGATGACCGCATACACAAGTGACACCATGTAATTGCTACAATACGTGCTCATCCCTGTTAATTTAAACATCTTCACATATTTTTTTGTTTCCATGACCCAGTGGAAGTTACATCTTGATTGTGCTCATACTTTTCAGGAGCCCTAGCCAGGGTGAAAACAGGTACGAAGACATGGAAGTTGAACCACAAGCTAGTTTTCAGTCATCATCGCCTGTACAGAGTATTCCCAGAACTCCACCACCTGCACGCACAGGAAGATCGCCAGCAGCCACTTCAGCACATAAGGCTCAAGCTGATCGTCACCAAGGTAGACTTACCTAAGACATTGCCTCATGATCCTCCATATTTACCCTTTACCTATTAAATTTTAATAAAGTGAGTCAGGGCTTAGAATGTCCCACAATTTCAGTGTTAATGTCTGCAAAAACTTCATAATGTGATCATTATTTTCCTCTAATTTTTACGCATAGTCACAGTAATTAGGGTGAGCTTGATGTTTAACTAGTCTCAGTTTCTGTTATTGAATTGGGTTGGGTTTTTTTTTGTTGGTGGGGGGGGGGGGGAATTATTTTTATGCTGGAAAAGGAATAATTTCAATTTCCCAGAGCACGAATTTTCTTCCTTTCAGTGGATTTCCTCAGAAATGAAGTCCACTTTCTTTTCCCCAGAATAAATTTCCGTTGATTGATGATATTGTGTTTGCAAATGCACATAATTGTTTCTTAAAATGGTTTCACTTAAGAGCATCTTTGTCACGTTTGTTTTGGAATGTGAAACATTTTCCTCTTTTTTTCCTCACTAATCTGTGCTCTGTTTCCAAATTGCACCTGGTTGGACTTAATTTGAATTTTAAAAATTTTACTTGGGAATATTCCCCAGAACCTCCCTAGTTTTCATCCAGTTTACTTTCATAAATTCAAGTCCAGCATGATTTCAGTGGGTACACACATTTCCACCATTGCTGTAGTGTATATGAGAGCATTTGATCACTGCATTTCAGCACTAGACCCCATGGTTTCAAGATGCAGATCAAGATCGTCCCTGACTTCACCCGCTCAATCTGCAGTTCAAAGGCCTCTGGCTTCAACGACTCGAGCTACCCGACTTCAGAGGCCTTTAACTGCCAAATTTCCAGGCATGTCGCACATGCCTACACCTCCAACACCACCACCACAAAGACCCTCCACCTGCAGGCAGCAAATTAGAGGCCGATCCAGATCCGGATCACCTCTGTCAGAAGCTTTCATAACCATCTATACATCCATTTAAATAGGAGTGACCTGGAAAACCTGAAGGGAAGTAATAACAAAAAACTTAAGGAACTTTGCCTTTTTCTCCCTGGTAGGATCAACACCAGTTCTCACCATTGAGCAGCTGGTGCCTTTTTTTGAGCGTGTACGGAAGCGGGTGGAGGAATGTAAAGTGGAGATTAACATCCTCAACAGAAAATCTGATCGCATTGAGGCCAGATTGGGGAGCCACGGTTCAGTTATGAACCGTCAACTGCCTGGCCTTCCAGAGGGCTTCTGAAAAATGTGACAGAACTGACAGAACTGAACCAGCTGCTTGCTGAAGGCAGTATTAAAGAAAGAATGGTAAAACCTACGCAAACTTTTTAAAATGAAAATGGCTTATAAAAGTTGCATACTTTGTACTATAGCCCCCACAATACTCTGTAGTAATATGCCATCAAAAAAAATCTTAACTGTACATGCATATCTTTACAGTATGTTGAGTTAGAGTGTCTCCCAGCTGAATGCATTTCCCCTTGCTCTTTGGAAAAATCAGTGCAGGTTGCACAATTCTGCTGTTTATGGGTGTGCTTGCTGCTTTTATTAAGTTTGTTGGGAGTTAAAGGCATTTTTTGTGTATGTGACATCTTGTTTACAAAAACGTTCACTATTTCAGATTCTTCATCTTGCCAACTTTGGGGGGAAAAATGAAAAAGATTGCTTATCCAGGGTGCTAAAAGAAGTCTTCCAGCCCCTTCTGGCTGTCCTGTACAGCATGGAGGGAAGGAAGGGAAAACTTCCCTTTAACAGCTTAACCAATCTGAAGAGCACAATTTATAGTAAGTACACATAAAAAATGTTCTTTTTTTTAATAAAAACAACTTTGACTAGTTGAGTAAGAAATGCAATGACAGATTGTGTTACACCAAGTTAGAAGATGGATAGTATCAGACTGTGTATTAAATTTTATTATGCTTCTGTTGAGCCTAATTGTGGTTTATCTGTCACTCCATGCAGCAAGAAGATATGTATAACTTCCTATAAGTTGTCAAAAGGCAATCCCCCCCCAAAAAAAAAAAATTGAAGTTGCATAATATCAAATTACAACAGGAAAACACAATTTACCCTGGTCCAGAATAGGATGTGGTAGGGAGGGGGGGAACAGTTGGTATCTTCTTAATAACCCTACTAATGAAACCCTTATCACAGCTTTCTTTTGTTTATTTTTATGCCCAGAACAGCTGTAACCAAAAAAAAAAACCCATAAGCCATTGAAGGGTCCATGTTTTTGACAGTTTTACTAGCAACAAGCACATGTATGGTTCATGTTTTGTAAAAGGTAGTATGCACATACATAACTACAACAGGGTTCCTTATAATTTCAAATATCAGGTAATTATCATATCGACAGGCATACTTTTTTCCCCATGGTGTGCAGCATTGCAGCTTGCTTTCTCTGGGATCTCACATCATTAATGTCAACTAATTTAGATTTCGTGTTTTGTTTCCAGATGCAGTATTAAAACAATACCAGAAAATGACGATAACTGACCTTGACAGACTGACTGGGCAGTGGCTGTCAGGGTCAGGTGATCATGAAGGGGGAAGAAAAAGGAGGCAAGAAGGAAAACTACACTTGAATCAAGTGCAAGACCAATAAAACACTAATATTGTATAGTGTGTGTGTGTGTGTATTATAAAATTAAACAATTATGTGGATAGCAGTGGCTCTTTATTATGTTTTTGGATGAAAGATCGTTGTGTTTAAAAACTTTTCACATAAATTTTCAGGATCATAAACGAAATACATATAATAAACCATCACATTTAATATAGTGAGGGATTGCCAGCTCTGCTGTAATAATCCATTGACATGTATAGACATGGCACTTAACAATGGAAAAGATAAGAGGAAAGTTACAGTAAACTACACGCAATAGCCCAGTACCAATCAAATCACCAGCAATTATATTGAGGTGGGTGGGGGATGAACTATTGGATGAATGTTGGTCTAATATTGAGCAAATCTTGGACCAATATTGGGTCAATCTTGGCACGACATTGGGTGAATCTTGGCACAACATTGGGCGAATCTTGGCACAGCATTGAGCAAATCCTGCATAACATTGGGCGAATCTTGGCCTAATATTGGGCGAATCTTGGCACAACATTGGGCGAATCTTGGCCCAATATTGGGCGAATCTCGCCTCCCGATATTGGGCCAATTTTCACTGCTAATATTGGCAGCCGAGATTCGCCCAATATTGTAAGCCAAGATTCGCCCAATATTGGTGTGCTGGCTGGGTAATGGTTTATTTGTAACACATTTTAAAAGTTGTATTTCCGTAAGCACCCCTTACCTTCATTTTCCTACCAGTGGGGAGATGTGTTCTGTCCACACAATGTTCTCTTCCCCTACCACACACATACACACACCACACCACTTTGTATCCATTTACTCCATACCCAGGGTGGATCCTGCCTTGCCTTGTATTTCTTTGTTTGGTGTAGAATTCCACAGACAGGTGCACTGTTGCAGTCATGAGCTTCGTCAGGAGGAGAATGTTTTGTAAGTGAAACTCCCATCTTTTTCAGAAAAATACGCCTGAAAGCAATGCCCCAGGATCAACATGTGAATGTCCCTTCAACTCATTCAGCAACACAAAGCAGGTTCAAATGCAGCCAGATGGCAAACGTATTGACTACATCTTTTACAGAGCCCGTGCAGGTACGTTTGCATCACCAGTTTCAGCGTCAACTCCAGCATACTTTTTTTTTTAAAGTTCGGCAGCTGTTCTTGAAATGGGCATGTTGTGTTTCATTTTAAAATAAACTGTTAAAATATTTGATAAATATTTACCAGAAGATGACATATAATTACATAATTTTAAAAAAGAACAAGACATAAAAATATATTGGTCACGGATGCCATGTGCGTGTTTTATTGCCTACCTTCACTTCCAGTTAAAGCCATCATTTAGGTGTGTAATTTCACAGAAATAACTTCTTTGTTACACCAATCTCTTACATTTTTTTGGTTTGAGGGTTGTTTTAAATTCACATATGCTTGTTCAATACTTTAGTGAATAGTTAAAGGCCCCATACATATCCGAGTAGGAAGTTCTTTCCCAGAAAGAAGAACCACTTGCTGTGTCAAACAGAAAGACCAATGTTCTCTGTGAACATCTTGCTTCTTGAATTTCCCTTGTCAAAGCACACTATGTGCTGAATATGAAAACTTCTAGATCTATTCGAACAACCCTATTATCATGAAGTGTTTGTGAGTTTGCACAGGAATGTGCTCGCCTTTCTGTCTGGGTGGGAATAGAAGGTTTTTACACAGACAGAGGAATGAGTGTGGTGATGCATGGCCAACCATAAGTGTCTGTGGAAATGCCTTTCATCCAGGAATGAAGGTTTCCGTGGAGAGATGTATCACTACTCTGGGAATGGTCCCAGGTCAGCGCTACTCTTTTTCTGACCATGAAGCCGTGGCTGCAGAACTTCTGCTAGAACACTGTTCGACAGGTAAGTTTTGGTCCTCACGGCTAGCACTGAGTCAATTCCTTTACATTGGCTGGTGTCTGAATTATTTGAATGTATTCCATTCAATTCTTTAAAATGCGCCAGCCTTTGAAACATGCGACCCCTCCAGAAGAAATGTGCCTGAGACAACATCTGAACCTATAACCACGAATCACACTGCCATAACCTAATGCAAAGACTGTTGTTGGTTCATCAATTCCACAGGTGGACAATAACCAAAAGAGTTTGCTTTTAGAGATTACCTTGCACTGAAACACTAATGCAAGATCTAGATATTTGTGACCAAATAATGTGTAGACATGATCATTCAAAGGATTGGTGATGGTATTAATAAGAGCAGGGGACCTAAACATGCCCCTGTGTGCGTGTGTTTCAGAAGAACAACCAGTCGAGACTCATGTGGAGAATGAGCATAACACCTGCCTCCTTGCGGCTCAGACTGTTGTGAACGGCGGAGTCAAGCAAGTGCGGCGGGCTATTTTTCAGCTGCAGATTCGTGCGCTGGGCCTGGCTGTTCTTCTTCTTGGGCTGTGCAACACAGAGCTGTCCACCAGCAATCCTATCGTCATCATCGTCTTCCTTGGCTTCGTCAAATTCCTTATGGCTGTGGCAGTAGCAGCATTGGTGTGGTTGGCGTTGGTTGTGAAAGAGGGAGAAGTTCATGCACTGAAGGCATCAGCATGCAATCTGGAGCTGCTACTGTCCAAGAACATTTCCAAAAAGACTTAGATTACTTCGGCCGGAATGTAGTTCACTTAAAAACTTTAATGTTTTTTAGCCCTGGCATAAATGTCTACCAGGTAACAGATAAATGTAAGGCTTGAGATGTGGAGTGAAGACATTTATATGTATTCACCACAAAACAGATTCTCTACAAATACCTTATTTTCAGAGAGTGATCATTTTGTTTTTTGGCTAGAGAATTATGCTGTGTCTTATGTTATGGGATACCTTTTCTTTGCTTCATTCTTAGTGATTAATGTAACTGGAAGGCGGGTGCAAAATTTTTGTCTTTACGTTTAGGGAGATGTGTCCCCTTCTAATTTATCTTTGACTTGATTATTCAGAGTGGGCAGCATTTAGTGCAGAGTTTAGTGACTTTTTGCAAAGAGTTTTTTTTTAAGTACAGTACTTTCTTTGGAATCTGCGAACACAAGTTTTCATTTATCATATATCAATTCTTACAAGTTTGAGGCCATTAGATGGATAAGAGTAAAAATGGCATACAAATATATTACAGCCTCTTTATCAACTATGTGTTTCTTAGAACCAAACTGAAATCCATGATAACTGCAGCAGTAAATAGCAAGGGGATTGTCACACTCTGTCTAAGACGGGACCAATACAACAGCTTTCTCCTTGATTTCTTTTCTCTTTTTTTTCTGTCTTTCTTGTTTTTGTTTTAACTGTGTGCTGGTTGTTTGTTTGTTTGTTCGTTGTATTGAAGCACTATTTCATATGCCATTGGTTGGGACCATTTAAGAATTGATTGGTTAGTATTGTTTTTTACCTCTGTCATCAGACAACAAGAAACATCACTGTGAATGATAAAAGACAATGTGAAAGAAGACACACTGGCCGATTGTACCTGTTCGAAGAGAAGTCAATTGTTTAATTAATTTTAAACAAAACGAAACCACATAATGGTCATAGCATATATACATATGTATATATGAGTGTGCATTTTGGAGATGGTGCCAAGCATATATGTCTCTTGGTTTAAGTGACATATATAGGCTGCAATATTTGAAAAAGATAATTATTTTTGTAAAGTTTTGCTTCCTATTTGTAATATTTTGTAGGTGGTCAATTATACATATCAGTCAGAATCTTTATAATGGTATGTAGAAAAATATAAATATTTTTAGTTCTTGATGGTCATTTGTGTTATTTAAAACAATTGTAATGTCAAACATTTTTTTTTAGTTTCATCTGGATAAGAACAGTGAACAGTGCTTATGCTAGTAACCTCATGACAAAGGGAGAACACCATGGAATAAAGTGACTTAGTGATTGCCTCCCATACTTTGTTTTTCTGTCTGTATGATAGCTTGTTCTTGGCCCAGCAGCTGTTGTGTCATGGGATTTTTATAAATCAAGCACTGGTTTTATGGGACAAAACCCCCATCATTTATATGGTATTGAAGGATCCAGTAACTAGAACTTTGGCCTGTCCCTTAGAAAGACCTACAATTTCCACAGCATTATGACATCATGGGTTGTGCACAGGAATCACTGGTTATGGGTTTCCATTGACCTTTACACTTAAAAGCTTGGATTAGTATTATCTGTAATTTTCATTTGTTAGATACTATTAAAAAGAATTGTTATTTTATTCCACATTCCTAATTTACCCCACCCCACCCCCTCTTATTTGGCTCCTTTGTCACCGCATGCAGGTAAAACACATTGCAACTTAGATAATAACTGGCAAATCTAGCATTGGCATACGCTGTGCGGTTATGGAAGCAGTTCAGTGTCTACTGCATGCGCTGTGCGGTTATGGAAGCAGTTCAGTGTCCATTTGCATACGCTGTGCGGTTATGGAAGCAGTTCAGTGTCTATTGCATACGCTGTGCGGTTATGGAAGCAGTTCAGTGTCCATTTGCATACGCTGTGCTGTTATGGAAGCAGTTCAGTGTCCATTTGCATACACTGTGCTGTTATGGAAGCAGTTCAGTGTCCATTGGCATAGACTGTGCTGTTATGGAAGCAGTTCAGTGTCCATTGGCATAGACTGTGCTGTTATGGAAGCAGTTCAGTGTCCATTTGGCAGAGGCTATAGTTTTATGGAAACAGTTCATCTCCATCGATGTTGGCGTTAGCAGGTGAAAACATTGGTGCCCGTAATCAGCACAAGTAACGCTGCAAAGATGCTAAATGTGTGGGTTATCCGATTCACCAACAGTTTCTACTAAAATCTGGGTTAATTGAAACTTTCGGATGGCAGTGCAAATACCTTCTTTGCTCTTGCCAAATCACACATTTGACTTGGGTGATAATTTATTTTCTTTGCAAAGCTGCTTCTTTACCGGGAGCCTTCAGATTGTAAACGATCCCAAATGCACGGCGCTCGGACTACAGTACCATTCGCGGCCCAGCTAGAAGGCTCCATGCTGTGAGGATTGCGGTCGCTGTTGACATCTGACAAGTTACGGTTCCCAGCTATCACAGCGTGCAGGTTCTACGGTTTCACCTCGTTAAACGACACTTCCAAGGCTTCGCGTCCCCGTTACAAGCACAAAATGCATGCTTGCATCTTTCGCGGACCCCCTATATTTCCTCTCCACCTTCCCCCTCTCTGTGAAAAAGTAAACATGGGTTTTAAATCTCATCACGCCGATTAACGGCAGACCTCGGTGTGTCCTGTTTCTCTTTCTTCCCTTTCCACCTCCATCGCTTCTCCTCTTCATTTCTCATCCTTCTCTCCATTTCTCCTTCCACCGCCTTCTCACGAGGCGTCCGCTGCCTCTTCTGAAGAATTCTTTTATCTTCCTTTCTCATTAACAACAAAGAACTGACAAGAAAAACGAGAAAGGTCGACGGATTAACTGGAGGAAAGAAGCGTGTTAACGGTGATCGCATATATCTGGATAAATCTAGCCAGAGATGAAAGTGTAGCCTCATATTTACGCACCCCGAGTAAAACAAATGCGTGGTTTTCTGACCGCTTATACACAACATCTGTTAGGTTGTTTGGGTGTTTCACGTTAGGAACTAGCGAAAGTACCACCCGAGGGGCAGTAAGACATGAGACCGGGTATCGGGGTAAGAACTATGAGAAAACCGGGTAGATGGAATCTTTCGAGGGCCTATGACACCCTGTAAACAGGGGCCATATCCCGAGAAGGCACTTGTGCCAGACACGGGGTCCGAACGACGAAATCGCCCAGTATAGGGGGATGACTACAAGTTACCGCCATATGTGTACATGTTACAGGCCGCACCCATGGGGCCTGCAAAGAAATATATACCATGTACAGACTAAAAGGTCTTTCCGCGTACAGTATCTAATACAAGTCTCGATCACTTTTAGTTTAAAGTGTTTATGTGTGTGTACACACAGGAATGGCTTGGGTATGAGTCTATCAGCCTAAAAACGAAAGTGCGTGCGTGTGTGAGAGTGCTTTCATGTTGTGTGACCGGGAGAGGGCAAAGCGGTCTTCTGGCCTAATTAATTGTCGAGACAGCTCACCGACCCTTACCCCCCTCACCCACCCACCTGACCGCACACGCGCCACAAGGCATCAGTAGCAACAGCCCTGAAACGCACAGTTCGCGGACTTTGGCCGCGTGCAGCAGCTGAGCTGAAGGCGGAGGACGTACAAAACAGATTTCTAGCAGTTGTGGTAGTGATGGATTGTGGTGGCAGAGTCTCTGGTGGCTGTAGCAGTAGATCACACACCAACGACAACCGCAACTAACAGCTGCAGCAACAGCAGCAGCAGGCATGTACACTAACACAAGTGGGGGAGTCGTTAGCAGCTACGCGCTTCTCCGATCCGAAGCGCTAGAGTTTGCGGCATATGACACCCCAAGTCTCATAATATCCCAGCTGAATTTGCAGCAGTTGCGTGAACGACATTGCTTCACCACCGCTATCATCATCATCATCATCATCATCTCTTCGTCGTCATCATCACAAGGTAGAAAGTACGCCTCTGTATTTCACGACTGTGCAGGACAGGACAAATAACACAAAACATCCCACCATTCCAATTTTACAGTAGTTCCTTTTTAAGTAGACCTGCGTTAGAATGAAGAGTGGGATTTGAAGTCGACAGAGATCAAATAATAAGGCAGAGTTCAACACCGCTGACTTTTTTTTTTTTGCTGGCACGTTTTGCATGTGCATTTACCAGGCGATCGCCGAGTGTTTATGCGCGGTGCAAGGCCGCCGCCTGAGAGCAGCACAAATCTGTCCGTCGTAAGGACAAAGACGCGAGGCATGTTTTCCAGTCGCGAACATTCAGCACGCCACTAGCAAGGTCAACATAAAAACGGCTTGCACGTGCTAACCGAGCGGTTGGGGGATCTTGTGGGCAGTAATTCCAAGTCGATTATTTCCTCTTTTCAAACACAAGCTTATCACCTTGCCGGTATCAGGCTTCTGCGTTCGCTATTACCAGGTTATTATCGAACGGTTACTGTTCAAATTACCTCTCCCGCTCGACGCTCGGCCATCCTTGAGTCTCCACGCCCTCTGTCCATCTAAATTCCATTTGCTGATGATTTTGCGAAGTCCTCGTTGTTCCTGAGTTTCGGCTCAGAAAGCAGTGATGGAGGAGAACATTATAAATATATTTACCTTTTATTCTAACCTAGGAATTTTTAGTTTAACTTACAAAGAAGGAAAAGACCGCAGAATTTTGTGTCTCCGTGTTGCACAGATTATTCTTGGAAAACTTTAATACGTGCTGCTGACCGCACATGTGGTAGAAAGGTAACAGAAATCAATTAGGTCACCGCTGACCACTCCTCTCCCCCACCCCGGGTCTTTCTATCGCATCCCTCTTGCTATCTAGCTCCTTCTGAGGGCATTCTTTCACAACATGGTGGTCAGAAGGGGTCTCTGCAATGTTTATCTAGAGCGTTGCTCGGCACACGAGACGTTTACGACACCGTTCTATATCTTCTGGAACCCTTCGGGCAACGGTGAACAACATGGCAAGAGGATGGTTTCAAATAACGAAGAAATAAACACTCGCTTAAGAGTTTTGCTTAATGTGGCCTGTTTCAGAGCAGCGCAGGTGGTGCTGTTGTTCTCCGCCAACCCCACCCTCATCCCGCCCAAATGTTGATGGCATGTTCTTGGCAATATTCTTCTCTCCTTCTGTCATTTTTCTCGCATTATCTATTTTTGTTTTTCAACTTTTCCTCGGCTCTGTTTCTAAGTAACACTCTCAAGAATTACAACGCATATTTATTTGTCAGAATTTTTTTCTCCTGCTTTCATGTCGAGAAATAACTAACCCTGTGACAAATCATGAGTTTTTTTCCTATGAGTTCTCTTCTGTACGTATTACCTATACCAATCGTCAATTCAGCTGGTTCAAACAATGGCTGGAGGTGATCCAAGAGGCACATCTGGATGGAGATGGAGCTCAGTTTAGTTGCTTTTACTTTAGATCTTTGAACTTTGGACGTGCCTTGTGCATTAGTTAAGTCGAAAAATGTATTCAAAGAATCCCCCATCAATTTATGATTAATAGACAATAAAGCATTTGTATTATATTTTTATTGTAATACTGGCATGTTTCGTGAAGATGATAAAGGATGCAACAGGCGGGGTGACACAATCACATTTTAAGACTGCCTAGTTTATATACTCTGGGCTTTTTTACTGACTGCCTCAAAATATGAGCCCTCCGCCCCCCCCCCTTCTCTCTTTCTCTCTCTCTCTCTAAATGTGAGACTATCGGCGGCATATTTATTTGCTGTTTTTTTTAAA
>SMGT01001157.1:56908-77185 GCA_004794575.1 Lanistes nyassanus | reverse complement strand
TATTTGCTGGTTTTTTTTAAATTTCATAACATGACAAAAGAGTATGTAAAGAGAGTGATGAAGAAAAAATACAATAATGCCAATTGCGGATTATCAAACCCTGAACAAACGTGTGCGCATCCCCCCCCCACGTCCTCCGTCGCTGGTACAGCACGTAACAGGCACAGAGAGAGCGACAAAGTGAGGGGTTGAGAGAGCAGTGTGTGGGGGGGGGGGGCGGGGGAGGAACGACGTATGCAGACGTACAACGAGATGAGCTATCCCCCTGCAAGTCTAACGACGTTTTTACCTTATCCAATCTGGTTGCAGTCAGACTGAATTCATCTGAGAGTTTGATTCAGAGAAAGATTGCTCGGAAGCTGTGGCATCACCCGAGACAAGTACAACAGTATCACACTGTCTGGCCGCAACATAATGTGAGTGGGGAGTGAGATTCTGACTGGGGGATGGTTAAACGGTGGCCATCAAAAGCAAACATGGGTCCATGTGACGAAGCAAAAGGCTTGACGTTCTCTTTGGTGAAAGTCGTGGTAGATATATAGGCTTGTAGTTAGCGACGAACCAGTTATAACTGTTTTGTCTTTCTCTAACTACGCGGTTTCAGCGCTCCATTCTTTGAATGGTTACATTAACGATTGCGTAATCCTAAACGCTTACCTAATTTACCCCCTCTCCTTTAGCTCGAGGTCTGAGAAATTTTAACCTCTACTTCCGCATACACGTCTCTCAAAAGTCAGACCAATCAGGCTGTTCTATTATGTCTTGCAGGCTGGTGAATGTGACATGACGGGCCGTACCTTAACTTACTGGACTCGACTTCTCCAGAATTACTGAACAAACTTTTATGGTGATCTCGTAAATGTAGAATTAATTGAGCAATCGTCACCAAAACCTTTACTGCCTCAGGTCAATGGTTTCTACACCAAAGGGTGACGACGCTGTGAAATAATGTGAATAACTAGAGAAATCTACCGAGGGAAAAGATTCTCATACTCTGACACGCTCGCACAGTCTCACACAGGCATAACTCTTCTTGCTCAAGAGCCCCCATCCTCGTAAAAGACACAACTGCAGCAAACCGTTATTCAACATATATTTCATACACTAATTGACTCGACAACATCAAATATGTCTACAGATTATTTACAGAGAATCGCCGTGCTCGTGTCTAGGGTAAGACGCTGCCTGATTACGTCATACCATGAGGAATCAGACAAGAAGATAATCAAACTAAGGCCAGAGGGGAAATCAAACTGCAAAACGGCAACTGCAAACCGGCCTATGATCCCGCTCGATACACAAATACCATAAGTGACCGACAACCGAGCTCCTACTCTCGTCACTACTGAAACAACTACTTCTGCGATACACAATTCTAAAGCTATTCAACGACCAACAATGAAACTAGTTTACATGCTTCAAAGTTGGTACCTTGAAACGCCTTGAAAGGCTTATCAGGTCTTGAACCAGCTCGGACCCTGTCCTGCTCAATGTTTTCGGCGGATAGAATGGCTTTCTATTTTTCGAAATCTTGAAACCCTGCCCGCCGCTATCACGAACATCAGGGCAAAAAGTCAGATGATTTCAGCCGCGGGGTCAAGGCCACTGTGTCATGCCGTGGCGCTTCAATCAAAGCTTTCTTTGCTTTGAACCCACCAAAACTTTGATGCGTCTGAACCAGTCTTTATCGTAAACGTTGTCACCTACTCGTACTTCTAGAGTATGCTGTCAACCAGAATATATTTTATTTAGCTAGTTTTGAAAGGTTTCCTTTAATTAACTCTTGAAAAATCCAGGGAGAATAACCAGAAGTTGCATATTTCTTAACAGCTCATGATCATCAATCCGGGAATAATTTTTCAGAAAGCAGGCGAATTCCAATCCATTCCGTCAAGAGCGTTCAGCTTCCACTGATTGCCACATGCAATGTACGGCTTCTGGAATTTCACTTTTATGGTTCCACTGTATGCACGATTGAATCTTTTCACATCGCATACATGCACTTCTGATGGAATCGACACCGTAAAACTATCTGCGTCAGTCTTATCTCTTTTCTGAAATGAGATCTGATTGAAGATCTCTGGCAATGGTGAAACATGAGTAGCCGATAGCATTTGTGTTTTATGGGAGAGCGTTCCCCGTGCTTACCTGCCCATTAAGCGCTGGTGCTGGAGTAAGTCGTTGCATGGTTTGATATGTAGGCGCAGCCACCCAAATCCATATATATATATAGTTTGCATGTGTGCACGCATGCGTGCATGTTGATAGAGGTGTACTTTTGTGTGTGTGTGTGTGTGATTGTCACGGACCAGTGACGTGTGTGTGTGATTGTCACGGACCAGTGACGCGTGTGTGTGATTGTCACGGACCAGTGACGTATATGTGTGATTGTCACGGACCAGTGACGTGTATGTTTGAGTACTGAAAAGTGACCTTGACGGTTAGCGAACGACGACTCGATCGAAAGACGGCCGCGGTGACCGCACGTGGAGACTGAGCGCTGCTCAGCACGAAGGGAGAGTGATGCAACAAAGCGACAGCAGTTTGAGAGAGATGACGAAGCGAGGACAGAGCGCAGACGATGTTCCTTCTCGTCTACTTGACACGATCGGTAGATGCCTATGAGCGATAAAAGTAGCCGAGGAAGGTTTCTCGTCGTGCCGCATTCCCGATCTGTGGCGGAGCCGCTGGAGAAATCCAGTGATGTCCCTGTCGCAGGTTTCCCTAGCGTCGCAACCGAATGGGCGACAGAAATAAAAAAAAATTAAGCATACAGCACGTGATGTGTCGTCTCCTAAGGACGGCGACAGTTATGTAACCGTGGTTGCAGCGTTGTGACTTTGTTGACACCCAACACTCACCTGGTTTGGTAATCAGCGGGAGCCTGCACTATGTGACTGCCTGCGGGAAAGTGATGCGTCGTGCCACTTTGAACAGAGTATGGTTTCTTCATGTTGTTGAATGAGAGATAACGACTCGTGTGATGTGTTCATACAGATGAACTCGGCGATTCACCCTAAATTGAAGTAACCTCGCTTGAAGAACGATATAAGGTTAACGTGTTGAAGAGACACATAAACTGTTTGTGATACTGACAGTAATAAACGCAGAGCTGGATTATTGAAAGTGTTGAAGAGACACTCAATTTGTGTTGACAGTGTCTAGTGGTATTAATTCAAATGTTCTAGAGACACGTTTGTGTTGATGCCGGTGATCAGTTCTGTTGATGCCGGTGATCAATTCTGTTGATGCCAGTGATCAATTATGTTGATGCCGGTGATCAATTATGTTGATGCCGGTGATAAGGACGGATTTATTTTATGTTTAGTGATACGGGGTGTGAAGAAGATGGAGTGTATTGAGTAGTGATCGAGTGTATAGACAAGTTTGCAAGTTGTGTATGAGTGAGACTGAGAGTATGCCTGGAAAGGTTTGAATAAAAGGGATTCAAGGTCCTTTTCAGAAAACATTCCATCTCTCGTGTCTCGTGTTCCTCCTGTGCGGGAATCGAGTGAAATTAACGAACATGCCCACTACATTGGTTGTTCGCCTGTGAGTGGAGGGCTAGTGAAGGTGTGACAATGACCTCCCTATTTACATCTTGATCTCCTAATTTCACGTGGTACCTGTTTACAGGCTGCTCGTCAGGTGTGAATGGGGGCCGGGCACTTTTGTTCCCTCGTCTTTTCTCTCTCCCCCCCAAACCTTTCACCACCCATCCCCTCCTACTCCCACCACCAGCTGGTCCTCGCTGCTGACTTGACACCTTATAAGTAGCCAATCAGCCAGACCTACTGCTAGAAATGGCGCCGGACTCAAAAAGATCACCTTGGCAACAGAAAACCGTGGCTGTCACAATTAGAAAGACGGAGGGCGACGCTTTATCCAAGGTTGATGCAGATAAACCCCATCCCAGATCGAGTCTCTGGTGACGGCTCTTCCCCTGACATGGGCTGTTTACCAAGTGATGGCCCGCAGCTACAGACTCTCATGGTAGGAACGGATCAGACTCTCGCCGTGATGCAACGCTCCGTGCTTAATTCGCCCTTGACCCAGATTGGCGACAAGCAGCCAAATCCGCCTGTCGGTTCGTGTGAAGAAGTCGAAAGAGACTACAGCCTCGGAGGGGCCCGTTCGTGTTCTGCCCAGCGTGATCTGCGAGCCTGCAAGAGGGTCAAGGACAGTGAACCTACGAACATATCTCTTGGAGCTATTTTCCGAGTAATGGCAGCAGGAAAGCTGTATGTACTCACCCTTCCCTTTCCCTCTTCGGGAAAATTCTTGCTGATGCAGCAGAAGTTATATATATATATAGTCATGCTCCAAGAACAGTTTTGGTCTTCAGAGTTTTCTAGAAATCCTTTACTCTGGAAGTGAGCTGGCATTTGATTTGTTAGTGCTACATATTACGGGAATGGTTTTTGCACACCATTTACGGCTATGAAAACATGCAATCGTTTGCTATGTATATTTTATATAATAATATCAGTATATATAGCTTGTATAGTTCGCGATGATTTGACTCAGCAGCCAGAAAGAAGAGGGAAAAATTAACATTGCACTCGGGCTCAGACTTAGGTAAAAAGGATAGTGGGGCGCAATGGAATAGGGAGGTGTGTGTAGGGGGAGGGGGACTGAAGACAAACACGTACCATCATATTCATGCGAACAGCGAAGAAACGAAAATCAGCACTGAAACACGATGGTGAATAAATAAATAAAAGTTCCCATCATACCTGCTAGTCCCAGCTGCCTCGAACCTCTTGATCCCCGTATGTAATTCATATTTATAATATGACTTGATGACCTCTCCACTTACACCTCTCATATTAATGTCGTCCGGCCTTAAGATATAATAAATACTTTTCATAAAGAATTAGTCACCGTCATTATAAATAGGCATTTAATTAGACCTGGTACACGACGACCGAAAAACGCTGAACCTTTCTGCATTTCTCCAGCTTATGCAGGGCTGGCTTGCACGAGCGTTCTTATCCCCTGTTCATACGTAAAGGTGTACTTAAAATACGCAGGATGAATGGGCCTTACGACCACTCTTTATGGCCAGAAGTGTAGGTACGAGCGCTCATGCAAGCCAGCCCTGATCAGCAAAGCATTTCCCAACCCTCTCCCCCACCCCAGCCCAACAGCTGACATGCATGTTTCCTACCTCGTGTTCACAGCGCTGCGAGGGGCAGACGTCTGACCCCTAAAGATATGTCTTTCTGTCCATCAGCAGCAAACAGGTTCCAGTTCTTAACACGGCTTTTATTGTTGTAGGACACGAGCCAACAGGCCTAGTTTTCGAAAGGATTCCCTCATTGCACTTTATTCTGTTTCTCTCTCCTTCCCCTTCCCTCCCTCCGTTTCTGTGTGAATGCACATGCGTGCGTACTTTTCGGATATATATATCATGTATAAGGTCAGGGGCATTGTGTACATAATCTTATGTATATATCTGCGTATCGCAAATATATATTTGTGTTCATATGTTTTGTGCCCTTCCATCGACTGTTCCTGTTGCCCACAGCTGTTCTGGCGACTAACACCTCCGACAGGAAAAATGAAAGTTTTCACTTTGCAGTTCAAGTGAGCGCCATGATTAGCGCAGACCGCGCTCCCACGCACACGGCGATCGACACGTGCGTCTGTACGCAGCCATCCTCTAAACTTGGCGACGTCCCGGCTGTGATGACAGGTGTGCGAAAACATGAAATGGGGTCAAGGGGTCAGTCAGTAGCACAGGTGTTGATGACGGTCACCACGACCCCGGTTGTCGCTTCCTTGTAGCTTAAACTTTCAACGGGCTGTGCTCAGAAAGTCAGACGTTCGAGTCCGTGATGCGAAACTGTTATCTTTCTAAACAGCGTAAAGGCCTGATACAGATCGAGCCAGAGATCTTCTGGCGCCAGATATCATTTTCCCAACGATCCTTTCTAGAAACAGCATATTTCAGCGGCAGTCGTCTCGGTGAAACTACAGGTCTCGATGTGTGAATTCTGAGCTCTCCAGCAACCGTGCAGTTGCATGTGATCGACCCTTCTTTAACATCCGTGGACAGGACACCTTCCGTGGACGACTGCATAGAAAATGGCAGGCAGGTGCGAGATTGTGAGAAATCACAAACGTGGTCTTTATCTAGTGTTCGTTCACGATGAACGCTTATATCGCCGTTCACAAACGCTTCAGACGCAAGTGGCTAGAAGCGAGGGAATGAGCAGTTCGGAGTTACCGCGCCTTGGCCCGCTCTTTGTCCGTGAGTCCAAGTCCCTGGGTTTCCCCCCTCACGCGAAATGCGGCAGGTTCGTGGCCCGCGTACCTTTCTCATCAGCGATAACCGGCGCGGCGGCTGTCTCCCAAGTTCTTTCCGCTCCCGCCCGTTCGCCGATTGCCACCTCCCTCCCGTGGGCCGCCCCACCATCCTGTCGTGCGCAAGAGCCCGAGCGGACAGGTCGGAGGGCAGGGTCTGGCATCGGTCAAGGGCGTTGATGACCACAGCTGGGCTCCGCGCTGCTGCTGGCGTGGTGGTGGTTGTCCTGTCGCAAAGCTACCATTTTCTGGCACTGAACACGGTAAGGACACAGAGACAAATGTTTGTACTGTCAGTGCATATGTGTTTGTGTGCGCGCGCGCGTGTGTGTGTGCACGCGAGCTTGCATGCGTCCACAGGCATGCCAGGCCAGGCATGCCAGGCGCAGGCATGCGTTCACAGACGCGCGTGCATATGTATGTGTGTCAAACGAAGGGGTAAAGTAGGAAAGCGTGTTTATGAGTGTTTAAGAGAACGAGCGAATAAAGGAAAAGAGATATATAAAGGCAGACGCATGTGGAAGGAGGCAGTTAAAATGCATGTGCATGTACTGATGCCGTGCACTTGTGTTCATGAATGAACATATCTGTGCTCGTTCATTCCTAGTCTAAATATGCACTGTTATCGCTGAATTCAAGATATGTAACGAAGGCCTGCAGGGGCATAGTACCGACTGAGGACAGAGGGAAATTCATCAGTGCGCAGAGTTCTTCAAATATGAAATAAACACGCCTTTATTTATGACGGTATCTATTAGATGGTAATATGTTTTGAGAAGGTATGTTAGCATGGAAGCGACTGTGCTGTGCTGTAGGCACGATATAGGGAGTAGGTGTGTTTTCTTTTTGTCCTTTCGTTGTACGGCGTTATGTGCGTGGGAGAGGGCTAGATCAGCAACAACAAAAAAAAAACCAAAAACAAGCGTGCAGGAAAGAGCAGCCTGCCCTGTCTACGCGCTTGTTTACACGCACACACAAACTCACACACCCGCACAGCCGCAGGCGTTCATGTAACAAGCACAAACTGATGAGCGGAAGGAATGAGAGAAAGCAAAAAGGGGAAAAGTCAGGCGGCGAGAGCGAGAGAGAGAGAGAGAGAAAGCGGGGATGGGGAGAGGGGAATGGTGAAGACAGAGGAGTGGGGAGTACAGTGGTGGCTTACTTTGAGAATAAGAATCTTATTTGGAAGCGGCGCGATAATGTCTACAGTCAAATGGTGTGTGGGGGCTGCTATTGTTAGCTGCTCGTGTTTACGATCAAACATTGCCGAAACCAAACCCCGCAGTATGTCTGGCGTCAGTGGTTCTCATTGGGGGTGGGGTTGCTTACGTGCATCACGAGAAAGCGTGCATTTCCCTCGTCGGATGTGTGAAGACATTTGTAAGGGCAAAGATATGTCGCCACAGAACTCTCGGAAACGGCTTAATTGTTTCAAGAACTCTTAACAAAATTGGTAACGAAACCGCAAATAAAATAGGTGGGAGTGCGTGCCCGCGCCCGCGTGTGTCCTTGTGCCCGCACCCACGCATGAATGCGGGTACGTAATAGTGCCTGCAAGAAAATGCGTTCGAGTAGGCACAAACGAAACGTGGTGCGGAGCCAATTTCCTTGGTTGTTGCACTGTTATCACATAGGCACTACCATGTCATGATCAATATCAATCGCTTTTTTAGTTCCGTCAGACTTCAGAACAAAATTACCTTTCTTCGAAAAAAGGCCAAACCCTGTGAAAACAGTTCGCGAGACGCCGGTGGAGTTCATGCAGAGTGCAGCCTGGGGGTTTTATTACTGAACTTTTTGCTATCGCATCCAGCAGCACAGAGCCTGACTCCAGTCAGCGCAGACGTCTGCACTCCTTGCCGCGGTCCGATGGTGCACCAAACGTTTCCTCTCACGCGGGAGGTGGGGGGAGGGGGGCAGTCACAGACGCCATTTAAGTCTGTCACCACGCGACCGAAAAGTTACGTTTACTATCGTATTATTCTTCTTACCAGTAAACTGTCAGCTGGCCGTGCCCTAACGAGAACACTGCGCCACGTGTGTGACCGAGGCAATGAAGTTCGCAAAACATTTTCAACACAAGTATAGGGGTCTGTTCTACCCAACTTTCATAGAGGTGTGTGTTTATTTAAAACTTCTTCAGCAGGTTGTTAAAAGTACGGTTTTATGAAATGACGTAATCCCAAAGCCAACACACATCCCCACCACCACCAGAACACAAACCAACTTACCATGCATTAACACACGCGTCACCACGAATTTGAAAGAGAATCTGACCGTTTGTTGTAAACAATTTGGCGCCCCAAAGCTTTATAGTAAATCATTCTTAACGAAGCTAACCAGCTAAGCACTTCCTCATTAAATAACGCAAGAGATTAAGATGAATGCAGCGGCCGTTGATAAATCAAAGACAGGACCGACAGCTGATGTTCAAAACATTTTGTCGAAGGAGAAGTGTTTGCGTCTGTGCACCTGCACCACACCAGTCATAGGGGCTGTGCGGTTGGCCTAACAAGTTTAGTGCAAAGATATGCCTGCCCCTACCCCCACTCGCAAGCCCCAGTGTTTAATTTGTCAGTCTTCACAAGAAAGAAAGAAAACCGCGGGAGTTTTGCTGACATTTTTAGGGTTCTTGTCCTGATACGAGTGGTTTAAAAGTTCCCTTGAACGCTTCAAATTTGCTTTGTATCGCGAGTGGTCTGTTTGCACGAACGCTGCACATTTGCACTGTACTTTTGTGTGGATGGGAACTCGCGAATACGCCATTTTCTGTAAGAATGGCGTTTGTCTCCCCTTTCTCCCAGACCAATGTTGACTATTTTCATTCGTCACTGCTGTGTACAGTATCATGAAATTTTTACAACTGCACTTATGCACTTGACGTCACATGTACAAGTCTGCGAAACACGCCATATTACGTGGAAAGTACCGACCAGAGGCTAACCCAGCCTTGTATGGGACAGTCTTTTTTGCAGTTACCAAGTGTGAGGAAGTGGCACTTACTGTACAGTACCCTCCGTTCTGCAGTGACTGGCTTCAAGGACGCGTGCTGATGACTTTAACAGCAGTTGCGAAAGAACCGGTCTGGAAGGCTACCACAGAGGGGGAATGAGGGGGCTGGGGAGGGGGGGAGTCAAAAATCTGACCTTGACATCGTGAGCTAAAAGTTCACTGGCGAGGTTTGCTACAGAGGTATCCAGTGCTGCAGCTGCGAAGCTGAAAGTTTATGAGCTGATGAACAGCAGTTGGCCACACCCCACACGTCTCCCTCAGTGCCGCCATTGCTAATTTCATTTTACCTACTGTGCGACCCATCAGCGTAAATCTGTCGCCGTCAAAAACACACACAAGCTGTGCAAGTCTTCTTTAGTTCACCTGTTAAAATTAGGACTTGCACGTCCCGGCTTCCTGCCCAGCACTTACCGGACGGCAGACACGTGAGCCAAGACTGTTACGTCACGGCAGGGACGGACGTCACTGCGCCCAGGACGCGTTGTTGCGTCACTCCAAGTGTCAGCGGCTTTGCTGTCAGGGACGCAGAACCGGACTGCGTCACTTAATGAACAAGGCGTGCTGCTGTTGAGGTATGTCGTCATCGGGTAGCTTTTCACGAAAAAAAAAAACCAAACAAAACTCAGGCGCCCACCTTTGGCTCATAGTTTTAAAATGTAGTACAGTCCACATCAGTTGGTAGAGCTGCGGATTGCTGGTTCGAATCCTGGTGTTGCCAAGGATTATTTCCTGGAGTTAAATATTGTGCAAACTCCATTCAGCCATCTCCCCGCACATTAAACTGCCTGTCGCACTGGCCATCTTACTGCAGCCATCAGTCTGGTGGTTATTCAGTGCATAGTTTAGTAATAGGACCCCATCCACCATAGTGCGAAATCACCGCGAGGTGGAAGGACTGTGCCTCTAAATAACCACCACCACCACATCAGGTAGCCGAAGTGAAGTTCCAAAAATAATGGCTTTAGAGGTTTTAACATCCTAGACGATCTCATGCTGCCCTTTTGAAGTATGATTTTCGGCGCCAGCAAGCTTCTTCCGAGTGCAGAATCGGTGAAAAAGGCGGAAGTTCCCACAGTATGTCGTGCGATCTTTCTGTGGCCAGGGCTGGGTTGGATGAGGTTCCATATCTGTCCTTCTGGGTATAAGAGCGTCGCAAGGTCTTTTCGTCTTGTGTATTTTAGGCGCACCTTTGTGTATGACAGGAGATCCGAATCCCCCTGTTCGGGAGTTCGCGTACTTTATGACCGAGATAAATAGCTCCGTAACACGAGGTGCATGGAAAACATGTTCGTGAGTTCACACACGCACGCACGCACTCACGCACCCAGAGAGGAAGAGAGAGAGAGAGAGGGGGGGGTTATAACAATCGCATTAATTATAATCTTTGTTGATATCCTCCATGTCGTCGTAACTACAGAAAAGGTACCGTGGAAAGGTTCCGAATGGCGGCGCTATGCTCAGTGTTCGTCCGCTTGCCGTTCTGATGTTTTCTGGAGAGAAGTCGGCAAGCAAAAGCGAAGACTTTAAAAAGTTTCTTTCCAGACAATGACATCATCGTGCAAAATTAAAATCTGTCGTCCGCTGTGGGAGTTTTGCAGAATGTTTGTATAAACAGTAAAAAAAAGAAATGATACATCTGACGTAGAATTCGATCAGTCTGAAACACATGATACTGATATTTAAAAAAACGGTTTCTTGGTTTATTTTCCCTTGGCGCGAGATCCCCTCCACGAAACTTTCTCAGCGCTGAAGGCGAATTCTCGCGTGTATAGGCAACACGGCGCTGGTATGTCCGCAAGCTGTCTTCTGAAAAGCAAAACTTGAGATGCAAGTAGACCAGACGGCGCGCATGTATATCAGTTTTGACGTGTTTTGGTTTATTCTAATATTTCCCTGTCATTTAGATAGTTGTTTATTTTTTGGGGGGAGGGGGGATAGTGAATATCCAGAACACATCAATGATATATTCCGTACGTAAAAAGCTATGCTTGCACGCAATTCAAGTGACGCGTTAGAAATGGGTAGTGCTTACTTTCAACAGTTAATATATATATATATAGCTTGCTGCAACACCGTTTCGTCATAGATGCATTTCGTACGCATCGTCACCGCAAAATACCACAATAAGATCTACGTGGATGGTCAGAAAAGCGAAATATTTCCTTTATGTGCACGAAGACGGAAGAATGCGTACGGCTGTGGGTGCAGAAAGGAGAACAGAAGTCTTCGACATGAACCTGCACGTTAGTGCCACGTAGTAGGAGGGGTGAGGTGAAAGAGAATGGAGGGAGAGGGATTGCCATGGCATCAGAAACGTAGTCGATGTGCATTAGTTCCCAGCATCCCGCAGACGAGATGATGTTACAAGCAGTGGGGTCGCGCAGCATCACAGGAACCCTGTAGCGCGCGCTGGAGGCGTGGTCAGCCGTTGCCAGTGCCGTGTACCTTGCGGGCTGACCACAGGTGACTGGCGCCAGTCTGGGACATATTGTCGGAGTCTGCAAACAGGAAATTTACCACTATCCATGCTACTGGTGTTATGACGAGACAGCAAGTCGTTAAAAGTGTTTATTTACAAGAAACCTATGTAAACGGTCCACGGCAAAAGAAACATTAAATTATTTGAAAAATGAAATACGCACCAAACAGAACAACGGGAAAAGAGCATGCAGTCTGAGTACTGTGACGGTATGCATATCGTTGATTTAAAAATTAGCAGCTGCCAAGTATCGCTGTTCAGTCTCATAACCAAAGCAAAACAGTTTCAGCAAGTCTTAATTGGTTTTCGTTTTTGGTGTTTTCCTTTTCTCTCTCCCATTCTCTTTTCCGCCTCTCTTTCACTCCCATCACTTACCTCCACAAGAACGCATACACCCACGAACAGACAGGTAAAAAATTCTGCACGTGTGGTCACACGTGTATTTAAAAGTATACATTTTTCGAAGAATACCCGACATTTCTGTGGCATACAGCAAGTCAGTCGTCTTTCTCCGAACACCACGAATACGTAACAGCTTCAAACAACTGATGTAAACGTGACAGAAACCGTTTAACTTAAATTTTAACTCTGTCCCTGCAGTCTGGCTGTTACCTGTAGCGAAGTCGTTACATTTGTTACCCCAGTGCCACTGCTGCCAGTCTGCCGTGGGTTTGATCATTTGCTCTGTGCACTGTAACGCAATACTCGCGCAGCAAGAAACTATCAAAGCCAGTTCACAAATTTGATATCCCTTTTGGGGGGAGATTTCATCCGTATTTTCGCCATCGAATGCATATGGCGTAGTCTAAACTTGCCTTTCATGGCTGCACTTCAACTGAACGGAACGACGGGATGTAACAAGATCAGATATAGACGCAAGGGAGACAAACCGAACAAAGTGAAGATAAATTTTCGCATTTAAAACATCGTGCAGGACTAATTAGACATGGCGTTGGCAGAGTTCGGTAACTTGTTACGTCTTGGTAAAAAAAAATAAAAAAATAAAATGAGGTTACGCAGCCGACAAATAGTATATTTTTCTTATGCAGTTGTTATTAAGGCGTTTATTTAATGTTTTTGATAATTGTCACATAAGTTGTTGTTATTGGATGTGAACAGGATGTTTGGCTACAGTTGCCAAGAGTTTTATTTCGTTTACTTTTTCGTTTCTTTTTATTTGTTTGTTTTTCAAATAATTACCAATCGAACGGTCTTTCAAAATGCATTTTTAAAAAAACTCAGTCGGGTCAAATCCCTCACCCAAATCAAACCTTATTTTTCCTAGTTTTAGGAAGTCCTGACTTTTAGTCTGTCAACTCATAAATCAGGTGGGAACACAAACCCTAGACATGTTTAGAACTGGAAAACCAAGTCCAACAAGATAGAAGCATGAAATCTGCTAACAACGTGTGAAAATTAAAAGCGTAATTGCGGACGCAGAACATGTGCTGTCAGGTGACTCCGGAACAAGAAGGACTTTAAAGCAGCAAAACAGCATCTTCAAGGCCGGACATCTTGTAAAATCTTTGTGAAATACCATAGTCAGAGTTCTTATGGATGAACAACTAGTAACAGACACCCTGACGGAGGCTGACTGTCACAGCAGCAAATTTATGGAAATTAAAGCAACATGCGGTCTTCGGCTGTAGGTAAAGGATCATAATGTTTGAGGGAAAAACAAGTAAATAATCAAAATTAACATATTTGTCCATTCCGGCGGTCTGTATTAGAAAAATGACGTTTCTTCTGTGTCAGTTTGAATAAGGCACACATAGGGGACCTGTTATGATGAAGCCTTAGAGTAATGAAGGACATAATCACTGGGCAATGTGCTGCTTTCTCAGCGGCATCTAAAATATCTCGCAAACACGTCTTGCGAGGTCGGGCAAGACGTTTTCTGGTTCCAGTTTATCTCGCGTGGACCGTTTGGTGTTCATATTTAACAGGAAATATGAATTTGGTGTCAAATACGCAATGACGTAGGCCGATCTCCGGAGACATATAAGAGATTGCAAATGGCTTCCATCAGAATGGTGTCGGCTTTGAAACGCCAGCGACGCATTTTGCACACGAGGCATATACATGAGACATGTGACTGTGCTTACGCTTTGTTTGGCGACTTTTAGCGGGCAAAATAAAATGTTACACGCTTTAAGAACTTCAGTTAAAGCAGGACATCGCTGTAGCTTGTCTTCAGCTGCAAGAAAAGAGATCAAGAGAAAAACAGACTTGAAAAGAACTAGAATTTCCTATTTCCACTTAGGAGAAATGTTTTCTTCTTCTTTGTATGCTATTTTGATCGTAATTTTTGACGCTGGTATTCACAGTTCCTGTTAAAATTTGTTTCTTGTATCCAAAAGAGTTATTTCCATTTAATATTGTTTCCGGCTACGATCAATGCATTTATCCAGCGTCACTTACAGGACAGTTTTAAATACTTTTATCTTGTGTGCTAGTATATGTCCGCATACATGTTTTGTGAAACTTTCTTCTATTCTTAGAATCAGGTGTTTTAAACTAATATGCTTATTTCCGGAAAGAGGTGTGTTAAGGCAAAGAAAATTCTACCGGAAATTTCATGTGACGCATGCAACCGCCTGCATGCCAGACCCAAAGATGTAAGGAAGCAAATCACAGCAGATAAGTGTAGACATCCTTAATTCTTTCATGGAGCGTCTTCAATCCAGCTGCAGCATGCAGCAGACCTTGACCGTTTCTGAGGTGTGGCACCGCTGCTAGGAACCTCTGCTCGTTTCACTGGGTTTGTAATCGAAAACAGTTAAGCGTGAGATTTGTGCTCATGGTCAAACGCAGCGTATTATCAGGCTTATTACTGGTTACTATGACGCTGATTACTGGCAAAACGTTTGCAGTTGTAATCATTAGCTTGGTACATCGTGAGTAAATGGAGGTGGGGGGTATTTGTTGCTTAACGTCCAGCCGCAAACTATGTGCATATCAGGACGGTGTTGCTTAGACAAAGTTAATGTGCTGCCACACGTGGGACTGATGGCGCAACACGGGCCTCATTCCCACCCAGTCATATTATACTGACACCGGGCCAACCAGTCCTAGTACTGTTCCCTATAACGCCAGGCGTCTGGCAGGGCAGCTACTAAATTGGCAATTTTTAAGTCTTAGGTATGACGGCCGGCATGCGAACCACCGACCTCCCGCCTAGGAAGTGGACGCCTTAACCACTAGACCACCGAGGCGGTCGTGAGTAAAAGTTGAGCAGCTGTCGAGAGACAGGAACGGCACGCCCCAGAAGGTTCTTTTCACATTCTTCTTCCATTTTTCACTCGAACTTGTCGCCAGTGATCTCAACGTTATCGGACTTGAATATTTTTAAATGCCCAATCTCCTTTCAGATGTAATTGATTTAGACAAAGCTGTTTGTGAGCTACCTGCTCGTTTGATATTGCATCTCATTTTTATACTGTTCGTTCCGCACAAGAAAAGAAGTTCGATCCCTCACTTTGCTAGCAAGCAACGAGAGCATTATCGCGCAGCGGCTGTCTTCCAGAAGCAAATAGAACGTCTCTTGAATTTTTTCGTTACAGGATGCGGTTGCAGCCGAACAACCGTTAAAGTCCTCCCTTGAAGATTATGTTGTCTTCTATGACAGGCGTAGCGTGAGTAGGGATCACCGCCACAATACGGCCAGAGTGCAACAAGAGGAGATTAAAGGAGACGATTTCCTGGTGCCAGAATCTCCTCAGAATACCGTCGCTTTGGAATGGTCTACATTAAGGGGACATAACAGACAAGCTCCGCGTTCGCATCATTGATTCAACCCTGTAGGTGGATAGGTGCAGACTCTGCATTCATCGCGAGGCAAACTTCGCGCCCTCGCAAGCTCTCAAGGCTTGTAATTATGTACGGATATTTGCACGGGAAAATGGGAACACCCAGAATTTAGGTTCCTGCCCGTCATACTAACCTAAGAATTTTTCTTGCGTCAGTTATTGCAGGTAGGCAACAGACATCTTGGGAGCGAGGGAAAAAAACCACTTGGAGAGGTGAAATTCCATTATCCTTGGCTTGATTTCTGGCTGCATTTATCATCCCTTGTTGTCGTGACTTTAATAATTAAACTGCTATCTTTAAAGGGGAGTGGGTAGGTTGGAAGGGGATGGAAGTGGAATTTTTTTGTCCTTTAGTGTCATTCTTGTCTTGAAAAAATGAATAAGTTTTTGTTAAAAAGTGGCGTGAAGCAACTTCAGCTGCCAAGAGGAAATGTGGCGGTTCCAACGTGTAATTGTGAGCGTGCACGTGCAGGATTGCTTGCACATTTGCATTCCGTGCTTTTCCCGAGAGATGCCTACCTATCTAAGCCATGCCGGATCACTCCTAAACAAATTCTCTTTGAATACCGCTACGCTTCCGTGTATCTGTGTGTTTGTTTGTGTGCGTGCGTGTGAGATGTCTGTGGAGGTGTGTACGTGATGCTGTGGCTAGACCCAGTAGTACAGAACCTGTGGTTATAGCACTCGTCCTTGGGCTCTTCATTGTGACGCACGTTTTGTGTACCGGATGGGTTGGGAAGAGAAGAAGACAGCCTTATCTCCTGGCTATTGAAACAGGTGCACTCTTTGAACAGTCCGATCCTTCTGTGTCACCGAAATTTCCTAAGTTCTTGTTCTGTCGGCTTGTCGGATACATTGTTTATCAGATGCATTTATAATCCGTGTGCAGTTAGATGATCGGATGTTTTAAACGCGAGAGAAGCTACAAAACTGCAGACGATCTGCATACCGACATTTGAGTGTGATTTGAGCTTAATGCTGCGCATCATTTGAGCTTAAGCTGTGCGTCATTTGAGCTTCATGCTGCGCATCAAGTTGGTTTCTTGTTTTACAACCCCGCCCCTCCTCGGAAAGGGTAGGAAAAGAAAAAACGAAATGTGCTCTCGGTTACCTTCCTCAGAGTGAATAACTAAGGATGCGCTGCAAGCCTAGATTCTATTTTAGTCTCATAATTGCACAGCACTTTGTAGCTCCACTCCCCACATCCTCAAGGACTGGTGGTAATGTGGTAATGCCAGCGTGCGCTGACTACTGAAGGAACTATGCGGAAGGAACTGTGCTGTTCCTGTCACCAGTGTACTGGTATGCACTTGAAACGACAGGTATCATTATTATGCGGAAAAGTGAAAATTCCGACGTAGTTTGCGTTCCGTCCACATTCTGCTGTTGTCTGCTGTTGTCTGCTTGCGGATAAAATGCACAGGACTGGCATTCAGCGACTATCACTTTGTTACAATTATTTAAGGCTATATTTTTTCCTCACAGAGCAGAAGAAACGGACATGTTCTGGTGTGTTCTACTTTCTCTGTTCATCAGTGTGATCATAAGGCTGTATTGCTGACTGTAATTCTCTCTAATAGATTACTTGCAACCATTCTCCTTGGAAAATCCATTGAAACCCCTATTGAAACATTTTAATTAAAATATATTTGCACCGAACAGTTTAAGAGACACCTGTAGCACTAACTCGATCGGAATAGGAGCATGCCAGTTATATACACATCTGATGGCAATGGCTAGAGGAATATGCAGGAGTATAAACAGAAAATGTCAGACATCTAGCACAGCGGAGAATAAGAAAATTCAACAGTAAAACATTTTGTTCAAACCGAAAGGGTTCCAAACATCTCACTGTTGCAGATCGTCGGTTTTCATCAAGCTTGGTCCGACCAAAGATCATCCCTCCCTAGGGCCGCACTCTCTACGGTCCAAAGAGCGTCCATAGTATGTTTTTTTCATTTGTGTTCGATTATCAGGTAGCATAAGTTCAGTATGGCATCCACATGTCCACATTTTCTGTACTGATGCATTCGTCTGTGCTATTGCTGTGTGATATGTACAATTTTCTCATGGTTGTGACGGGGACTGTACATGTCTTGGGATTTAAACGAAGCATGGTACTCGATTGTATATCATTTGAGGTCAGGAAAATATCTGCTATTTCAGTAGTAATTGTTAAATTTTAGAAGTCTTGACTTACAAAGAGATATCGACTTGTTGTCATTTGATTAGTAACTGCATAGAATGCAACACTTGGGTTAGGTAACAGTTTTTCGACTGCAAAATGTTAGTTTACATTCTGATTTGGCACGTCAAACCTTGGCTGTCACCAAGTCAAATCGTGCAAGCACAGCAGTCCGCTGCGCTGTTTATGTCAGCATGTATCTAGGTTGTGTCCTTCAGATTAATTTTGTAACTTGTATGCACTGGGATGTTTTTCTCAGTGCTCTCAGCGTAATTCTTTATGTTTTTAACAATTATCACGGGCTGCTTTTCGCTCACGTTTCATCTTTACCAGTCGAAGCCACGAAGGAAATATTCTAACGTTCAGTCCTTTAGCTAGTTTGTCATACCATGTCAGTTCTGTGTTTCTTGTTCGAAATCCTGGGGCTATATTAAGCAAATCTGATTCTAAGTACTTTCAGAAAAAATGTGGGGGTCTAACGTTGTCCCAAGATGGAGATCTGGCGTAACTCTCATTTGCTTTAAGGCGGCAGTGACTACAGATCAGACGGAACACGCGGCTGTACTGCATGAAACCTAATCCCCCGGCTGGCCGGCGTTGCTATGTGTTAATCTAGCAACAGATGTAATTGCAGACCCTGGCGGGCTGGAGGATTAAGAACCATTATCCGGCGTATGGCACGAGAGGCCTGGCGGCCGCGGACAGCCTCTCAAAGGGAAGCATCTACCTCCTTGTAAGAAACGCCCCGTAGCAACCGGTAAAGGGCTTCCTACACTTGCAATGCTCTCAACGTTGAGCGAAAACATTTTCCGAGCATTCTCCGTACACGGGCGCATGACACCTGCAACATTTTACCAGCCAGATCGTCACATGATCATCACGTGTTCGCTCTAGGGGCTGACAATAGTAACACTATGGATGATCACGAACAATTTATTCTGACCGCTGCAGCTTCTGCGACTGCATTTATTTTCGCCCAGCAGTCTGAGAAAACAAAATGGAAAAGACGAATGTGGGTTCCACAGTGCATTGCTCGTCGAAACCAGTTGGGAGCATACGCGTACGTGTCTTCTACAAGAATATCACTACACGACTCCACCGAAAGCAGACGCTTCTTGCGAATGTCGCACGACAGTTTCGTGATCCAGCCGTCTCGCAATCGACGGGTAAACTTCCCGTACTAAATCTCTGTTTGAATAGTCAGGGGATGTGTTTTCGTATATGCTGGGATGGTGCTGCAAGAGATCAATTAACTGGAAAATCGTTTTTTCTGACCAGATGACTATCAATTGAAGGCCTAACATGATCACGACCAGCGCTAGACCACACCGCACTAAATAGCAGGATTGTTTCTGATTGGCTGACACGCTGCAACATTTTGAGCCCCTGCTGGAAAATAGAGCGGCGTGTGATCCCCTAAAATGTTGAGAGGCCTCCCTGAAACATTTTCGCTCAACGTTGCGACTTCCATATATGGTAAACATTGCAGAGAACATTGCAAGTGTAGGAAGCCCTTAAGCAGAGACGGGTCTTACCGACACGAGACTGGCGAGGAAATTCAGACAGTGACGTCATGGAGTCTGTTGGGAAGGGCCGAGGGTGTGGCGTCACTTCTAAGCTTCACTCGCGGTTCTCACATCTGTCAAACTCGCCTGAGGACTCGTGTGGCTCGCCAGTGATCGGACACTTGAAGCTTGTAGTCGGCCGTCCTAGCTTGTTAACAGTTGATCCAGACCGTCTGGTGAAGTGACACGAACCGTTTTGTCTTGAGGCAGCTGTGTACACAGAGGAACAGGCGGCGAGTAATTTGGAGCAGATGTCTTAATGAGTCGATCCATTCCAGTCGGTGGCGTCTCGGCACTGAAGGTGATGTCGGCCGATGCTCAAAACTTGTCGGTCAGCTATCGTCCGAACATTTGGATCGCATTTTTCATTAGCTGGCCTGACGTGCTCATTAAGCAAATTACATGTACTAGACAAAGGGATGTGAAAGCTGCGGAATATTTCACCCTCCCATGCGCTTAGGAAAGCAGTCCTCGGTGATCTTCCCTTGCCTCACGCGAGTGAGCGCACAGTTTTGGGCTTGGGCGTGCGTGCGAGTATGTATGTGCGTGTATGCGTTCGCGTGCGCATGTCTATGTTCGTGTGCTTTCGTGTGGTATGTAGGGTGAGGAAGAAGAAAAAACCCACCAGAGCTGGGAATTGAGGGAAGGAATCCAGACTAAATACACTTCAACACTACGTGAGTGCCTCTTCTGTTAGCATTCTGCAGCCCACAAGCATGTCAACATGAACGAGTAGTGAGAAAAGGGAGTTGAGTGCATTTCTTTGTCGTCACTCAGTCTTCGTTTCTTTCAGTCTTAACTCCTCCACCACCGTCACTACAGTCTACGTTATGCATGCTCTAATTACTACACTGCCAGTTGCCAGGCTTTTGATTTAATTGCCGCGCCCCCCCCCCCCCCCCCCCCCCCCCCCCCCCC
>SMGT01001157.1:34325-56501 GCA_004794575.1 Lanistes nyassanus | reverse complement strand
GGGGGGGGGGGGGGGCTGTAAGGCACGTAGTGTGGCCTGCAGTAATATTGCTTACTTTCGCACTTAGCTGTGTTCTATTCAATTTTTTCGTGCCGAGAAGAACATGAATATTATTTCTCTCACTACGAAAATCTGGGGGAGCGGATGGGTGAGTGTTTAGAGCTGGTTCGTTGCCCGTGCACTGAAGCACACTTACCCCAGTTCACCTTTGACTCATGG
The DNA here is from genome assembly GCA_004794575.1 of Lanistes nyassanus. Lineage (NCBI taxonomy): Eukaryota > Metazoa > Mollusca > Gastropoda > Architaenioglossa > Ampullariidae > Lanistes > Lanistes nyassanus. The sequence continues at coordinate 56,282 of SMGT01001157.1, read as the reverse complement.
GTCAGGGACGGAAAAACGGCAGATGGACAGGAGACTGGCGCAGTCCTTACGACGCTGGCCCCCAGGAGCCCAGGGGTTTCAAACACCCCACTCCCTCACCACCGTAAGGTCGCAGAACACCCTTAAATAAACGTGTGCATTTCCGCAAGGAGTTTGCAAGCGGGCCAAGTTTTTAAAAAAAAACGGAAAACAAGGAGGAAATCAGCGAGGATGAAAAATAGTGATGCTAGAGAAGGCACTGCGACAGTAACTTTGCAGAGTGCGTTAATGAGTAGACGAAGAGGTTCCTGCGTGTTTGCGTGTGGGTACGTCCGCGTGCGTGATTGAGCGTGTTATTTGTGTGTATATTATTCACTGAGTTTATTCATATCAATATATGTATATTCTAATGCCAGATGAACTACCATTGACATGTGTTCTTTGACATTTGTTGTTGTTGTTGTTGTTGTTGTGTTTTCTGAATACCCCCTGAGGGTAAAATAATAAAGAAACTTGAAACTTGTCACGTGGCATTGTCAGTAGACTGACACCTTCTTGACAAGTCGTCAAAATTTATTTCATTACCCTCCGGGGGTGGGGGGATTTACAAACCATAATTCTACATATATAAAGTAACAAAACTCGCAGTGAGTTTAGGGCTTGAATTAATCGAAGTGCCGTAGTGTAAGTAAAAACGTAGCTGTAACTTAATCATCTCGGAGATTTTTTCCCCACTCATTATCGCTGTGAAGACATGGAACCTAGATGTTCGGTAAATGGCTAAACGTCCTTGCCCTCCGTTGACACCTCGAATGAAAGTACGATGTGGACAAATACCGTTTTAGTTCAGATTGTAGTAATAAATTGTTCTCAGTTCACGTGCACATCTCATGAACGCCACGTGCCGCGGGGGGTCTTTCAGCGCTCCAGAATGTTTCTGAGACTTCTGGTAGGAAGCAAACATGGCCAGTCTTCTCCTCCCTTTCTTCTATTTAAAAAATAAGTTATCGCTCGTCACAAACTAAGTTATCGCATGTCTGTTTGCGTGTGATAACAGTTTGGATTTAAAAAAAATGGTTAAATGTCTTTAGATAATCAGTTTCTGTGAGGATGCATTTATTGAACCGTATGAGACACTGTTATTCACGGAACCTAATTTCAATCATTTGTCACGAAGATTTGTTTTCTCCCCCCTCCCCCGGGGGGAGGAGGAATCAGGGGAGTTATTCAAATGCACCACTACGAGTGGGCACATGAATGACGTCATGGGAAGACAACTCAGAAACACGAAACCAACGAGTCGCTGGCCACAGACCTTTCTAACAGCAGCTTAGGTTTTAGTCTATAACCCGCTTTTAGAAAATCGTTTCGCTACCATTAGTAAATATCAAAGACACTGATACAGCTGCACGGAGGTTGATGTTACAGGACAGTTCTGTTTAAACCGGTTTTTACGTCTGCGGTTAAAACAAAAATAATTCGTCAGTGTACAACATAGACTTCATCCGATGCCGACAGAAATTTTTGTTTTCTTTCAAATGAGAGTGCAGCAGAACTCTGAGTCACGTTCTAGCGGAAGAAAGTAGAACACAATTTTTTCCACCTCTCCTACTGTTCTACGACCTTCGTCGAACCTAGCCACGTGAAAAGTCAGGTCCAACTACTGGACTGTGGTAGGCTCCGACTTGTCATAACCTGTTATTTTTGTTGTTGTTGGGGTTTTTTTCCCAGCAGTTGTCCAAGACCTTTCTGAACGGGACGAATGTTTGGCCATGTGCTCGCAGTCAGCTTTGATCAGTTAGGAAACATTCGTCCAGTTATGAAAGCCTTTGAGAAGCTTGCAGAAAGGCGCTGAAAATGGTACCCGTGGAACGGTTGTTGCCTGCCTGGTTATGCCGAGTGGCGCTGTCCTGTGACTTTTCATCTGCTGCCTGTACATTGTTCAGGAGCGACAGCACAAGAGGGGACAGAGAGGAAGATACAAACATGAATGCAGCAGAACGGTGTCAATCAGAAATTCAACAAGCTAGCTTGTTTCCCCTTTTTATGTGCCTTTTAGAGCAGGTTTGCACAGCCTTCTAGCAGATTTCTTTTAACCCCAACTCCTTCTGGTGATAGCCGCCATAAGATCCTCCATCCATATTTTGGGAGTCGAGGGTTGAGTCACATGAGGGATGATATCTGCAGTTTCTGTCACATGACTGGCCGCAATGCCCATTCGCCCTGTAAATTCTACGTACATATTTACGAACTTTCATGCAACCCAACCAAGGTCTTTTTTTGCGAGTTCCGCCGTGTGGCAGGCTAGGAAGTCACAAAGGTCGCATGCCGCCAGGGGTCTCCAGTCTGACGTGATTACACCGTGATGGGGTTACACCTGTCACAAGTGCCTTGTCCTCCGTCTAACGCTGTACAATTGCGCAGACTTTTTGTCCCTGTGTCTCGAATCTGATACAGTTTACAAGCCTCAGGCTGCACTTTTATGCTGGGCACCATGTCTTGATTAAAGGAGGGGTTGTACGCTGCTGGGGGGACTTTACAGCATCTGCTGTGGCTTCAGTATAGTGGGTTGTTAATGTCTCTTGACAGGCGCTGTTTCTCGGCTGTAATGCGATTTTATACCGTGGTACTTCTTTTGATTTCCATCGTTTCTTGTCTTTAATGCGATTTCAACGTTTGTTACTTCTACTGTGTTTCGTCTTCAACGCGCCGTGGGACGCCTTGAACGCAGGCGGCCGGTTCCTAATCGTCTGACGGTAACATTGCTGGCTGCTCGCAGCTGCCCCCTGAGTGTGTTGGCGGTGACTGTTCTGTTTCATAAAGCCGACAGGTATCGCGTAAGGCAAGCAGACCTTGGAACCCATCAAATATACTCTTACATAAAATCAAAGTCTTTGCGCATGCGTCCTCCATGGAAAGCACCATAAATTGTACATGCAGATGTTTGTAGTGAGAATTTTGATGCGCATTTTTTGGTCATTATCACTGTTCGACAAGTTTGTTTAGCGAGAAACAAGTGTCGTGCGTTAGGGATAGGGTTTCGGATAGTGCTGCGCTACGGCCGAGTCAAACCTAAACTTAAATATTGTCAATCTAGTACCTGGCCTGCCGGACCCCTGGCACTATAGGGAACAGTGGTAGGACTGGTTGGCCCGGTGTCAGTATAATGTGACTGGGTGGGACTGAAGCCTGTGTTGTGACAGCAGTCCCAATATGGCAGGTCGTAAACTTGTCTCAAGCAACGCCGTCCTGATGTGCACTTAGTTTGCGGCGGGACGTTGAGCAACAAACCCAGCCAGTTCATGCCCGTCGTTTATCTCGGACTTTGCATGTTTAAAACTCTTTTAATGGCTGCTGTTTACTTCCTGTGGCAGTCCACCCGTCTCCCTCCATCACCGCCTTTCTTCCTCGGCATGTCTTCCTACCCACGTTTGCTTTTCTTGATTGTTTTTAAAACCCTACAGGAAATGCATTCCCGGCAACGATTTTAATAGTTGCAGTTCAAGGACAGGTTTGAGGCCTTGAGCTGCGTGATTATAACGCGCTTTCGTTTACGTTCTCCTTTACTTTCTCTCGCCGAGTGAGTTGGGGAGATGAGAGGGAAAGTGGGGAGGGTTGAGGTGTCGGCGACGTGAGACAGATGCAGACAGAAGGCATAAATTGTGTACAGCACATGTGGGGCGCGTTAAAGAGGTGTGGTCTGGTGCAGGCTTAACTTCCGAATAAGTATTCTCCATTTCTCGTCTCCTCCCCCCACGGACATGAATGGAACACTTCAGCCACCCCAGCCACCTGCATTTTCTTGCACTAAGAGCCTGGGAGGCCTTGACATAGATCTGTGACTCCCTGAACAGCTTATCTTACAGTACTTACGTGTGGCATGGTCTGTAATAGTACATAGCTTATCGCAGAATACTAACATCTGGAACTGTCTGTAATAATGTATAGCTTAGCTATGCTGTCTGTAAGAATTACAGCGTACAACACGGTTCTTATCATTGAACACTTGTAGAATTGGCTGTAGAAGGTAATAGCATAGAACAGGACAAAAATGGTGACGGTCAAAGCCTACATCTGAAAATGATACAGAATGAGTCCCTGTCTGTCTGTCTGTCTGTCTGTCTGTCTGTCTGTCTGTCTGTCTGTCTGTCTGTCTGTCTGTCTGTCTGTCTGTCTGTCTGTCTGTCTGTCTGTCCGTCCATTTTCTTTCTGTCTTTGTTTCTTGCCTTAACAATATTTCTTGCACAATGCGATTTAAATTCTAACGATTACCTCCTTCATCGTCGTATCAGCGTTGACTGTACTGACCCTCGGCAAGTTGTATTTCTGTCATGTCGAGGCACACCGTGTGAACAAGAAGTCGCTCCCGGAATACTCGTGTCCTTGTCACTTCGGGGTTTCCTGGGCTGGTAATGGCAGCCTGTCTTAATTCTTTCATGAAATCCTTCTTTGTTCTGCAGTAATCGACTCCATTTGATGTTCGTGTTCACACCGCTGCTGGAGGCCGACCAGTAAAACTAATTGTCCTGTGACGTCACGATTCATTAGGCTTGTGTTGTAACATAACGACTTCCATTTTTGCAAGTTGTGCATTCTTAAAGGGCTGGCCACCACTTTTTCTATTCTTCTCATTCGACGGGATTTCCAGAGATCGCATGGTGTGAAAAGTATTTTTTTAAGAGTTGAACAACACCAGCATATATTGAACTCACAAAGAGCTAGCGTGTGTTGTGATTATATTTCTATATTCCATTTACCAAAGCCATTTAACAAAGCCTAGTTGAAAATCTAAACACATTCTCGTCTTTGAGTGAAGACCTTTATTTTGTAAGAGAGGTCATTCGATAGAAACACTATTGGGTCAATTGATGACCGTAACGCTGCCTGTAATACTATACAATTACAACTCATTACATCCACCAAAACAGAAAAAATATGTACTTCAGCGTACACGCGACTCTCAAACAGGTAGAGCTCAGGGAGAGCTTTTTTGTAAGAAACATGAGCACGCTCACTTGTAATATAAGTAGAAGGAGCTATATGCTATCCTTTGTAGGCTATTTGTAGTCTAGGTTTATCAAGGACATTTGCAATAATGGCGTAAAGGTCATGCCCTGCGCGAGTCTACTCTCTTGGCAACCTTTCAGAGCATGGCTGGCTGAATGGAAGAGACAGCTCAGCAGTAACAGAGAGCTTTCTGTGCATAATCTGTTTTGACTCCTCGAAATACCCGAGGTCAAGAACTCGGCGTAAGTGTGGAGGCGGAAAGAAGTGCTGAACAGCAATGTTTTTGTCTTTAACTTGAAACGTCCTTGCCGACACCTGTTAGCGGGTCATTGAGGACAGAGGTATAGTACTTTCTGGTGCTTCCATTTGTTTGGTTTTATCTTGATTTACCCCGAAATGTTTCACAGTATCTGGGCCGTTGATGATTCTGATGACGAAAATGAGAAGGAGAAAGAACAGCTTATATATCGAAAACCATGAACTGATCGCTTGCAACGGTTTGAAAGAAAGTTCTAGGTCACGAGTTTTTCTTGTAAGTTTTGACAGTATAGGTATGTTTTGAATTTGGGAGAAAAACATCGGGTTCATTACCTCTTTCTTCGCTATTTCCCCTCCACTTCTCTCATGATGTCTTCCCGCCCCCATCTCGTTTCTTCGTAAATGGGCTTCACACTGAGCGTTGCCCTATCTTGAAGGTAGACAGCTTGTCCCTGGGATGCTCTAGCACAGCGTGAATGTGGAGCTCTTTGACAAGCACTGAGTATTATTAAGGATTTACTACCCTGTTCACTCGCTCACATCCCGACAGCTGTCGCCATTTTACTGCTCTTTCTTCAGTCTCCTTTCAAGGGGACTGAAACTAATGAGTTCCCGTCATGCAGAGCGGTGTTCGTTGCCACAGTTCTTCTCATAGGATGCTCGCATCTCAAAGGTCTCTTTAGTCCATGATCTGAATTTGCTATACACGTAATGTTTGCATAGCACGATTCTCGTCATGCGATGGCCGCATGTCGCAGTCCTCATCATACGACAATCGTATGTTGAAGTTCTCATTATATGACAACCGTATGTTGAAGTTTTCATTATACGACAGCGGCATATTAAGGTTCTGATCATACGACGAACGCATGTTAAAGTTCTCATCATACGATGACCGCATGTTTCAGTTCTCGTCACCCTACAACTGCAGTTGGCAGGTGGCATCACACGCTGTTCACATGCAGCAGTGAAGCAATTCTGATGCACGTTAGGCTACTACGAACAAAGCGTACTCCTCATTACCGGCAGGAGACAGGTGTATCACTTTCCCCTCTTAGTCTACAACCCTCACCTGAACTCCGCGGATGGATCCTTAGTCTACCTTTCTTTCTTCTTATAAAACTAAAGCACGCAAATGCTGCTGCAGGACATTGTTATCTATTGATTGTTTATGTTCATGAAGGGGATTAAAGCTGAAAATTATAGATATATAAAGAACCAATAGTCTATCTTCAGTTATTCTTTATCTTTATTAACCTGTCTCTTGCTTCCGTGTAAAGCTCGAACGAGCCCCCCCCCTCCCCACCAAAAAAAACCTCATAAAAAGCCGGGCCTAACACTACTAGGATGAATTTCGTCAGCAGTGTCCTCTCTTCAATACGTGCACATAATCCGGTGCATGTAATTTGTTTGAAGGCAATCTCCCAATTAATCATTTTCTGAGGCCAAATGAACAAACAGAAAAATCAGGCCACTGTCGGGTCCACCAGCAAAGTATCGTTAAGTGCTGTTGAGGAGAAACTTTTCTGAAACACGGTCTTCCCCGCACAAGGCGTCTGTATCAACAAACTGAGATACATTTGAATTGTCTGTTTCCCACCCTGTCGGCTTCAACGGCCTTCTGTTTGCAGGAGACTAGAAACTTTAAAGATTCTTACAATCTGTTTGTCGAAGACTTGCACCTTTCTCAGAGGGTTATGTCTTTTTTTCTCTCTCATTTCGTCCGCTTATCTGTCTCTCTCCGTGGCTCTCTCTCTCTCTCTTTATGTCCCTCCTTTTTCTCCCTCTTCCATTTGCCCCACCCGCTTCCGGTTTTTCTCAGAGATAAGAAATGCAAACAGATAGGGCTACCCGATTTTTTTTTTAGAAATAGAGTTTAATGCTTTGAGTGTTTTAAATGTCAGTGTGGCTTATTTTTGAAACTGAAACTGAGACGGTAAGCCAGACAGGGTCAGTACCAGGAGTAAGATCTGTTCATCTCTGGACTTAGCATTGCCAAGGACCTGCAAAGAACTTAACAAGGCCAATCTGCAGTGGTCATCTGTCCCGTGTACCGTAGTTCCGCTTAGTCCCAGCTGCGATAAAGAAAGTTAAGGGTCTTTGAGGGATGTCATGCGGCACCAAACGTTTCTGAGTGTAGCTAACTATTTCCTTCTGCGCCCTTGTGGCGTCTCAGCTTCCGGTAAGCTGCTTTGTGCGACTTGTCATGCGGTGCGTAATGAACTGACCTGTAGCCATGTGTGAAGGGACAAACAAACGTACAAGATATAGATACGTTCTTCACATTCCACAGAACATATCAAACGCGTCTGTGCATAGAATCTTAAAAGAGCCGATCGTCTGGCAATAGAGTGCCAACGCCCAAGAGTTGCATGACAGGGCGCTGTGTCTGTTATCTTTCCCATGCACTAGTGAGTTCTGATCCTAACCTATGAAACAGACGTGAATGCGCGCACGCGCACGCGCGCGCGCGCGCGCGTGTGTGTGGGGGTTAAATGCACGCAGAAACTGCCTCTGCACTCCCCAAATTTCATCGTCTGGCGTTCTCTTTCTCCCTCCCCATCCCCTCCTCTCTCTCTCTCTCTCTCCGTTTTAGTGAAAGTCCGTTTTACCGTTTTCGTTTGCCTGTCGGTTGGTCCCTCTGCCTATCTGCCTGCATGCCAGATTACTTGAGAAAGCTGGTCCCATTGTGTCATATGTTTACTTGATCAAATCAGACCCCCCACCACCCTTTCCTGTCGAGAGTTTTTGATAGAAAGCATTTGCAAGACATAAACAAACGGAAGCCAAAACGACACAGAGCAGCGACACGGGAGATTGCCGACAACATAATGTAGCTGTCACACATTTCGTCTGCTGGCCTCGGCACGACGTCTTGACCCTCCAGGTCAGGTTGCGAACTGAACTGCGGCTTTCAACTTTGAAAGGAGGTCCCTTCGTACAGGGACTCCTCGTCTGCGACGTCTACAGCCTCATCACTGGCAGTATCATCAAGTACGAAAAACGATGTTTTCTCCTTCTTTCCGTCCTTCGGAATCGTCCTTACTATTGTTGCTGTTTGGTCATTCTGGTGTTATCGTTACTGTTCTTGTAATATTTTTGTGTTCTTTGCTATTGTTCAACGAAAAATCGCTTCCTGATGTACTGGTTTGACGGTTTTTTATATAAAAGAAAACTCTTCTGCTTTTTGGGGGCATCTTTAAGATGTCCGATTGTCCTCACCGCCCACTCGTTTGATTTGATCGCGAGCGTGATTTGCGCGTCTGAGAGTACATTTAGACTGCAGTCCCGTCCAGTACATTGTAACCTTTCGCTGTCGATTGGCTAATTCTGGCAGCAGACGTCTCAATAAGACAGCGGGTTTTGTCCCTTAACCTACTTTTTAAGAAGGTGCTGCAGAAAAGCCTATGATCGTCAGATTGGTCTCCTAATGATTTGTACAGACCGCGTTAGGAAAGGGACATCTCGGTGAAGTCTCTCGCAGAATACATTTGCTTATGGTCTGCTAAAGGCATTTGCACACTTTGTGTCCCATAAATCTTGCCGTATGTGAATTGTTCAGGGCGTCCGTAGAGTGATTCAGATCTCAGTCACTTGAGATCACAACGTGCACCAGACGTATGAAAAGACTTTCTGTGTTCGTTTTGTTGTTGTTCCGGCTGTTTATGACGTTTTCTTTGCATCCAGCTAACATCCAAATACAAACCACTTTTTTTTAATCCAACAATCGGCACAAAATGCATCAGTTGGGAGCCTGCTGTCAGTAGGCGTTAGGCGGAGGTTACACGGCCCGATCATGAAAGCAGCCGCAAAGAATTAATCCAGCTCCCTCTTACTTGTGCATTACAAACTTCCTCTAATTTCGATGGAGAATTTCTCTCCAATAAAGTTCTACTCGCCGAGTATTTTTCTTAAAAAATGTGTCTGTCATAGAGAACATTCTATTTAGTGAATTTTTGTGACGATACATTTCTGTAAAATCTGTTAGATGTAACTGTTATATATATATATGTTTTCTTGCTAATAGGTGAAATGTTTCTTGTGAATGCTTTCGTCCAACATAGTCAAGCCGTGCAAACTCCGCATAATACAACACACACAAAGCTGAACCAATCATAAAACAATCATGAGCAATCATAAAACAAGTCCAACCATTAGAAAATGTTTAATTGGATCGAGAGTTCGTTCCACAGTTTCACTAAAATGTGGGTAAGGTTTGCTTGCTTGGCTGGCTGGTTGGTTGGCTGGTTGGTTGGTTTCTTGCTTGCTTATGGTTGGAGTAGTCCTTTACGGTTGCATTCGTACGAGTTGTCAATTAATAGGCAACGGTACAGATGTGGTGCCCCTCGATTTGGTCGAGAATACTCTAACTTGCAACATGCGACAGCCCGTAGCTTGCGCCGGTCATCAGTCACCAAAAAAAGTGAATGAACCGACACGTAGTCTCAGTTAATAAGACGTAATGTCCCTACAAGAGAAATCAACGTTTTGTGGTGAAATGCATGTCAAAGATTTCAAATATCGGAGACGTTATCGTTAAGAAAGATGAAATTAAAGCCTTGTGAAGGCTGTTTTCGTCATCCTGGCGTTTCAAAGTGCAAATAATTGAAGTAAGATTGCGAGCTAGGCGCAGCGGTGGCGACACACGCGATTATCAAAATCTCTGTGATCGATCGGCGTATAAGCTTAGTGCTTGAAGTTAACAACCAGTCTGTCGTGCTCGCCAGACAAAGTGGAGCAGGAAAGCACAATATAATACGCGGAGGGGGGTGGGGACGTGAAAAGGGTAAGCTCGCAGGACGCCCGGGCACCATACAGCCACGCGAAGAGCTTTCCAGATTTCGATGCAGCTGGAAAGGGGCTGAGAGATGAGTCATTAAGTGGCAAAAAGAAGACCAGATGATGGTCCTCATGTTGTGTGGAATTAAAAGCAAGGAGAGGTGCGCTGTGGGGAAGGGGGAAGATCGAGTGTTCGACTAGCTAGCAGTTAAAGAAAAAAAACACACGTTGTGAGATTCGATCCCTTTCGCTATGGGAATATATAATAATAATCCTCACAATCCGCTCTGTGTTGCGCAACGCTACATCTCCAATCCCACATGCGCACGAACTCGCATTTTTGTCATCAAAAAATTGTAATTGTTCCGCAGTCTTACTTTTCTTAAGCTCGTCACACACGTTCACCACCCTCTTTATCGATGCTCTATAGCTGCGCGCATGTGTATGCAATTCTTCAGTGTGTGGCTAGTTCAGAGGTAGAGTGGGGAGTGGGGGTAAAGGACGAAGCGAGAGGTGCAAAGACAGGAAGAGGAGGGAGGGAGGAAAACGAAAGGAGGGCAGAGGTGTGGTCAGTTCCTTAACTAATGGACTTTTGATGCTTCTCCATCTGTACCCCACACATTGATAGCATTCTTGTTATAATGTTCATTGAAATGAATGAATCGAGGGTAAAGAAGTTAATGGTGCTGTCTTGTTGCTGCCTGCACTCAGGACAAATGTCCCGCTTGTTTACATCATGTGACTAATTCATTCTGTCCACATTATGTCTGACCCCTTGCGGTTCTCAAAGACCGGAGCTACCGTAAACCATTGCCACAGACGGCTCAATTCTTCATACAAAATTCTTGGGCTGTTTTGTGCAAACTGGTAGGGCGCGTCTTTAGTCCAAAATGGATGTCCTGACGTCATGAGGAAAATCTAATTTTGCTACTAGCCAACGGGATGTCTAGGATGTCTCCGCAAGCGTGCGGGGTGAGGACAGGGGTGATGGTCGTGAGTGGGGGTGGGAGGGGGAGGGGGGAATGGGAGGGCGGAGGACGGCGGCGGTGGAAGTGGATGGGCTCGATCAAGGCTGAATCCACGCGGATGCTAGGCAGACGACATACTGCCAACCTCCCGAAAGGGATGCCGTTGATTATCATTACGGCTCATCCAGACCAGGAGGGACGAGTTTTACTGACGCGAGGGACGCCAGCGACGCGAGGCGGTGATGTCATAGATGCTAGGGTCTGCCTGACGTCACTAACCTGTCGTCGGTTGGGCTCCTCACTCCCACGAAACCAGCCCTGGCGCTGGCACTCTGGCTGCTTGATCCACAACCTGGACTGGTTGCGCGCGCACCTGCACAAAAAACTTCCTGCCCTGCGCACTCGAGGCGACCGCGAGATTTGGAAATCGATTTGCGCGGTATAAAGTGATGGCACCGGAACTTGCAGTGAGAGAGAGAGAGACAGACAGACAGACACAGTCGGTTGCTGCGAGCTCTGTCTTGCCGGGTTGACAGCAGGCGGTGGTGCACAGGCAGCAGCGGTTGAGTAGTCTTGGGTTTGGTCGGTGCTAACAGCCGGGAGTTCTGCCTGGCTGGCCTTACGTCACAGCGCGTGCAGATTCTCAGGCCTGCCACGCCGTAGAAAACACTTTCGTCTTTCGATTTCCCATAGGTAAGCGTTGTGAACACGTATTTCATAGGTAAGCGTTGTGAGCACGTATTTCATAGGTAAGCATTGTGAACACGTATTTCATTGGTTAAGCGTTGTGAGCACGTATTTCATAGGTAAGCGTTGTGAGCACGTATTTCGTTCAAACTTAATCAGTTTCGGAAATTTTTAACTCACTGTTTCGAGAAAAGTTTTCAACATTTTTGTGTGAAATGTTTTCTATTATTTTATCTGTTATTTTATTTCCTATTTCTAATTTTTCTTTAAATGTGCTTTTGTTGTAAAATAATGTCTCTATGATCAAAGTCATTGGTTAAATAAAGAAAGTCCCTTTAAAATAAGAATAATTACCTAGTTTGACTTTACTTCAGAGTAATGCCTGCGAGAAAACAAAATACTATCATTTTCAGTATTGGTTATTTGCTTAAGAAGAAAAATATAACATGTTGTAATGAATATTTTACTTATTGTGTTGTCCTGTTCTTGCCATTCGTTTATATTAATTCTTATAACGTATGAGAAGATAAGAGTATGAAATGAAATGAAACAGGGTGGAAATCCTACACTTGCAAAACTACTGCTAGTCGACAGATAGAAAGAATCACGACAAAGAAAATCCCCTAAAACGGAGTTGAACTCCTTTTCAGTCTGTAATTTGTAGGTAAATAGCATCAGTTCTGTCTTACTCTTCTGTGAACGGGAGACAACAACAACAGAGTTGAAAACAAACACTGCACCTTTTGCCATTTACAGATTCTTTTGTGCTTGAAATTTCTCGTGCAAAATAGATCTCTATCTCGTTCTTTTTCTTTCTTACTTTCTTTCTTTCCCACACGGTCGTTCGTACGTATATTTGCGTGTTTGTGTGCGTGCGTGCGTGTGTGTGAGTGTTGGCGTATGTGTGTGTGTTTGCATACTCGTTCGCATGTATCTCCCCTGATGTATACAGAGGTTGTGTTAAATCCATTTGCAAAATAAAACGTTATGGGCAGTCACGAAGGGTGAACCCTCGAGACAAAGCCAATGTTTACTATCAGCGTTATTTTCGGATCCATGGTATTTTCCTCTGTGCGTGCATTTTGAGCGACGATTTGGGGGATTTTCGCGCAGCCCTATTCCTTTTGTCCGGGTGAGAGAGCTAAAGGCCGGTTTAGACGCTTCAAAGTTTGTGTGGTTTTAAACCAGAGAATGCTTTGATTGAAGGCCACAGCGTTTACACCCTGCACGACAGTCACCTTGACCCCGTACCTGAGATCAGTTGACCTTTTGTCCTGATGTTCGTGATAGTGGCGGGCAGGGTTTCAAGGCTTCAAGGGCTCGAAAAATAGAAAGCCGTTCTATCCGCCTACAGCATTGAGCAGAACAGGGTCCGAGCTGTTTCAAGACTTGAAAAGCGTTTGAAGGGGTTTGAGAGTACCAGCTTTCAAGTGTGTCAACCGGCCCTAAATCTTTCTGACTTTCGGCGGGACTTGCAACAGTTAGTCCTCTCTCCGCGTGTCATAAAACCCTACCTAGTAGGTTTTTTTTTTCCAAAACAGACATGAGAAAAGAAAGAACTGTGAGGAGATGTCAATGACTGTAGTAGCCAGAAAGACATTAACGTCTGCCCTGTGGACAAATGTCTATCGGAGATCTGTGAACACGAACTGCAAATGTCTTACAGTAGTCTGTTAATATTTCGCAGAGGTCGGCGAACGGAAATGTTGACAACTAACAGAGGTCTGTGAACAACTGTGGTGAACGCGTAGCAGAGGTCTGTTATGCAAGCCGACGCTGATGTGGAAACCATTTTGCGTGCCAGTCTTCGTGTTTTGTGACCGTTTAACAGTCGTGTTCTCTTTGGAAGCTAACACGCCTGCTTGCCAGACAAGAGGGGTTGACCAGCCTCAGCACGTTCAGGCGGGGAGTGGGAAAGTGTCTCGATCCTGGACGGGAAAATGAAAAAGTATGCTTACGTAGAGAAAGACCTTTGGGCAAAAAATCCCAAATTCCCCAGCTCCCCACACCTCCAGAAAGCGAGCTGACAATTTTAGACTATCGCATGGTGAGGAGGATTTGTTTGGAATTGTTTTACTTTTACCCCGAGTCGGCAAAGAACGCTAGCAGTAAGCAGTCGCCCATGTAAATACTTGACACATGTAGAGGAAATGTGTGTGTGCCGGAGAAGACTTTGAAGCTATAAAGTCAGTCTGACGAAGGTTATAGCACTCCATGGGTCTAGACATCTTGATAAGACCAAAAAAAAATGAAGAGTGTTCCCCGCCGCCCGCCCCCCCCCAAAAAAAAATTGATGGCTATGTCCTTAAGATCTTTCTTAACCAGCCGAATGTGCGTACTATTTCGCCAAACGTTGCCATGTGTACAAACAGCCACATTCGGCGAACTTCGACCCACATTTGTTTGGTTAAGAGAGGCTTTAATATAATAGCGCACGTTACATTTTCCAACCAAAATCGACAAAAACGTTCTGTCTTTGACAGCGAGGAGGCCATAAAACCGGCATGCGCCTATTCACGCGAAACGATCCTGGAGACGTAATGCACTCGAAGATGCATTTTATTGGTGAAAAAAAACCCCACGCAAACATATTGTTTTCTGATGGTGTTTGAGCACACGTGGCTACATTGTTTCCTTGTCTTATTATTGAGGAGACGGAAGTAGGGAGTTGCGTTGCTGGAGACTTGGGATTATTCAAGAGAAAAGTTACTTGCGAAAGCAGAAAAATGTCATTAGGTATCCATTTCCCACATCCAATACCCATCTTTCTCATCGAACATTTGTGTGTATTTGTATGCTAATGTGTCTGCGTGTTTGTCCTTTGTTGCACGGCTGTTCTAGCAAAATCGTTCATTTAATTTCTGAGCTTTTTTTTGGGTGGGGTGGGGAGTGGGGGTGGGGAAAGGTGAGTCATTCAGTAAAGATTCCATTTTAAATAACGGACGATGAAACTTCTAATGATTTGCAATATTTTGGAATATCACGTCCGGACGTTTTGGGCCGAATTCCAGTTTTGAGAGAGTAGTACTTGCCTAATATGTACGTGTATATGACATCTGATCCCCTTTATCTAGGGTGACAACCGTCAGCGTGCAGCCCGGCCCAGAATTCAACCCTTAGAAGCGTCATAGATGGTAAAGGGACGGCAATCACCCATTGCCTCATCTCTTATATAATTAATTCACTTTCACTTTCCAATTGTGCAGGTGCCTTGGGGGATTAGGTGAAGCATGGCGGTGTCGTTGCATTGCTGCCCGCTGGTGGTGCTGTGCGTGCTGGCGTTGCACGCGCCCACGTGCCTGGCCAACTACGAACACACGTGCACGCTGTCCACCCGGTCCAGGGGCGCGCATCCCCAGGGGATCTGCGGCAAGAATATACCCAAGATCCTAAGCGACATCTGCGGGTCTGGGGGTTACATGGGCCGCTGGTTCAACAAGCGAGAGGCGCCTACAGATAAAAGTCAGTCACCTTCCCTGTGGGTCTTTTTCTTAGGGGAAGGGCCAGTCTGTCTGTCTGTCTCTCTCTCTATCGGTCTGTCTGTCTGTCTGTTGAGCGGTCCATTGTCGATCAACTCTGGGACTGTAAAGGTGTGCTTCTTGAGGCTGTATTACGTTACGTATAACTCATTCGACCATAAACATAAATTCTATTAATAAAGAACAAATGAGGACAGAGCGCTAAAAATCATCAAATGATAATCCCAGCAAAGTACTGGCAGCGCTACACACAACCGTATGCTGACGTATGCGACCAAGGGAGCCTACCGTACCCAAACACGTAGCAAAGAGAGAGTCGAAAGTAAGGAGCGTGAAGATCTGAAGATCTGAAGATCTTCCACGTTCCTTACTTTCGACTCTCTCTTTGCTACGTGTTTGGGTACGGTAGGCTCCCTTGGTCGCATACGTCAGCATACGGTTGTGTCTAGCGCTGCCAGTACTTTGCATAAATTCTATGGTCTGAATAATCTTTGTTGTTATGTTGTTCTGGCGCTATTGTTGTTGTTGTCGTTGTTGTGGTTTTTTTAAGAAGAAGAAGAAGAAGAGGGGAGGGTCTTTTCAGGTCGGGGTTATGGGAGGTTCATGGGAAGACCTTGATCATGGAATCCTATTATAGAAAATTGCTTTTTTAATGTTATTGCAAATCCGCATGGCGACGTGTCTGCACCTACTTTTGGCCCTTTCCCACTTCCTTTCTGACGACCTTCCTGCTTGTTTGTCTGCTTGTTTGTTTGCTTGTTGGTCTGTTTGTTTGTCTGCTTGTTTGTCTAATTATTATCAACGTACATTATTTCCTTATTGTCCATTTTCTTTCCTTTTTTCTTTCTTCCTTTTCCATTTTATGGGTTTTTTTTCTTTGTGTGATTCTGTCTTTCTTTTTATTGGTTTCCTTTCTTCGATTATTCTTGTGTGCGTTTTTCTGGTGATGGGTGTGTACCTGTCCGCCTGTCTGCGTGCTTGCATTCATGCTTGTCTGCCCCTCTGCATATCTGTCATTAAAGGTTGTTAAAACCTTTTCACTTCTTTCCTTCATAACTTTAAAAATTTACGTAGCTGGCTAACGCTTGGTCAGTAATTCGTCCTGTGCGACTTGAAGCACGGTTGAAATAAAACATTGTTTATCTAACCCGAAAAAAAAATCGAACAGGATTACATATATGAGAATGAAATTCTTTTCGCTCTTGCAGACCTGGAGCTGAAAGAAGAGGCAGATTCTATCGGCAGCCGTCTAAAAGATATCTTTTTAGGCAAAAAAGAAGCTCTGTCTTATCTACACAAGCGCCAGGCTGGCTACGGTTCGCAGGGAATTACGTGTGAATGCTGTTACAACTCCTGTAACATTTACGAACTCATGGAATATTGCCAGTATAGCAAGTGAATCAGTTCATCACGTGACCGCCGGTTCTCCAATCACAATCCCTGTGACAATCATTTCACAAACATTTGCCATTTCTGTGTGCATCGTTACTGTGGTATATATGTTTAACAACATGCCTCGCCAGGAAGTTAGTTTCTCGCTCTATCACTGTGGACTTCAAGAAAAGAATAAATACATTTCAGAATGTAAACACTGGCTTCGACGTCCGTTTGATGTGTTATTATGCAGGGGTATTTATTTATGTGTATGTTTGTCTGTTTATTTAAAGCTCTGATAGGCCTATACAAGAAAGTAATCATATGTCAAAGGTGTATTAATGGAAAGGTTCACATACGTTGACACATGACATTCAAGGGCAAAAACTGCTGTTTCTCCCTGCGTTGTTCACAACACGTTACTTGTTCATTCCAAAACAGATTAAATTACACTTGATCATTGCTTTCCCATTGAAGGTAAGCCGCTTTACTTAACACTTAACACACCTTAGCACACCTTTCCAACTGTTATTTAATATCGCTAATTGCTCATGTGCATGACAGTTTCTGTTGCTAGGACGATATGACTTGTGTGATCCATTACCGTAAAAAGTGATTTTGCTTGCAAAAGTTACACAACGCATTTCTTAGGATGGAGAGCTTCTCTGCTTGGAATAATGCTTAATGTCAGATCGATTAAAGGCCATGCTGTCAGTGCCAATCAAACAATATCCATCATTCAAAGCATCCTGTAAATCTGTTTCTGCTGGAATTAAGATTCCGCCTCAAGCGAGAGTGAAAGACACGAAAGTGATTTTTCTGTCCAGTTTTCATCAATAGCTCATAGTATATGCGCATGCGCATAGCCCAACCTCAAGCTGTGGCTCTACGAAGTTCTTTAGACTTCGCCCCCGGGGGGGGGGGGCCGGGGGGACCTCCGCCATCGCCAGCCCAATCCAAGACGAGAGGGGTGCTACAAGCTGAATCTTTCGATTGGTTCGTAAAGCCACTGATCACGAGACTCGCCGCTCTCTACAAAGGTGTTTTAACGTGGAGCTGGTTTCATTATCTTGTTCACCATCTAAAACTGTCGACTGTTCTTGATGTCCATATTTGCACACGGCACGCAAAGCTGGTGCACCTCATCTCATAGCGCAAGTCTTTGGGGTTCGTTGGCAACTCGAGACTAAAATAACTTCTGCTTGGAGTCTTAATGAACTTGCCGTTATTTTTTTCAAGATATAACGGAAAACTTATTACTTTTTTATGAAAGCTGTCTGGGCTCATAATTTCTCATACTACGAAAATGTGGGCTACTGTCTATTACAGGTATTTTACAGGTATTTTAGTGAACATCAGAAGTGACAGAATATTAACAGATGACTCGCTTCAGTCACTTAAATTCTAAATTTTGAAGACGAGGTTGCATATGTTATTGCCCTAAATTGCAGTCTGACTGAGCTGAACATGTTATTGCTAGCAAAAACCTAATGTGGGTTTTGTGTAGTTTTGTTTCCGCAAAAGATGATTGGTCAGTGTTGGCGAAATCGTGCTTGTTCTGATCACTTGATTAAAATATTCTGTGGCAGCTTCTATAGTTTTTTTTACTCCTTTTTCAGGTTTTATTTATTTATTTTAAAAAAAACAGAGCCCTCAGTGGTGACTAGAAGTGGAGGACTTAATGTTCGCGAGTTCGTGTGGCGCGTGCCTGCCTGCAGTTCTGTGTGCGTGCGCACGGGTGTCTGTGGCGTTGTTCTTGCTGATGTTGGTGACGGAAGATGTCCACACCGCTACCTTGTCGTCAACGTGATGTACGATACCAGAAGACACGCTACGTGGCTTCAAAACCACGGGGCTGTGTGATAAGAACGTACCGCGGGCCATGCTTTTACTTGGGCGAGGAGGCGGGTGGTGGATGTGTCAGTCTTTAAACGAGAGCGCCAACAGCCTTAGTGCCAGGTGCGACGCACGCAGCTGGTTAGTGGCGCGTGCTGTCCGAGCGTTACCCCACCCACCGCCTCACTTGCACAACAAAAATAGTCGCTCGCCCATGACCACGACTGCCGACATTTAAAAACAAATGTAAAATCTCTGTATAGTTGTTATGTTTTAATTAGAAGCATGGAAGTTCCAGCCATGTAGTGAAATACAGCCCTAATTATAAAATACTTTTATTAAAAATCTGTGTTATGCGATACAGAAAAGACGCAAATTTGATAAAGTTGTGCAGTAAAACAAGCAAACATACAATTAACACGTCCTGAGACTGGCATGTACTTGCAAGTATGACAATAATGAAGCATTTTCTTTATATCCTTTTCTTACAAACTAGCAACTCGTCAGTTTATCTGCAATAATAATTCACATGAGTGGTTTGTAATTACATGTAAAGACAGGAATAAAAGGCGATCATTTTTATTTTCCTTTTTTTAAACGAACAAACAAGGATGTAAAAAGATTACCGCGATGCGCTCCTGCCTTTATTATAAAGTATTTGCCAGCCTTGTTTGAAGTAATTTTTGCCAAGTCACAGACTAATTAATAAAGGAACTTTCCCATCTAGGATTGGTATGTGTATTAGCACTTCCTGTCATAAGATCGGTCGTAAGGCCTTCCCGGTCTGTGTATTTTACGTGCACCCGTACGTGTAGACATGCGATACGAAAGCACATGCAATCCACTCCCAAGGTCTCCGGTACACTGCAGGTCGACTGGGGGNGGGGGGGGGGGGTAGAGCAGGCGTCTTGCTCGCTGGAACAACAAGAGTAACAAAAAAATGTATTTCCTGTTCTTTAGCTACCCAGTGTTTTTCTCTCTATCCTTTGGCATGGCCGGGATACGGTTACGAATCGGCCATGGTGGTTTTGTTGATTGATGTCTAACTATGATAGTAACCCTGCTGGGCAGACACAGTGTAAGACTGGCTGACATCAGAGGAGTGATGGGGCTCGAAATAACTCCTCATTATAGTCGTGGTTGTCTCAGGTAAACAAATGCTTGCTAAACCTGGAAAATAACCCTGTAGCTAGACGGGGTGCAAAATAATATCTGCCATGGCTGCTTTCTGACTGGTCGTTAAATCTGGTCGGATGATCGTAAAATATGCGTTCAAGGGAGAGGGTGCAGATAGAACAAGTGGGGTAATGAACGGAGATGGAGTGAAGGGAGAAGGTTAAAGTATCTCTCCTTTCGAATGCCGGGGTTATGTACCAATTAAAAAATACTCCTGACTTTTTTTTCTGCGTTAAATTTTGTTAAAGTCGAGTATGCGAGATCCGATGCTGCCGTACTTTATGCAGTTCACCATTTCTTGATACTATGTACTTAATTCCTAGATTACGGTAAGTTTAACAACAGCTCTTACGTAGGACATTTCATTGCCGTGCAAAGGAGCATTTCTTACACGCATATTTTAACAGGTGCGTGTGGTTGTGTTTTAAGGCCGTTAAATTAATCTTTACCGGAATTCCACGAACCCAACAGTGTGTTCTAATTGGTGATAAGTGAGTAAACAGCTATATTTTCTTCGTTAGTTCAAAGTCTTTTGCGAGGATTTATTTCTCGTGGATTCTGTACTTAAGTGCGTAGTCCTGAAAAGCACATTTCTGGTACAGAAGAGAAGATGCGAACGTTGACATAACGCAGACGTGGCTAGCGCCATCTCGAAGCCATCAAATGAAAGAGCTTTTGGGGATTTTTTTAAAAGTTCCTATCGAACTGGTGCATTATTTAGAAATACCTTTTCCGTGGCAAACAGAGTCATCCGGTGCGAAAGGTTCGCCCACTTTCTGTTTGGAAGGATAAATGTCTGAACGAAGTTCTCCACAGAAGACGTGAGGTCTCTCGCCCGCGCTTTTCAGGGATCAGGAAGTCACAGGTCGCTAAGAATCTTCTCGGCAGGCATGCGCATTTGACCTTTTGCGCCAGCAACATGACGTCACTGGCGAGCAGGCCAATTTGGTCGAAAGCTTTGTCAAAATGACGAGGAGTCGGCAGAGAGGGCATGCACGACGGAATGAATGGGTAGGAAGCTGCTGTCTGGGTTGGTTAAGTGCAGGCTGCCCTCTTCAAGAGGGGTGAAAACGGGGTCTTTCGTGTAAATAAAGCCAAAAAGAAAGTTCTTACACCACAGGGGTTTGACATTTGGTAAAGCTAAGCAGAAAAAAAGGATGGAAGTAGAGGGTTTTTTTTTCTGCCAATCTAAGGACTTCATGTGTAAGCGTCTCAAATTCCCCTTAGGTGAACAAATTAAAAATGTTAAGTCTTTTTTAACAACCATTTACGTGACATTTCCAATGTAAGGAATTCTTACTTTCTGCTCTTTCACCACATGTCCATGACCATTTACAAAATTTAAAAAAAAAACTGCCTCGCTTAAGTTCGTGAGCATCCCCCCACCCCCACCCCCACCCCCAGGATATCTGTCAATGTTTCGCGAAGAGCACAAAGAGGCCAAATAAGACAACAATGGAGGATATTACGTATAGTTCACAAATCCAGAAAAAACAGATAGCCAGAATATAACTACTTATTGTTAAGGTGTGTCACACAGCCTATCAATAAATAAAGCCTTTTATAATTGATGACTTAACCATTTAGAGCGAACTTAATATGAAGTGTTTTAGTGTCTTTCCCTAGTAATAACAAATTTAAAATATATATATATATATATATATAAGTCCCAGCTTCAAAACAGGATTGCCATAATTTCCCTCTGCCAACTGGATGTTACCTCGCCTGTCCGAGAATACACGCAGGAAATATTTCATTATGTAAGAACATCGTCTTTAAACATCAATATTTACTAAATATGGAGACCCACAAATTAACTTTTTATGATAAAAGTTCATTATGTTATTGGTATACCTTTTAAAATATTCTCTTTGGAGTAATTTTGCAAAGTTTAAGCACTGAAACTTAAATAGTTGAGACACAATCACAGTTATGCTAACCCTTGTGTGTCGCGACACTAAATACTAGTAAGGTGAAAAAAGACATTTTTTCACATAGAAATTGCCTTTAAAATAAAACGGAAATGCTATTTTATTAAAGTAGACATATTTTTTTACAAAATGAGCCATAAACCAAAACTCTATAATAAAATTTAGTATATTTAGCCTCGCAACATAACATCATGAAAAATGATAGTTGGTAGCATGGAACCTCCCCTTAAAAAGCAGCATGCAATGGGAGATAAATTTGTTGTGTTTTCAGACACTAATGGTTGCCTCCCTTAAGCTATTCCATATGGTGTCTGCAAGCTAATGCATGTTTGAGGCACGCACAGAATGCTTGTGTCTGGAGAGAGAAGATTTAAGTCATTTATCTAAAACTAATATTGGATCACAGCTAACGTCACAAGCATGAATCCACAACAATGTTTGTGTCAATATAATATAAAGAGACTAAATAAAAAGAAAAT
Source organism: Lanistes nyassanus (assembly GCA_004794575.1). NCBI lineage: Eukaryota > Metazoa > Mollusca > Gastropoda > Architaenioglossa > Ampullariidae > Lanistes > Lanistes nyassanus. The sequence goes on along the minus strand of SMGT01001157.1, from coordinate 34,329 downwards.
ATTT